>NW_010583356.1:238202-267107 GCF_000705375.1 Tinamus guttatus | reverse complement strand
AGAAATTAAAATACACTTCTCCTTCAAACCTTTGCCATTTTCTTTTTTGCCACTTTTTGCTTTCCATGCTGCTTTTAGTTTTCCAACACTTTGCCCAGCAACATCCTAGTCCCTGGTACGGACAGGCAACACACACCCTGCACACACCTCGACAATGCTGAAGTGTCTGCGGAGAAGACTATCTCAGAGCCTTGTGAGATATGAGACATGCTTGTGTCTTCAATACCGTGTTCTCGACCACAGCAATTATTCAATATACTCCAGCATTTAAATGGTGGAACCATGCAGATGGTTGGGGGCGGGGGGGAAGTCTTTAAGAAACCCTGTTCATACAGTATTCGGGGAAATATGGCTGCAAAGCCGAGAGCCTGGCCCCAGTACACATTTGTTTAAGCAAGTTCTTCTTTTAGATTCAGTCTATGAGGCTTAAGCTCACTGTACAGGCACAACTGTGTGTGTGCATGGGGAGAGAACACACAGGAAAAGACACAACAGTGAAACTAAAGAAAGGCTTGATAAACTAGTTTCAGAACACAAAATTCTTTAGAGGGCCCCTGTTCCACCAGTTTATTACAGCCAAGTAATACCACAATTTTTCACCTTTCTTGCTATCGGGAAGAAAAGAAAAACACCCTCCCAATTTCACCACAGTAAGATCTTCCTTCCGTCAGTAGTTTGCTAGAGGAGCTGGCATGCAATCAGACAAACCCCTTTACCAGGCTTGGTGTCTAAAATAAGAAAACAGACCAAATGTTCTGCTATTCCAAAGGTCTCACTATTGGCCTTTTGCATTTCTTTGAACATTGCTCAAGAAACACTGATCCCAATAACACAATGCAGAGAAAAGACAGACTTGAAACTTAAAAGGAGTCTTTTACATGACTGTCAGCAAAGGCAAAGACAATTATTTTCTCCAACAAAATGGTTAGTAACCACTCTTACCATATTGCTTTCTATCTATATATTTTTATCTAGTAGGAGACTCTAGAATTGCTTGAAAATTCATTAACACTGACATTTAGACAACAAAAAGTCATTTCAATTCAATTAAACAAACACAGTGTGTTAACCTTCAGTAAAAGAAGTAGCCACTTATTTTTATAGGCTGCTGTAAACAGATTTCTAGGCTTCAAAGCCAAGATCAATAAAGCTTCTGCAAACAATAATCATCTCACACACACTCCATCGACAGCTGCTCAGAAAATATAGTCTGATTCCAAAGGTCTTGGTGATTGGGCACTTTCCCAGTCTTTTCCTTTTGCTAACATCAGAGGGCGAATGCCAAAACCTCAGTGAATTCCAGAGCAGCAGCAGCTAAAAGGAGCTGCCCCTCACAGGACAAGAAAGCTGCCTACAGGAGAAAACCTGTGAGGAAAAAGTAAAGCCCCCTCATATTGTGCAACCACTAAATGCTGATGAGGCACAAAATATGTTGCCCAAGACTCCCTGTGCACTATAACCATACAGCAGGACAGATTGCTCTTTAAACTCAGGATTAGCCATAGATACTGAATTAACATGAATGGAAACAGAAAACTTCTGCTCCATCGTGAAACAGAGGCAACCATGTGGCAAGCTCTGCCCACCAAAATCTTGTTCCCTTCACAAGAACTTGCTTTTTACAAGTACAGCAAGCAACTCGGGAAGCAGCAGCTCCTGAATTCCTTAGTCCTTCAACTAAAGCCACCAACGTAAAGCCCAGCTTTACTTTCTTCTCTCTTCTTTAAAATAGCTACTCATAGCAGTGAAAATGCCAGTTTCTGACTCAGGTCTCCAGCAGCTTCTGAACTGCCTATTTCCCTTGGCTTTGCTGTTCTCCCGGACAGAGACCAGCAATACAGTGCCTGGAAGGAATCAGCAAGGCAATTTCCTCAAGCAGACTGTGACACTCAAAACTCTACAGCAATGCTGTGCTTTAATCAGTATAGCCCAATTGCCAGCAGCAAACACCTAAGTTACTACTGCCTGACCAGGAAGCATATAAAGTGCAAGAGGTAGATAGGAACTAATCTTTCCTGTGCTCAGCTACTTTAAAAATCATCATCTAGGAGTCTTGCAGTGACATATCAATGATGAGTACTTAACATTAATATGCAATTAGGAACCAGTTATGTAATTACATATGGCCAAGTACCAGAATTTGAAGATCTTTATTCATTTTTTGCTCCATTCTCAGAAAGAATGATCCGTTCCCCAGAGAGAACAGACGGATAAGTAAGTGCAGAGATTTGAAGACTTCTGCCTACCTTCTCTATGGCATATGATATAGGATTGAGGGGAGAATTACTACTGTAGTCAGTGACAGCTCAGAGATGGTCTCACTGAGGTTGATGAAATCAGGCTGCTGGGGAAAAAAAAGGAAAAAAAAGAAAAAAAAAGAAAAAAAAAAAACTACCTTGAAGAAAAGCTCGCGGCTAAACTGAGTGGTTAACAGTGATGGAACTGGAGGACTTCTAGGATTCCACTGAAGTCATTTCAGCTACTGCATTTCAAAAACTAGAGAAAAAAAAAAAAAAAACAGAACCGGCCCCGCACACATGCACACTCCCTTCCCTGCACAGTAGCTCCCTATAATGCTATACAGGGCAATACAAGGTGCTTTAAATACGGTAAGTGAGGTATCAACTATATGCCTGTCAAATGCTATACATCAGTAAGCCCCATCATATCGGTTTCACTCTGTCAGTGCTCAGGGCATCAGGCATATTAATCTGATGTGATGAGGTAAAATATATTTTAATTGCAATGACTGAAGATGCCAAAAGAGCTTATAGGACACACAGCCCATCTTTCTGATGGAAGGAAAGCATTCCTATGGGTGGCCAGCTTCAAAGTCATTTAACACCCCTGCACATTTGGAGTGCAAGGAATTCACAATTATTCTAGTTTTGCACTGGTGAAAGCGATAGCAGAATTTGCCCCTTCTGAGTGTTCTTACCAAGTAAGTACATGTCACCGTGCTGACAAATGATCACAATCCCAATCAAGATGTTCCACACAATGAGTAAGTTAAGGCCACCTGACAGGCAAACGTCATTCTGCCCAATACCTGCAGGCTGCCAGTGAAACAGGTTTGGTGCTTGCAGTAGCCTCTGGTTTGTATTTATTGCATCTCCCCCGCAGTCTCAATAAATCCATTTTCCATGCATGAAGCTGTCATCTAATCTTCCAGAGAAGACCAGCAGCAACCCAGCATTTTAGGAAATCAATCATTAACAAAAGTTGCTACCTACAATCTTATAAACAAAATCCAAACAATGAACCAGGTGAGGGTGGCTTCCCATTTAGGTTCATTCCCAAGCTAGCTTAAGAGACGTCAAAAGAGAACGCATCATGGGCTACAGCAAAACAATTCATTTGGGTATTCCAGAGATAAATATACACTCACAGAAAGCAGTTTTTGCTCCTTTCCCTCTGAGTGATATAAACCAGTGTCAGATTTAGTTTGCCACTTCCAATACAGTTTACAAGGAAGGCAAAGTAGTCCAGACAGCAGCACTACTGGAAAGAGGGCACTGCTCTGAACAGTTAGCAGTGCTATGTCTGATTTAAGGGGCACTCACTAGAGCATTAGCCATACTAAGCATGAAAGCAATTGAGCTCACTCTAGTAAACATTTGGATTTCCTCATAAGAAGTAGCAAGAAATGGTAGATTTGCAAGTCTGCTTCATTCTGTTCACTTGTTTTCTTAGCCCTTGGTTTATGAACCATGCTGACCTTTTCGTATGAATGGATCCTCTAAAAACCTGAAAAGCAGTAATTCTAACTCAGTCTGAGTATTACAGTACAGAGTATTTTTCATTTGTTTTCCTCAAAGATGTGTCTTAACAGACTCCATTTTCTTCAAACACATATTGTGAAACCTCAGCTAAACAGCTTTAACAAGACTGAGACTTCTGCATTTTCTAACCATGATTTCAACTAACTGATTTCAAGCATGACAGTGCACTGGACAGACAACCCATGTACTTAAACAATGCAATGCCATCACCGCTTTCTTTTGAAGGGAAGGCACAGAGTCTCTATTACACCAGGTACCTGCAGACCTGACCGGAATTCTGTCACTTTTGAGAATCAAGATGAGTTTAACTGAGCACCAACCCGATGTACCTACTTGGAGAATATCAGATGGAACAGATAAGGGCTCCCTTTTAGATAGCTGGTGTCAGATTGTTTATGTTACATACACACTGAGTGTGCAGAGTTAGAATCACAGGATAGTTGAGTTTGGAAGGGACCTCCAAAGACCATTTAGTCCAACCCCACCTGCTCCAGCAGGGACACCTAGAGCACGTGGCACAGGGTGGCTTCCAGGAGAGGTTTGGAAGATCTCCAGAGAAGGAGACTCCACAACCTCTCTGAGCAGCCTGTTTCAGGGCTCTGTCATCCTCACAGTAAAGAAGTTCTTCCTCATATGGAAATGGAACTTCCTGTGTTTCAACTTGTACCCATTACCCCTTGTCCTGTCACCGGCCACCACGGAGAAGAGCGTGGCCCCATCCTCCCTACAATCACCCCTCAGGTACTTGGAACATGTTGATGAAATATCCTCTCAGTTTTCTCTTCTCTAGGCTAACCAGGTCCAGCCACTTAATCCTTCCTCATACGATAGATGCTTGAGTTCCTTAATCATCTTCGTGGCTCTCCGCTGGACCCTCTCTAGAATCTCAATGTCCCTCTCGTACTGGGCCCAATAATCCAGGTGCAGCCTCACCAGAGCTGAGTAGAGGGGCAGGATCAACTCCCTCGACCTGCTGGCAACCCTCCTCCTCATGTAGGCCAGGATCCCATGGGCCTTCTTGGCCATGGGCGCACATTGCTGACTCATGGTTAACTTGTCAGACAGAACTCCCAAATTCCTCCCTACAGAGCTGTTTCCCAGCAGGTCAACCCTAACCCCTAGGGTTTCATTTTGAAGAACATCCTCACACTCAGTTTGTGCAAACCTAGAATCTAATTTTGCTACAGAGGGATTTGCTACAGAGATCTCCCTGCTTTTGCATAAAAGAGAAGATTCATGTTGTCTCCAAGGGCCTTTCTTCTTACCATCCTATAAGCTTTGCCAAAGGAGATATTAGCCTTTGTATTAATTATCACATGATACAGAAGAGATTTGATTTGGAATAATTTTATTACTTTCACTATGTTGTTCCATCTGTTCCTGTTTCTTTTTCACATGGCCATTCATGTAACCAGCATCTAATGAATGTTCCAATTCCATATACTAATGAATGTTCCATATACACTTAATACCTCTGCTCAAAAAATAAAAATAAAAATAAAATAAAATAAAAAAAACAACCCTAAGACAGCAAGGATGCTAATCAGAAAGCATTCCTCAAGTTCTCAGGGTAGAAATCTTTAGGCCTGGAAATGTAGCCCCTTTCTTCTCCCTTTTACTTCAAAAAAAACACATGCAAGGTGCTGGTAGCAAAATAAATAGGGCAATGTACTTCATGTTGAATCACATCTCCTCTGCTTTCAAGTATTCCATTACAGCCTTCATTAGCTGAAATTAAAAGTACTAGAAATGGGTAATGAAACACCGTCCACCTCATGCTGCAGACATTGCAATTGCGTACTTTCCTCACAAGACAAACATCAACTGAACACAAGGGAAATTGTCCAAATGGTAGCACATGGTAAAAGCAGCACTACCTGGGGGTTGCTGCAGCAGGTAGCCGGCAGGGCCAGCTTCAGTGCAGCAGCTTTGCAGCAGTCTTGTCTCAGAGAGGGAGAAACAGCAGACAGAGCAATAAGCACAGGAAGAAAGAAAAAAACTGTGAAGAGCTGGCCATCAGTTGAGAAGAGCAGAGTTGAGAGAGCAGAAGAGCAGAAAGAGGTGCAAATGGTCCACCTAAGAACACAGAAAAGTCACAGCCAAAGAACAGTGAGACAGAGGACTCTGGTGAGCCTTAATGCCTCTTGGAAAAACTACTAAGTAGGCAAAGCCTGTGCAATGGGTTTGGTGACTCACTAAGAGGCTGTGTTATTTTTACAATCTCTGCTACTGTCGTATATGTTGTTATGAGCTGCTGCCTGACTGTGAAGCAGACAGCTTGGGCTCCAAGTTGTTAATTTAATTGTCTTGCCAAGTGGATCTCCTTCAGGAGAAGTCCTGAGGTCTCTTCTCTGTGCTATACCATACAGAGCTCACTACAGACAATGAATCAAACTGTCAAGTACCTAAAGAAACTAGAACAGACAGCAAGACCTGCTCAGAAAGCAAGACTTGAAGAAAATCAGATCAAGAAAGTTGGGATTTAGTTGCTCCGGTTGTTTGCTTTATCCATGTTTTATCAATCTACTTCTGCACTAATCACCTCCTAAGTAGAAAATTATTTCACCCACAGAGCAATCCCAAAACACTGTGATAGGTAAAAATCTATTTGGTCAGGCTCTCCCTCCAAGAGGGCCCTCACTTCAATCCTGGGAACAGTGGGAGCAGAAGGCACCTGCTCTCCACTCCCAAGATCTGGGTCTGCATTTCTGCCCCATGCTGCTGTCCCCATTGCACTGACAAATGCCTTGGAGTGAATCAGATCGCAGAGTTGTTTTTTAATCAGGCAACTTGCTCTTTTGCTGGATCAATTCCTTAAACTGTTTCACATCCTGAAGTTCCACAGTAGAATTTATGCCCTCCAGGCAAAAGCAATAGCCACACATGACAGCATTTAACCTGGCATGCTGCCAAAAACATCTGAATACTGCCTAACAAAGTAGACAATTTGGAACATTAAATCATTAACTGTTCAGTACTTAAGTATTTTTAACTCCATGCCAAAAAAAAAAAAAAAGTATCATTATCCCCACAGGATGAAGTGACTTGCCACATGCTAATATCCCTCAGCATGTGGATCACCAGTTGCTCACAGATCACAAGGTACCAGAAAGGGATACAGGAGTGATTGTCCCCTCTTTCCATCCATGTTTTATCATGAGAGGAAAACATCAGTTGCAAACATTAGGGTTATAATGCTGTACACAGACTTGTTTCTATACAGGCTTTTTTTAAAAAAAAAAAAAAAAATTAGAGAAACCCTGACTTATCAGATGCCACGAGGAATTCATCTAGTACTGGAATGCTTAAGTTCAACAGCTAGTTCCTGCTTTCCCATTTGCACTCAATGGCTGTTGTTCTCCCTGTATAAACCTAGCTGACATGGCCCCATCTCTCTTCATTCTCGCCGCTGAAGAGGTACACATGGAAGGACAGTCCTACAGCTCCTACACCAGTAATTAGACTGCCCTGCTGGAGGGACATTTTTCTGCAGAAGCTGTGTCTCTGTGAGCTGTAGTGTAAGAAAGCACACACTTGCTCAGTGCACAAGGTCTGCCCAAGCAATCACAGCTCCCAAGATTTCGGGCTGGCTTCATACGGTGGAGTATTTTTAGATCACACGTGAGCTTGCAGTTAAGAAAAATACTCTATTAGAGGAAGCAGAAGGAGATAGAAAGCTTACTGCTGCATTATTGGCAGAAAGCACAGGTAGAAAAATCCACGTGGTAACAAAGGTTTACACAGCACATCCCCCAAGAGCCATGAGCTGCAATTGTTTAAACAATGATCAAGGGCACTTCAAACTTCATTAGGGAATGCATTTCTACCCCTGCAGCTGGCAAGAGAAACAGCATCTCAAGGATAAAATTAAAACTGGCTAGCAGCTTCAAAAGAAATTGTGAAATGAGTAACAAGGGGGAACATGAACATTTACCTGCAGGGGTCACCCAGTTGACAGTCCTTTAGCGTGTGCTAACGGACACTCACAGCAGGCAAGAGTAGGGCAAACCACAGCAACTTAGCGTGGATTTCATCATAATCCATGAGCTCCTTTTTTTTCTTCTTTTTTTTTTTAATAAAAAACATAAGATTTAAGTTCAGATGTTAGGTTCAGATGGTCTGTATGCACTCCATGTTTCAACTGCATCTGCTGATTTCTGAATAGTCAAGACCTCTTGAAATTTTTGTAAAATCTTACAACTTCTACTGAACCTACCGCAAACTGCTAAATTGGATGATGAATGTTATCCTAATTACTGTGGGAAATTAATCAGAAGTAGCATCCCAGTGCTTTAGCTGCTAGGGATCTCGAGGCGGACAGTTGAAGTCCACTGCTGATGCTGCTGCTTAAAGCAGCCCCAGAGCCTGGGGAGCATTACCCAAGGAAGGGTAGGAAGGGCAGAGCCACCAAACTTCTTAACAGCCTCAGAAAGCCAGAGAGCACCTCAGGCCTGGGAAGAGGACATGAAGGAAAGAACAAGCAGCTTTTAACCTCCCACTCACTGCACATCACCCCCCAGAAATGGCTCTTTACTTGCACATCCTTTCTTCCCAGCAGAGAGGGAACAGGCAGGATGGCTGGGACTGCTGGACATTAGGCCTGCATAGCCCGCTAGATTTCTTGCCTATGAGTCACTATGACAATTTTGTCACTTCCATCATTAGAGATGCTCAGTTTGCCTGTACCAATCCTTTCACAGCCTTCCTCCGAGGGAAACATTGTGCACAAAGATGTAAAGAAAACTGTAAGGAGCAAGAAATGACATACAGACTCAGCACAGCAAAGGATTCAAAGCTGATAAACTGTGAGCTCTTCGAGTTATTTTTTAACATTGCTGCAATACTGTACTGTGCTAAAACGCTTAAAAGTCAGTATCATAAGCCACACTTACTGGGATTCTGTGATATGAAAGCACTTGGAACACTAGTCAATGTTTGAACAATTGAGCTCCAATTTTTCCCCTCCCTCCCTTAAACAGTATTTTGATATTCAAGAATATCAAGTACTTCACTGAATAGGAATGTCCTACGGGTGCTCATCTATACAGAACATTGTTATCTACTACATGGATTAGGCGGCACCAGCTGCCAGACTCACAGCAGCGCTCACTCAGTCTTTCTACACGTGTGTGAGTCCACAGAAATCATCAAGCCAATTAGGACTAACTGCAGCTAAGGCTCGAACAGTGGCTGTTTGATTATTATAAGGATACAGCTGAAAAAGAGGACAGATGAGATGCTATAATTTTTAAGAAATCGGGAGAATTCTGCTAATGTCCAGACAGATCCTGCCTTCATGTTCCAAAGTAGTTGTGGCTAATTTGCAGCCTTGGCATTGATTCACATCACAACCTCAAATTGGTCCCTTAATTGGGTAAATGCCTCAGTTCCTCCTGCAAGTCCCATCAGGCAGGTTACTGGACTGGAGGGAGTGGAGGGGGGGCGGGCAGGGGGGAGGGAAGAGAGGGGGAAAATAAAAAGCATTCCAGCTTAATTTTGCACGATTTTATTTAGAAAAAAAAAAAAGATATGCCAGTGACTTCAATGAGAAAGAGATACTCTCATTTAGCACAGCCCCTCTATCTACAAACCTTTTCTTTTTTCCCCTCTCAGCTCCTTATTTACCACATAAACATATGCAAACCAACTTGCAGATGAAAAATCTTAAGAAATGACCAGATTCCAGAGACTGAAGACCTGACAATAAATGGGTATTTATTGAGTCCACAGAGCGCACAGAGAACGGCACTGGTTAGTCAGGTTCCACAAAGCCCTTCCCCTCCTCCAGAGTTACTTTAAAGACAATAAACTTTATAATGAAGTATCGATAACATCTTCCCATTTAGGCTAACAGGCTTATCGTGTGCTCCACCACAGAGTATGCTGTTTTAATTAGCAAGATGGATCTCAGAGCTGATATGTTCTGTTGTGCTATAATTCCTGCCTTTACAGTAATTTTCTCCCGTTTTTCACACCATAATGTGCTATAAATCCTACTTAGGCTGCCTCGCTGGCCTGTTGCTGCTCCGAGTCAATCCTCCAGGCCTCCCGTTCCCATGACAACCTCCCGCCATCCTCCCCCTTCGCAGGGATATCGGAGACACCCCCGGGGACGGCTGCGAGCTGCTGCCTTGCACGGATTCGGCCTCCCGGAGCTCGGCTCTGCTCCTGCTCCCCCTGCTTTCACCCGGCCTGCCTCAGCGCCACGCTGCGCGGCCACACACAGCCCGCGCCAAGGGGAGCCGGCCTACTGGCATCCCTCCTGCACCGGGAGGCCTGGAGAAATCACACAGGCTTCGCTGGTCTAGCGCCTGAACAAAACAGAAACAACCGAAATAACCTCTCCTCTCAACCTGCCTCTTTCATTTCCATTTTCTTCCTTTTTCCTCAGCCTCCCCTGCTCACACATTCAGCCTCAAAACAAGCCTTTCACAGCCGATCAGCACTTCTTCGTTATTTCTATAACCCAGCCACCTTCCTGCTGCCCCTCTCACCTTCTCTCCCGTTTTCTCTTGATTCCTGTTCTCTTTTCTTCTCTCCTGCTCTTTTATACACTCCCTTTTCTTCTCACTCATATTCTACAATTCTTTCTAAATACAGTTCAGGGGATCCAGAAAATATTACAAGGTCATCCATCAGCTGCTGCTGCTTCCCTGGGTCACACAGCACATCCTACAAATAATTAAAATCCACTCATTGAGAAAACCATTGAACTTATTTCTTTTTTTTTTCCCTCATGGTTTTACTCATCTATTTTTGTTCAGCCTCATTTTGTGTTGTTAAACATTTATAACAAGGGAAGAAGTATGAGTCTGTGACCTCCATTTCAAGGGAGCGAACAAAAACAGGGTGACTGCTCTCTCTTGCGCCAAGCCAAAGGGGAATGACCAGAGGCACAAGGGTACAAAGGATCCGCTTCCCCAAAGTCACTGCACGGAGACAGCAACTTGGAGCTCCCAAACACTTGGGGACAGTGGGGAAGAAGCATTTCTCAGATGTCCTTCTCCTGACAGACACCTGCAATGTAGCAACTTTTCAGCTGACTTCGGCGGCACATAACACACTGGCACCCATATGTGATCATATATCCAGGATAGTTGAAGCTAACACACAAAAAAAGCGCTTCTGCATGAAAAGACAGCCCTGTGCCTGCTACTTCTGCTTCAGGACAAGGAAAGAGAAAACTTCTCTAAGCCACAAACACAATCGACATCTCTAAGTCCTTATAATTTGAAAGCAAACATTTTACAGTAATAGCTTGCTGACCCAACTATGAACTATCTTAGAGTTTGCTATAGGCAGAGAACTGTCAGCTAAAGAAGCAGCTGAGAGTCCTCTGCAACTCAGACAACTCAACAATCTTTAGATTTAAACTGCAGTTTAAATTTCCAAAACATGCCAGTGTTTTGAAGGCGAGTCTATGAACTACCTACTACTCTTGCAGGTCCGAAACCGGCTCTCTTAGCAGCAGCCTTTGCAGAGAAGCTGAAAGCAAGGAAGGGCAGCAAGGGAAATCTGTGTGAACTGGAAGCAACCTTCCCTCGGGAAGCCTCACTTGGGAAATGTTTTCCACTAGATCTTCCTACTGTATGTTATGTTTATGTTAAGTAGATTTCATTACTAATGTAAACAAGACCTTCCTGATATCTTTGATTCCAAAGCACCATTTTATAATTCATCTCAATCCTTCGAGTTATATAGCTTGAAACAAGTGTTTTAACTTGTATTTAATACACACTGAAAAGACTGACTTTAAGGCTAATAAAACATGACATACTTCAGACAGAAGGGTAAGCAAATACCAAGAAATCCAGAAGTTCAATTAAGAAAACCAACTGAGAAGTTCAGTTATTTTTCTTAACTACCATCACAAATGCCTTGAAACAGCTTCTGGAGCTTCTTGCTCAGATTATGTAGAAAAGTGTCAGGATCACCTACCTGCTTATGCAGTGCAATTTCAGCAGCTGAATGGAAGAATACTTACTATCACTTTTCCATTATCAGTATTTCCTTACTGAAATAGAACCATTTTAAGTGCCTTATCATACACTTTATACAAGTCAGTGCAGGAAATGCAGCATCATTCATGGAAATAAAGAACAAGGCAGGCTTCTCTCCCATGCATCCCAAACTGGGCAAATTACTCATTTGGAGCCCAGTTTACCTTGATCTTTCCCCTCTCTAGAGTTTTACTGGCTGATCTGTCTCTTCATTTACGACTGGACTTCTAATTTCCCAGCACAAGGATCATGCTTGTTCTGATCTATATAAAACAGATCAGGTCTCTGCTAGGTGTTATTAGAACTGCCATTGCCATGGTACCAAAATAAGCATCAACAATAGCATTTAATTGACACAGGGAGAAGCAGCTTTGCACGTCAGATCCACACTCCATCTACTCTAGCGTTCCCCTTTCAACAGTAGTCAGGACCAGATACTTCACAGTATCTGCATTAATCCACTGGCTAATTCCTACTAATAGCCTCATTCCCTCTGTGAGCCAAAGCTCAATTTAAAACATTCCTCATCTTATTAAAGAAATCAGAAGCTGTTCAGATGCATCTCCAAATCTCAAGACACTGACTCACCTGAGCATTAACCATTTAAGCAAAAACTTCTCCAGATTATATGCACAAATGAATTTGACTGCACTCCTACAGCTTTGTTTTCAGGGAGCCAGCTGAAAATTCAGTAGTTGTAGGCAAAATTTTTCCACCTAAATGTAGCAAAGACTGCCTGGTTTTAACCAGACCAAAAAATATTTCAGAGAACAAAGCTTATGAGGACAATGAAGCTAAATCTTAGTTCACTTCCGTTGAAAGGTTTAAGTATGCCCACATGCTTGCGCACGCAGGACTTTATAAAAAAAAAAAAAAAAAAAGTCACAAACACATGCATTTTCAACCCCCTTTTTAATAAGGAACTTGAAAGCAATGCCCCTAAAAATATTCTCCAAAATTGTATGGGACAGTGAAGTTCTCCAAGAGCACAAGCTAAGTTGAACTGGGGCTGTTGAGCTCTCACTGCCAGCTGGGCCATTCTGTCACCTCCCAGCCTCCTCACTGCCAGTGGTGCGACAAGGCACCAGAACAGAGTGCTGATTCGGTCAAAGAAGAGCTGCCTCTCTTTTTTTTTTTTGTCTCTCTTCCCTTAGGTTAAGGTCACAGAGACAGCACATTATGATCTACCTGAATTCCAATGGCAACATGAGCCCAAGGATGGCAGCTTGCAGCAGCCTTCCGTAAAAGCTGGCTTTTGTTGCAGAACAACACTTGTATCCTTGTCATCAGAAGCACAAAAACATCATAGCTTGGTTCACTTCTAATTGAAAATTTAATTGTTACCATGCCTCACTAAAAAGCAGCTAACTATTTCCTTAGATGTTGCTGTTATTTCAGTGACTAGCTAAGAAAAAAAATAAAAAACCTAATAATATAGTGCAGATTGCAAAGCAATTTTAGATCCTTCAGGTATACCAGAGACAGTAACAGTGCGGCATACAGCTAATCCAGTGACAGTAACACGTATCTGTGCTAAATGAAAGAAAAAACCAATCCAAACACACACCTCTACAGACATATGACAGGTTTCCTACCCAAAACCTCGCGCCTCATCCATCATTTGCTGAGAAGAGTCCTTCTCCCATAAGCTGACTCCATTCCAGCAGCTCCCAGGCACAGACTGCACATGCTCAGGAGCCCAGTTCTGTTACGTGAAAATCAACTTTAATGCTCCACTGGTAACACCCCAGCTGAAAAGCCTCCCTGAACAACTAACAGTACTTGTAAGGGGTTACATCTGCTTATCTAGGAAAACACCTGTCATCTAAGCCAGCATTGCTAAAGGATGGCATGTTAGAGATGACCTGAGGTCCAGCCTGTATTTTCAAATGTCATTCATGTATACATGGAAGGGAAACAAGGGGAAAGTCACACATAAGAAAAAAAACCAAACCACACCACCATGAAGAAAAAAAGCACCACCACAACCCAAGACACACAGGGTAAAAACTGTATGGTGGAATACAACCATTTTTAGAAATTGGAAGGCAAATAAATCCATAAAACTTTCATTATGGACAGAATTATGCATCCAAATCCCAAGAGCAGCATTTTGCTGCACAAGGACCTTCACTTCGGCGCGAGCTTCTGCTGAGCCCTTCAGCAAGGAGCCGCCTGACGCCCAGACCTGCACGAACACGAATGGGCACCGGGGCGGCGTGCGGCATCCCGAGCAGCGCTTTCCCGTATCACACGGACAACCAACAGACTCCTGACTGCCTTCCCACCTGCTCAATATCCTTTCCCAACACTCAGAATGAATTATTTCTCAAATTGGGAGCAAAATCTAAAATTTAAGTTGCACATTTCTGGTGCTAGTCTGGTTTCGAACACAGAAATATATCCAATAATGAAGTACTGAATATTTTGGAAATTAGACGGCTCTCAGTATAAAGAGGCAACAAGGTCAAAGCAAACAGAAGTAAATGCTCTTTTTATATGTCATGTCATTAACCTAAGAAACTATTTACTTTAGCATATTCCTATAACAAGAGCTGAGTAATGGTCCAGAGAAAACACACATATCTCATAGCAGGAGGAACTCGATGCTGTTGGACAAGACAGCTAAAATAAGGATCAATTCTCCTGTTGTAGTGTTACCTACTGTTATTTTTTTAAGAAACATTTCCCCTGATATTTTATTCCTTGCGTGCTTCATGTAGTATTTACCCAAGATTACAGGTAAGAGTCCGTGTTAGTTGGAAATGTATCGGGGTTGGTAACACAGAGCTCATGCTGTCGCAGCCTGTGCAGAGGGCAGGCAGTGAGCAAGCCCGCTGCCCACCGCAGCGCCCAGGAAGGACGTCGGCCCCCGGCCCTCGCCAGCGCGGCTCCGCAGAGGCGGCTGCATCGGCGCACGCGGCTGCATCGGTGCTGCTGGGCCCACGATGAGGCTGCGCTGCTGGGCCCACATGTTGAGATTCAAAACAGACTCTTCAGGGCACAGGCCTGCCAGGCACCTGAGGTCAGTTTGCAGCATTCCTAAATACAATGCTCATGTCTTTGATTCTTTAAAGCCTATGATAAAAAATTCCCTAGCAAATTCCACTGGTTCATCACAGTATTCATTACCAGGTAAATAACAGCTGATTTCAACGTCCCTGCACACTCACTGACTCAATATACCACATCTCCCCTGATGAGCTACAGCTGTCTCCAAGACAAATACCACACAGTTTTAAAGTTCCATTAGATCACACCTGCTTCAGTGTGACTACTGCAGGTTCCGCTCTCTGAGTGCTGGGAACTGCTTTGCTTATGTAGCTGAATGTGCATGCCTCACTTTTCTCTGTACTAAGCTTTATAGTCTGTTTTAGCACTTATAACAATACTTTACATTTACAGGACACTTCACATTTACAAACATCATCTAATTAAAAAAATAAATTTACAAACATCTAATTAAAAAATTGGAAGTGGGAGCTACTAGAGAAGGGCTGAACAATCCTTTTCTTCCCTGTGGGCTACGTACCTCTTGCTTGAAGCACAGCACATCTAGTTTCATCCCTACTCCCTTGCTGGAGTGCCTCAGTTTGAGGGCAGAGCTGCTCCATACCTCCACACAACCTTTCAGCATCTTTCTTATACTTGAGGAACAAACCCTCCTATTACAGGTAGGATCTAACGCAAAAGAAAAAAAAAAAAGAAAAAAAAAGAAAAAAAAAAACACAAGCCCAGATCTTAATGCTTTTTGCAGTATTAGAATCTCCTGTTTAATCCTTTTTTCCACGTGCCTTACTAATCCCAAGATTCACATGCCTCATCCGCCTTGAGATTTTTGCCCAGTTTTCTAGTCCACAAATATTCTCAGGGACCTCACAACTTGGCTGCCCTCACACCTTTTTCCTAACACATTTCTTGTCTCCTTTTTCCATCCTTCAACACTAACCACCTATACTTCTTGCCTGCACACTTCGCTCCCACCCTGCACCCCTCTCAAGCTTGAGAGCACCGACTGCATCAAATTGTGCATGGTTACATTTAGTGGCTCAGTATCCACAAGGGACAGGCTCCAGCCATTTGAAATCTCCATTTAAGCTCCCGGCTGAACTTGCAGGCTTTCACAGACGAGGATGCTCTGAAACCTAGATGGACCCTGCACTGCCAGTGATTGACTTATTTGTGTCAGTGCCTTGCACCAGGGAAATACTTCAGATGCACAGTCTGTGATGATCTTGTGCCAAGCTGTGCAACATGACATGCCAAGGCAGACAATTAATGGTTTTCCCTCCTCATCATACACGAGCCCGTTAAAAGCTGGGATAAGGTAGCAACACAAGCGACGCATGCAGCTGCTGACTCAGGCACTCAATTGGTGCAAAGAACCAGTATTGAATAAAGAAACCTATACGAAACTGCAGGTGAGAACAATCCTCACATTCTGCATTACCCCCATAGACCAAAGAGCATCAGGTTATTCAACACACCAGACTCCCAGATCTCCTTCATCATGAACTCACTTGTAGTGGGCCAAGGCAGCAGCCACGGGTCAGTTTAGCTTCCCTGCTCCTTTGCTATCCAGCACTGGCACAAGCTGTGAGCCAGTGTCCCTGCAATAAGGTGCCTAAACAGAAGATCGGGCAAGAGAAGCCTCTAGCTAATAAACCCTCCCAGGCCACACTACAGGCTGCATCTTTACACTCTTGCATGCTTTGCACAGGGCACCTCCAGCCATTTCGATGGTGCTTTTGATCACAGTACCATGTACAATACTAACAAAACCCCTACAACACATACAAGCACTGTAGAAGCATAACCCTCTAATAGGCTGAGCATTTCCAGACAGTTCTACACTAAAGGATAAGGCAGTGTTTTCTGTACGTAATAAGTGATGCAAAACGTTCAAGGCAACATGCTAGAAATACATTGAAAAGAATAATATTGAAGTGCTCAAACCGAATTTGTGTTCTCTTAAATAGAGAAGCTTGTACAGTTCTTTCTTCTTCACCTTCAACACAGAGAAGAAGCCAAAATAGTGCTCAATATGAAGCAGCAGTCTCACACTGGTACCTTTGGAAATGAGCTTCAAAGCCTTAATTAAGGCAATACATCTTTGGCAATGTCTATAACCCTTATACAGGCACAGCAGCGAGAATCCTGCAATCATGAAATCTAAGCAGGAAAACAGATGGTCTTAAATAAAATAAAAACTCTGCCTGCAATTTGTTTTGTAACATTGTGTGAGGTCTCCAGCTTGATGATAAAATAGGGAGGGGTAACATTGAAGAGATCCTTGCCTTCAAGATCATGTTTTGGATTCAGTTCATGGGTTAAAATGAAATAGCAACTGTCCCCTTCTTCCCCCATCTCCCCGAAACAACAAAGTCCAGCAACACTTTCGTCTACATCACAAGATTAGGATGCAGTTTACTATAATGAAGACAAAGATGCACTAATGAAACCATAGCTATGAGCAGCTGCAATTATGTAAAAGAAGCACCAGGAGCCTCTGCAGAATGAGCCAGAATCAGCTTGAAGCAAGGAGCAGATTTGGACATGGGGAGCTCTGCCATCAGGTTGCTCCAGGCCAGGACCACAGCAACCCCCTACAGCATCATTTAGACAGCCCCAACCTGAAGGGCCACTGGACGCCTCAAATCTAGACCAACTGAGCACAACAGACTCCGTGCAGAACCATGAAGGCTGTTAAGCACAAGCATGGAGGCTTCCATTCAAGGCGAGCACATGGAGCCACGTGTGTGCAGGGGGTGGCTCACACTGAGGTACACTTGGCTACTTGGAACAAGGCGGGGGTGATGGGGAGAAGGAGGAGACAGATGACAAACATCCACCCCACAGGACAACTTCCAAACAAATTTCACCAGCAATTCATTTTTGCAGGCACTAAACTCCATTGATTTGGAAAAGAAAACAATTGATGCCAAAAGCTGACATCTGTGACATTTTTAAATATGACACTGCAAACCACAGGAGTTAAACTTAATAGTTGAGCATTTTGAAACGCTACAGGGTTTATTCAAGCACTACAGGAGAAGCCTTTCAAATTTGAGCAAAACTCATCCAGTGCATAGGCTGGTACTGAGATGTGCACCTGGGCTGCTGTTATAGTAGCTGTCACACTAACGTGGACAAATACATACAAATTCTGATGTCCCAGGAGGATGCATGCTGTAATACCTGCTAGCAATGAGTGATTCATTCAATGCATGAAAGAACCTGAATCCGCAGACCACATGCAAATGAGTACAATAGCTAATTGCATTTATTCGCTCCAAGACTGCCAAGCAGTTGGTTTTCTTAAATCATGCAACTTCTTTCCTGCTTTACCTTCTTCAATACAACCAACTTTCCCCACTCAGTTAACGGTGGGGAGGAGTTAGGTTATGCACTGCCCTACCAGCCACAACTACTCCTTCACCTTTCATTTGCATCTTTTTCCCTTTCCTGTGTCCCCACCGCTACCTGAAAGGTCAAAGCGGCAAAGGAGATTATTCTATGCCTACATATAGTCTTGCTGTATTACTAACCAGTAGCACTTCAGCTAGAGCAGCACTTGGGCAGCTGTCTCTAACCAACTCCAATACCGACATGCTTTTTGCAGAAAGGCACCCTCTTCTGTTGTGCATCAACAGTGCACTTCTCTTAAAAAGAAACAAGCACATAACAGGGAAGCCCTCTCAATTATGCCAAATTTAACCTAGTTTCATGACCTAGATGTCAAAGCCTGTAAAAGGCTAGACTAAAATCTTGAGAGCTCCTTGCTATCAGAACTGCACTGCTGTCAACAGCAAAGGTAACTAGGTGAGGCACATCTATGCAAATCAAATGTATCACTTGAAGCAGCATGGGCATATTTACAGTTTTTTTTTTTTTCAAGAGCTCTGAAAACACTCATGGGACATTCGAGAGGAACACAAAGTAACCAGATTTAATATTCCACTTGGTCATCCTGCTGAGGAGCGACAGGCTTGTGGAATGTGCCACCTAAGACAGATAACCCAAGCCTAGAACAGAAACACTTTCTGGAAGGAGGGACAGACCTGAAAGACATTTACCCTAAGCACTGTTTTCTCACTTTTGGGAGGAATTCCTATTTCTTAAACAAGGGAAAACAAATAAAAACACACACACAAAGGAGAGAGAGAGCGAGCAGGGAAGCATACACAAGGCAGAGAGAAGCCTGTCTCCTCAGTTTGCCATCCTAAACCTATGACTACCTTGGAGTGCTTGTGTGTAACAGTTACTGCTTTTGAGGAGACAAGTAGAACCCGTAACAGAGAAGAAAGATGTCATGCAGCTCTGTGTACTACTTTTATTGCTGTTTTATTAGCAAAGCCATGATGAGCAGCGAGAACAGGCTGTAACACAGGGCCAGCAGTATCCGCATCACCCTTTACTGTCCTGCACAACAGGCCGCAGCGCTTGGGTTTCTGCCCATCTCGAGCTGCCAGGGAGCAGCTGCTGCAGGAGGCGGCCCTAGCAGTCGCTCCACCATTAAAACAGGAACTAGCATCCTACCCTAGAAAAGGAATAGACATTGCATGCTACACAGTTTAATTACCTCAGTGAAGTGTTGATTTTTGATGTTCCTTTCTCCTTTCACTAAAATACCGTGTTTTTTAATCAAAGAATACTTCCTCACTATGCACCAGAAAGTCGCTCTACATTGAGATGATCCAACCCATCAGCCCAAAGCCAGGCTATGCGTAGGTCAGTGCAATGCAGGGGATAGTTAGCACATTCACTTAAAGCCCTCTGTGGAGCCCAGAAGGGACAGTTGGCATCAATTTAGATCCGCTCTAGATTAAGGATGACAAACTCCTCTTGCCCTTCTCTGTCACAGCCAGAACAGAACAGACACATTGTGGGGGAGGAAGAGAGTCTCTCACTTGAGGCTGACACTCATGCTACCAAGTGAGAGAATCCGGATATCTACCTGCTCCGTGGGACAGGGAGCACAAGCGTTCCTCCTCCTCTCCTCCCTGTCACCCCTCTCCGTGGGGACTGCTCTCCACTGGAAACACACAGCCCGCAGGCCTCAGGCCAAGAAGAAGCCCCAGCTGCGGCCTGGTGCGCCTCGTCTTTAACCGTGCCCTTGGCAATGAGCTGCACCCAGCTATCCTGCCGGCCTCAGGAGGGGAAGGAGCTTCTCTCGTTACTGAGATTTGACTGGCTTTCCACAGCTGACACATGGACCCCTTCTACATAGTCCTTTTTAAAAAAATACTAGGCTGTAACTGTGAGCTACTTGTAGACCTTATATAGCATGCAAGCCATCCAGATTTCAGAAGATTTTTTTTTTCCTCCTATCTCCTACCTTCCAAGGATAGGCAGACTTGTCTATTCTGTCAGGAGAAAAGCTTGGGGTAGGAGGTAAGGAAAGAGAAGACAAAACAAATTCCACTGGTTTGAAGAGCTGGAAGTTCCACCAATCTGTACATCACTCCCATGCTACATAGTCTGAACAGATTCAGCCTGTGGTCTGCTTTCAGACTGGTTTCTGCAAGCATTAGTTTGCATTATTGTTACGATTCAGGAGATACTATTTCTGTTTTCTTATTGAATATATGGAGGACTCTCTCTGATTACAAATATCTCTAAATATTCTTAATTCATTCTTCTCTGAATACCATCTATTAGTCTCTGCCCATTTAGCTGCTCATTAAGTATTCACAAGGCGATAAAAAACCCTGAATACTGAACAGCGTAGAAAAACAAAAAAACCCTGTTTTCTTCCTGTAGTCAGAGCATATTCCTTCTTGAAAGACATCTTAAAAGTTCTTACTTGCACAAACGTGACACTCCAACACATTCTCAGTTACCTTAAAACAAAACCTTAAACCTCAGTTACCTTAAAACAAAGCTGGGTACCCTATTCTTGCTGAGCATCACTTTCAAGCGAGAAACATCTCATGGTTTCAGGGAGACTATTGTTATTAGCTAGTAGCATGGCTCTTTGTTCTATGTGGCCCAGGAGTCATAATCTTTCTACATCCACACTAAATATAAGGGAAACTATAAGTGCATCAGGAAATATTATATATTCCTGTTGAACACTTTATCAGGGAAAAGAAAGGAGGAAAAAAAAACAAAATAAAATAACAAACACTGTTCCCTTTGCCTTGACCACAGATTACAAGATCTTAAATATCTCACTGAAAATTTGAATCCAAGCTTTTCTACATCTTCCTGTAGAGAAAGATCTCCCAACCCCACATTGGGAGTAAGAGCAGCCTTTCTACATCAATTCTCCAGAAGAGAAAGTAATTTTATGGAGCAATTTTAAAGCTAAAAGGAACAAATAAAATAGCAGTTTTATTTCTATTCCCTTCTTCCTTCTTTTCTCCCACTTAAAGAACAAATACAACAACCCCAAGGCATCTGCACAGAAGCTCTTTGCCTGACCCTGAGCAGAAGTTTAAAAACTAGAGAGGCTACACAATAAGGTACAGGCTCACAGACAAAAGAAGTCTGCATGGAATTTAAGTTATTTAAATTTAGAATTTTTTTAGTTCACATTTTCTTCAGTCTCAAATTTTGACCTCAGGACACTGCCAGCGCTGTTCCCCTTCTCTTCCCCACTTAAGTGCAAGTATTAGACCCAGTTCATTTCTGACATTTACAGACACAGCTGTCATTTTCGAGTAAGCTGTCCCTGCCGACACCAGGATTAACACGAGTTACAGAAAAATTTGCTTTGAAATCCCTAAATAGGCATTTCAACTGTTTAATTCACCTGTTTCTTTTGCTGCAACACAGCAGAAAGCCATGAAATAAAACTCATCCAGCTTATGCTCAAGTTTCTTAGAGCTAGGCAGGAAAGAAAGAACAGGAGCTTGGAAGGGACATGGATGTGGCCAGTAGGAGAGAGAACCTGCGTTTTGGACTAACTTTTTCCTAGCGGCCCTACACAGCTCACGGACCCTGGGCAGTCAGCAAACTACACTCTGTAGTTCCAAGAAATGATGTGGTTCATCACAAGCTGATGGGCCAGCAGCGCTAGCTCCTTCGCAGATCACTCAGCACTACCAAAGAAGAGGGTAGAAAAGAGCACCCACCATCACACTCATGCAGAACCTAATGTGCAACTAATGGCTTTTGGCAACAGGGACACGGAGACTCCAAAGCACCAAAGCAGATGGGTTCTGAGACAGCTCTTGTTTTCATTCTGCCAGAAAGACCCCAGCACAGATACACTGAAAATAAATTTTGCTTTTCGAGTACATCCTAGTGAGAGCAATACAAAAATAATTTAGAACCAACCATGTAATTATGTGCATTTATTCCAACCTTCCATTACTGGAGATAACAAGATGAATAGTGAAATGTGAACTTTAACAATCCTGTAATTATAGCCACTGAACCGTACATTATTGAAAGAACTGTGCAAAACCCAGATGCAAAAGAATCAACGGGGTATGTAAATAGAAATAAAACAGTAAAATAATGAAGTGATGAAGCAGTAGTGTGCAGCACTAAGTAGCTTCTCAGAATTTTTACTATCACATTTATTCCTCTAACAAATATTTTGGGGTCCCCACCAAGTTTGTCACCCTTTACATTATTATGCGTTTGTTCAGTGGTTATAAGTAGCCCAGCAGAAAATACCCTGGCAGCCACTGACAACTGCAATCTCATAGTAAGCAGAGCTATGACAAAACTGTGGGACCTTCTGGGACTCAACAGTTTGTACAGGTGAAAGAAAGCATCAAATTATTACAAGTAATCACAATTATCATCAGTTCTTAACAAAACATAAACACCAAGCTAAGCCCTTGAAAAGAAGCAGCTGTGCGACTTGCAGATACTGAGCCACAGTCCACAGGGTTGCTTAGGGCACCAAACCACCTCCAGCAGCCGAACTGGAGACACCAAAAGCTGATGATTTTCATCCATCGCCAAGTTGTCTCACACAGATGTTTCTTTTTATACACAGCAAAGCCACCTATTTCACAGAGATTAACTCATAACTCATTTTCTTCACAGAGAGTAGAAATGAAAATGAAAGAACAGGTTGTTCTCCTCTTTTCCACTAGAAGTTATTTTGTGACATATGACAATTTGTATTTTCAAGGAGTCTGAAGCTATTTCAGTCTAAGTAGAGGTAGAAACCATCAACCTGCATTTTACCACTCCTAATGCATCTTAGCCTCCTGTGCGTGGCCTCTACTCCTTTTAACCTTATTACTCTATTTCTGGTTTTGATGGCATAGCCTGAGGCAACCTCTCTCCTTCCTTCCCCAACCTCTCTCTCCCTTCCTTTTACATATTAAGAAAGGAGATCAAGAAAACAAACCTAATATCTAACGATGCAGCAAGTAAACACGAAACCCTCAAACTTAAACCAGTACTCAACCAGTACAAATGACCAGGTTTAACCTAACAGTCCTTTTGTCATTCCCCGTCCTATCTGCTAAGACCATCTCTATCAAGGTATTAGTTCAAGATTATTCTCAATGATCAGAGAATTAAAAAGCCAAACCTCAGACCTCCTTCCAAATGTCAGAAAAGACCACTCTCCCATTTGCCACCAACAATAAAGATTCTCCTCTACTGAAAGACAAAATCTCTAAACCTTTCTTTAACTTTCCCTGTTAATTAACCAAGTCTTATCACACATGCATCTCCCAAGTATCTATTCACCTTCATTTTCAATACCTTCTCCCTACAATTCTCCTTTCTGCCCAGGTTCCCCTCTTCACAGCAACCTCCTCTAATGAGTCACTACATCCCACCTGGGGGAAATAATGAGGCCACTCATTACCCCTCAACAGGCAGCGGCTGGATGTTCTCCTCCCTGAAGGGAGAGGACTGAACAACTTTAAGGCATTTGCTGAGAGGGGAAGAAACAATTACATAAATGAAAATTATAGAAACTTCTGTGTGCTGTACTTTACTGCATTATTGCCCTTTTTTTTTTTCTGGGATACATCACTTACTTTCTTGCAGGTGGTCACAAAGCTCTGCACCTGACACAACACCACAGTTTGCCACCAGAAGTCTTTTGGAGCTAGCCTACCTCTTCTGCAATTCAGTTCACCAAGTTTTGGCAAAGAAAAAAACAAACAAAACAAACCCCCCCACTACATTCTACATAATTTATCTATTTTCTAGCAATTCAGAAAGTCTCCTCACTTGCTAGGTCTCAGAATTTTTACTGACGTCATTAAAAAAAATCATAACCATCAGTATGACCGATGGGCAGGAGATCTGTGTCAAAAAAAATTCCACTGAAATAGAGAAAAAATTCCTATCTGCCCTCTGTGCTTCTCACTAGTTAATTACTAATCATATGTTATTTTTAGTTAATTAAATGTAGTAAATCTAATAAGAATATCCTCTGCGTCCCCATGTAGGAACAACCATCGCAAAGCCCCAAGATCCCTGCCTGCCCTTTTTGCCCTTCTCCTGGCTTCCTTATCGCTACGTCAGCAGCTACCACTCTAGTCGCAAGCTGGACTTCACAGGAGCTGACAAACGAAATTCCTTCCATCTCCCATTAAAAGGTTTTAACACCCCTATTTGGTGAGAACTACCATTAATTCTGGCAGAGGAGAAACTTGGACCTGAGTACTTAAATGGACAGGGATGGAGGGAGCCCAGCTGCAGTCAGTGCTGTGCTCCGCTCGGCAACACAGCGCAAGCTGTGAACTGCCCACACCTTCTTTTCCCAGATTGAAGAAAAATAAGGGATAAATACACACTTTCTGTGTAAAACTAAAAGATTAGAAAAATGACTTAACTGCAACAGTCTGATTCTAAAATGGTATCTATAAATAGGAACTAATTCACAGCCTGCCTCTGCCTTTAATCCAGGAGCAGACACAGCATCAGTTACTCTTTTTTTATATGCCTTAATACACACTTTATCTAGTGTTGCTGCAATAAGATACCATTTCTGGTATTTTCTTTTCTCAAACACAGGAAGGGAGTTGATTTTCTAAAACATCAAAGAGTCTGGGGCTGACCCTTTACTACTTAGAGACTGCCTTAAGCCTGCAGCCTGGGAAGAGGCTCTCACTGCCAGCCCCTTCCTAACCCTGCTCCCCTCTGTTTAACCAGCTGCATGCAATATTCACTACTACCCTAGGCATGAAACAAGGCCATAATTCCTTCCCCAGCCTTCTTCAGGCAGAATAAACAGGAACTGCACGTCCCTGTGCCCCCATGTTATGTACATGGAGGTAACATCAACAGTCCCATCTGGGAAAGACCCGCTTCCCTTCAGCGCGGTCTGTTCAGCAGAAAAGCAGAATGTCAGCAACTCTGGGGCGCAAGAGAAAAGTAAAAATATGCTCAAATGACCCCTAATAGACGAAGATAGGCCAAGTCAGAAGGAGAAGACGAGGAAAGATCAAACAACCATGCTGTACATTAAGAAACCAAAATACTTGCAGTGGATTTCTTTGATCATTATTAAGTTGCAAGGAGAACTTCCAAATGGTCAAACATTTAAGATGGCACCAAAAATATACATATGTTTGATGACAATTCTTACACTTCTCTTTTCACCAAAATAGCACCAAACTGCTTGTATAAAATGCAGTATTATGAATTTTAGTAGCAAATATGATTTCATACTCTTATTTGTCCTGCACAGTAAGAATGCAAAGGACTTAAGAACCACTGCATAGCCAGGTGCTTGCAAGGTAATTAACACCTTTATTGTTGGACTAAGCTATGGCAAATTGCAAAGCACAGATCTGCCCACGGAAGGGGAGGGAAATAAAAGAAAACACACCTACACACACAAGGAGAGAAAAAACACTATTAGATATGGGTGGGGGGGATTGCACAGCAAGCGTTCTGCACATCTCTGCTAACATCACTGCTTTCTGGCTGGGTGAGGGGAGGTTAAGAGAAAGGCAAAACCTGTTTCTTAGCTCCTGTTTACTTCAGCAGATAAACAAGTTTGGATTAAAGGAAAAAAAAAAAAGAGATGTCAGCATACTTCAAAAGCAGTACATTTTACTCAGTACACTTTCCATTAGCTGGATTGCTTCTAGCTGTCTCTTGCTCTAATATTTTCCTCACTGGTTTAGTTTACAATGGTGTCAATGACAAAATTGAAGTCATTGATAAAAGCATCATGGAATCAGTCTAATCTACCCAGCATAGACACATTCTTCCCCAATCATACCGAGTATTACAACAGAGTAATTTTCCATATATAGAGAGAAATAAAAAAGACAGGCTTAGTATCTTTTTCTTCTTTTTCCCTCCCTATCTTCTTTCTAATCTGTCCTTATGTGGCAAAAGGAAAAACAAACAAGAGAAATTAATAAGAATGGTCAGGATTCCAGAGAGACAAAAACAAACATGATATAAATTTAGTATCTATAAAGAATATTTGAGGTCAGATTCCTACTTGGTATAAAAAGCCGTTCAAGTCAGCAAACTAACTAGATTTATACCATCACAGAATCTAATCACAATCTTTAATTTTATGAGAGCTGAGACCTGTTCTTCTTCCATCTTTCTTTCTTTTACCCCCATTTTTTCCCCTATATTCCCTTTTGCTTTCTGTCTCCTTATCACGAACAAACAGCGGGGAGACATGATAATAGTCTTCAAGTACCTGAAGATGGCTGTAAAGAAAGGAATGAGCCATTCTCCTTGTCCAGGATGGATAAGGCAAGAAAAAATGGACTTAAACTGCAGCAAAGGAGATTCAAGCTAGATATAAGGAAAAGCTTTCCATTACTTAAAATAGTGAAGCCCTTGACTAGACTGCCTGGGGACGTTGCTGAGTCTCTGTCACTGCAGGTCTCCACACACAGCTGGGATCACCATTCATCAGGAACCACACAGGTAGAGTTTATGCTGCCTTGAGGCGGGGAAGCAGGCAACATGATTTCTTAAGGCCTCTGCTTACCCTGAGATTCTCTGGTATCACAAGCTAAAAAAAAGGATGGGATTAGGTCTGGTAGGTACTTGGAAGACAGGTATAATGAAAAAACAAACAAACAAACCAAAACCTGTGGAGTGATTTCTGAGAGTTCTTAGCCCTCTAATCATTAGTCAATGAGCACACAGGCAGTGCACTTCACAGAGTGCCAAAGAGTGAGAGAAAAAAAAAGAGAGGTGGGCAGATGGGGGGATTGTGTCATCTTACGTTACTACCTCACATAGAGCTGAAGGCAGAATGCTGCTGGAACAGTCCTCTTCTGAATAAAAACAAAATTCTCATCATTTTAGCTTATTTACGTTGTGTACTAGATCCTAGCTGTAAGCTGAAGGCTCGACTACATCCCAGTATCAAGGTATCTATCTGTCTGGGTTTTATCTTCTTAATAAATCCTAAGATCCCATTACTTACAGTGGGTTTCTCTACAGAGAAATCCCAAGGATGTTTTGAAGTGCTCAGGAACTGAAGAGCTGATCCATGTGGAGAGGGCAGTCCCAGCTCCAGCAGAAACCAATGGCTCAATAACATCAAAAGCAAGTGAAGATAAGGCAGAAGATGAGGACAGAAATACAGCTGCACTTGTTTCTTCATTTTTGTCCCATTTGCCAGACTTGAGTAGTAAAGTGATATAAAACATCACTCAGGAAACTTTGCTCAAGCAGCTCATTTTGCATTCTATAGCTATGTTTGTGTGTGTTTGTTTTTAAGTTGAAATGAGAGAAAATAATACAGGAAGTTTTTAAGTACAGGGAATTGCTTTGCTTGCTTAAAGTCTATGTATCGTTTATACTTCATTAAGAATGCTTCAATTACAGCTTGGAGCAACTCTTTGAGCAGCAAAAGGAGGCAATTCTCGCCTCCATATGATCCTTCCTATCCTGTGCTTATCTACTGCTCACTTTACTTCAAATCAACTTTGTAGAAAAATGAAATGAGCAGCAGAAACTCTCCTCTGCATTCGGAAGTCGCATCACCCTAAGCACCACCAAAGCAAAGTACCTCAGTGAAAGGAGACTAAGGTACTATAAACAAGAAGCTCTAAAGAAAATCTCTAGGATTAATTCAAAAACGTTTAGCAAGCTGCTGCAGTTCTTTCTTCCCTTCTTGTTGAAGAACACAACCAAAAGCTGCACAGACAGACAAACTGTACAAATGATATGGTTCCACTTCGGCTGAGTTCTATCTGAAGGACATCTTGCAAAACAGAGAATATCGTTTTTGGTTGTCCTTAGCCACCTTCATCATACACACAGTACAACTGCTCATCAGGCACTACTAAGAAGAATATAACAGCCTGATGGTGGCCAACCATCATGGTTGTGACGACAGTGTCACAGCTGCCCTCTTGAGTAGGACTGACGATGAACATGTGTGTAATATTGTTCATACTGGGCATACTAGAGCACTAGGTATCATTTGATAAGGAAACAAAAAACACAGTTATTGCACAGGAGTCTCCTCCTGCTTCAGTAAGTGTTTGTAAAGAGTAACTCCATTGCTGGCATGTGAGTTATACACATGCCTCTAAGTGTCTTCTATACTTCAATCACTTTGTAAAAAAGGCCCAGGAATAAATGAGAATCATGTTTCCAGGTTATAATCAATTATTGCTGTATATGTTTTTACTATGGACGTTATTTCATTTCATTACTGCCCTATTTTCCAGTTGCGCCTATTGCCAATGACTGCAATGAGAACATTACCTTAATTTTATTTTCACCCTGGACTTGTCAGAAGTCTGTTTTACTTGCAACATAAGGAAAATTTAAAAGTGTAGTGAGACAAGCTCCCCCCTCCTTTTGTTTATAGAACATAACCCTAAAATGCATCTGTATTAGGTGATGGGTACAACAGATAAATCCAGATGTGTATGTACTATACACAGGATAGCAATATACCAATTAACTAGAATTAGAGGAATAAATTGCCAGGCTCTGCAATTAAAATCTACCAGTTAGAACACAAGCTGCATAGTTATTTGCATCTACTTGCGGCTTGCTCTCAGGAAAGTGCTAATCACCTTTTCAAAACTTCACACTGCTTCAGAAAACACCCATAAATTGCAATTCTTGTGCCTCATATGCGAGAATACATCCTTATATACACTGTGATTATACATAGAGATCAGAGATCTGCAGTTCCATGTATCTGCTCTATGGCCCCACACATGAAGATTTAGCGGATTTTCTGTCAC
>NW_010583356.1:187011-237998 GCF_000705375.1 Tinamus guttatus | reverse complement strand
CCTACAGCCGCAGAGCCCGTTATCAACACAGATAAGCCTGCACCAGGATACATTTCTTAACAGAATGCGGGCAAAGGACACTTTAAAATCATGTGAGATTTAAAAGATCATCATTGTTGCAGCTCCCTAAAGCCATCAGAAGAGCAGCACAAACATATGTGCAGGAGCCGAAACAGAAAATAAAACAGAAACTCTCTTTGCCTTTTACCAGTTTGGCACCAACTCTGGCACGTTCAGGAAATCGACTTGAAAAGGGTTATTTCTCCTTGCTGGCCTGTGCATACTAAGACACTGAGCTACAGGGTTAAACACCAGCAGTCTGGCCCATTCCTATCCCATCTCAAACTCTGGGAGTAGAGAGACTGTACATATTTTGGTATTCAAACCCTCTGAGACCTAAAAATTGTATCTTATGATACAAGATTGCAATTCTGATTATTCTATTATATATAGGACTTTCCCATATAGGAACGACCAAACAAGGTCACCATTCATATCACATTTATTCACACATTTGACATGGCCTATACTTCTTGCTTATCACTTATTATGCTTACTTTACATACTAATATATATGAGACTTTTCACTTTTATATTTCAGGTTCGCTATCTGAAATAGCATTTATTGAGTTGTATTGCTAGATATTTATGTATTTAGCATAATTCTGAGAACTATCTAGGATAATATTGGGTAAATGACTGTTTAGATTTGCAAGTGAACTCCATGCTCTGCAGCTATCATTATGATAATAATTATCTTTATTCTCCTCTATTTTTCATCAAACAGTTTTACTTCTTTGTTCATTCCTTTAATTTTTTTTTCAATCCCATGGTTAATGTAAGTAAACCCCTAGAAACCAAGACATCTTTATCAACGTACTGTGTCTTCCCTTGAGCAAGTCTCATTATTTCCATGTGCTTTGCTTTCACCTATTTGCACAATGCTGGCTGACTGATTTCAAAGAAAAATGATAGGTTTATAGTGCTGTCTGAAGAGGTAGCTATAGAATAAAATTGAAGAGATGATTCTTGCAAATTAGAATCTCTGACTAGGTCCTCATTCCTTATCAGCTTTATTTTAAAATTAAATTTACTCCAACACTAAACAAGAATGAACTCCCACCCAAATACCACTCCATCTCATTTGGTGCATTATACAGGCAGAGCAAGAGATAACAGAGGGCATGATGTTGTGGGCAGCTTTTCTTCAACAGCCTCTCCCAAAATGGAGACTTCCTCTCTCTACACAGCTGAACCTCAAGAGACTCCCCATGTCAACAGCATCTCAATGGAGACTGTACTGCTTTTTGGTACAACACCTTAAAATGATCTCCTTCCTCAGTTTTGCACCTTCAAATATGCAAGCCAATATTAGCAGTGGGAAACTAGTGCAAACTGTTATTGGCCAAATGAGCATTTTGCACTCAGTAGGCAGGTGGCTGGGCATTCTTGCACACAAATACACATACACTCTCTGACTCGAAACAGAGAGACCAATTGAAAAACACTCTTGATTCTGCCAAGATTATCCCATATACTCTGTGACTCCTGTGAGGACAGGACAACTTTGAGAGCCTGAAGAAATGGTGCATACATTCCCATCCTGCTAGTCAGTCCCTTTTGTACTTGCAAGAGTAACAACCCTTCTGGTTTCCCTCATCCACAGCATGAATGTCAAGACACTTAATTTCTATAAACTCTACCTTACTAAGATTAGAATGCATGCAGTACAATAGCTGTGCTTGTTCTGGATACAGGCAAAAGATTCTGTAAATGAATGTCACTAGATGTTTTCAGTTACGGATATTGGTATGAATATTACACAAGTTGCTATACCTGATTCTTCCATTGAGGCTAATGTTATAGGAGAATTATTCCTTAAACATATGTAGTTATTTAACTTTAGGTTACAAATAAAGGCACTGCATTAAGTGTGCATTAGAATTCCATGGATTTTTTTTTTCTTTTTACATCTCCCCATGCATACACAAATCTCAAAAATAACTAGCATTTATTTATTTGCTATGGGGACTGAGATAAATGCCCTTTCTTTTGCTTGTGAATACAAGCTTCCGTTTTGCCATCACAACTTATGGCCAAGAGGATGTTTATGAAGAGACCAACTGCTATGAGGAAAAAAAGAAAAGAAAAAAAAGGAGAAAGGCATGGAAGGGGAGAAGATTCAAATTCTAAGCCTATTCTTTTCCCCTCTAATAATGTACTATATTTTCCCTGATGCAGCATGCAGTAGTACAAAGTGAAGGCTGACATTCCCAAAGGCTCACCCATTTTAGTTAACCTTAGTTCTTCCAAGAGACTCTCAAGTTCTTGCACCATTTTATTTTTCTGGTTATACCACAAGAAACCAGAGCTGATGCAGTTCTATGAAACTCTTCCTCTTTTTCCTGCAAACTATGGAAAAGCCTAGGGCTGGATGCTGACAAGCAAAAAAAAATAGCCTACTGAGGCCCAGCTCCATCTCTAATCCGAAGTCCCCCGAAATCCCAAGGCTCCAAAGGAGGTCAGCGCGACGTGGATAAGCTTTGCTAAACCACGCACTTGGAGCCTGGGGCAGCCTGCCATGACGGATTGCAGTTTGCACATCTCAATACGCGTGTCTCTTCTTGGAGCTGGGGTCCTTATCAGGGAGCATCAGGTGCGCACCAGGTGAGCGACAGAGGGTAACCACCAGGGCTTGAAATTGGCTGCCTTTTGCTGATAAGCAGTCTATCGAACAACATATATTTCAAATATGCTTTCTCCAGAGCGGAAATGCTCTTCAGAAAAGTCACACCCAAGAAAGGTTTATGTACAAGGAGAAATTAAATTGACTACGATTTTTCAACCTGGAAGACTTGATTAGGAAGATTTACAGTAGAAATCTACCAAGCTCTGGAAGGCACCGGGAGGATGGAGAGGGAATGATTAGTCACTATTTGACAATAAGGAAGAGGCATCAGATTATGAAGCTACAGCTTTATAACAGTAAAAGGAAAGGCTTTTTTTCTTCTTCACATAATTCATAATTACAGTTGTGTTGCTTCTTTCTTAGGCTAGAATCTTGTTTATACCAACTGTAAGGTATAAATGGACTGAAAAAGTCTCTAAAAAATTCACAAAAGACAAGCTCACTGGTGATTTAAACTCAAAGAGGTAAATAGAAACTCTGCCTTTGGTTGATTTTTGGAATGTGGGAATGTATTTCAGGGAAAACATCGATATATTTGGCCCTGTTTTTATGCTTTTTCTACTTCTAACAATATTTTAAATTTTATTTTGACAAATGACCATGACTGGATATTATTCATAACATGCAACTGTATATTAGAGCTAACTAATACTCTCCAAAGATTCTCCTTTAGCTCATGCAGCATATTCATATACTTTTGGAGCAGCTCTTTCACTGTATCCTTACTGCTGCTGTGGACTTTTAAGTGACCACTGTGTTGTATATACTTCAATGTAACACTGAATGTGAAATACTTTGGGAACCACAGCTTTGCAAAATACACATTAAAATACAACAGTACAACAAAAACCCATTTTATCAACGTCAGACCACCTTAGAGTCCTGATTCTGCTCTGCATTGCGGACTGACACAGTGCCACCCTCTGTAGTTTAGGAATAGCTAGGAGCTAGGAGTAAAAGACTAAGGTGTGCCACAGCACAAGAACATGTTTTTTTCTGCAATGCCCCACTACAATGCTGATAGAATATTACAAACAAAAAGCTAAAAAGAACATAGATCCGAGGCACAATGCAGAAATGCCCAGTTGTGGTCTGTAAAGCACAAAAGGGACCTAAGACATTCCTTGGCTGTCTCAGAAGAACAGTTTCATCACAAGGTTCTGGCTCTTTCTCCTTACTTCCAGTGACAGAATTTCATTAGAAAGAAAGATACAAATACACATATTCTTAATCTCACTTTTCCTTGTAAGCAGTTGATATCTTTGCCAAGATGCTGTGAAGCTGAGAATCAGTGACGAGATGTCCCAAAAGATAATCTGTTTCTAAAATGTTCTGGAATCTCTGTCATAAATAATGCATGTAACAGCATGTGAACTAATATAACTAAAACCTAAAAAGCACAGTTCAGGAGTTACAGTCTCAGCCGGATTGAAAGTTAAATGTTGAGACCTGAGTAATTCAAAGTGAGCTCCAGATTAGAACATAACTTCCTACGTACAATTCATCATCATCTTTCACCTTCTACGTACCCTCCCAATGATGATACCTTTCAAACGCTGCTATAAACGGTGCAATTTTCACATCTAGCCTTGCCTTTGTATGCCAAGGTAAATTATAAATAGCTTTCAAATATCAAATCAGTTACAGGTTGGTAAAGATGTAGAAAATTATTTATGCATGTTGTTACACTACATTTGGCAAGCTTAAGCTTCATCTCATCCATTTAGTGTGGACAAAGCAGGTATGTAAACCAAATCACATTTGTAGTAGTCAACATGCCCCTAAAACAGCCTTTCATTTGCATCTTACCCAGCATCATAAGTTAAGAATCTGAGTCTAAATAGCACAGTCTGATAATCATAGAATCACAGAATCACTATGGTTGGAAAAGATCTTCGAGGTCATCGAGTCCAACCATAAGCCTCTCCACACTGTACTTGTTTCACCATGTCCCTAAGGGCCTCATGTACACACTTCTTCAACACTGTCAAGGATGGTGACTCCACCACTTCCCTGGACAGCCTCTTCCAAAGCTTGACTACTCTTTCCATGTAGAAATTCTTCCTAATGTCTAACCTGAACTTCCCCTGGCATGTGCACACTACATCCAGCACATCGCTGAAATCTACTCAAAGAATTAGCGGCAGTTAACATCCAGTGGGGCAACAAAACAGGAATTTAATTGCCTCTCCTTTCATTAGTGTCACTCACTCATTCATTACGCAGCTACAGGGAGCTGCGCCTTGCCATGGAGCTCGACAGCGGCTTGTGCGACCGCTACACAACGTCGCCAGATGTCCATGCCGGCAAAGCTTCGGTCCAAGGGCTGCAGCACCGTAACTCACAGATACACACAGCCTTCCTCTCCATCCTGCAGTTTGCACACACGCCTGCCTCAAAGGAGGGCTGCTAAGACATAGCCAGCTGCCTTTTCTGGGTGGGCATTAGCCATGATTACAAATACTCTTCAAAATATTCAGTTGCAGAAACCACAGATTGCACAGGATTTTATCAAACACAAGAACACAGGACTCTCAATCATATACAGCCTATTAAAAGAACGGCTGCATGCATAAGCAGATAAATAATAATATAGTCACACAAAAATAATGGATTTTTTTCTCCATCTATGTTTTTTTCCCTCCTGCAATTATTTCTGAGTGAAGTGAAACTGTAAATAGCTTTACCCACAAAATGATCTTGAGAAAATTATTTCAGAAGTGCCACAGTGCAGCTTGGGGGCTTTTCCTGATCATTTAGTGCTCAGATGATTAGCTCGGAGCAAATTTTTGCAACTTTGCTCACTAGGGCAAAAACACATTGTGAGGAATGATGAAGGCAGAATGTAAAGTCACATTTGATTTCAGCAGCAAAAGGCATCAGACTTGGACTGCAGAAATGCTGAAGGCCACAACAGAAGTGCTTGCAAGAGCTGGGGCTGTGAACTGGAACAGTCAAAGCTGCAGTTGTCCATAATGTACTTGCTAATCTGCAAACATCTCTTCTGCTCAGGATAAAGACGCCAAATCCCAACTGTGTGAAAGCTGAGGAGAGTGGTGAGTGCTGCATGTCAGAAATGAAGCACACTGGAAAAGCTGCCAGAGCCAGGCTGGAAGCACCTGGAAGAGTGAACAGCACCGGCAGAGCTGTAGGGTACCCCTGCATGGTGCCTGCATCTAGCCAGAAATACGTTTCCTCTCATGAAGAGACAAAAGAAAATCCATCCATTCCACTGCCTTCCTGAGCCTCAAGGCCATTTATCTTTCCAACTAAAGCATCAAGAAAATGGAGTGGTTAGATACCTGGTTGGAATTAATTCCTTCCACAAAATGGCAGAAAGTACAAAAGAGCCTTTGAAACATCTGTATAAAACACACTCCTGTGGCTAAATTAATCTTCCACTCCATTACCAATGGTTCTACAAGGAAATGTATGGTGACACTGATCTGACAGTGGAAAATGTGCTACCTTGGTTGGAAGGTGATTCTTTTATCCAGTATATTTCCATCAGATGTACCAATTTCCTCACTTTCTGCTATAAGCTTACACCTCAAAAGAACTCAGCAGTCACAAAAAAATCTGCCATGTAGTCAGTATCTTGACTGTTTTCATTACAAAGAGACTAATTTGCAAATATATCACTTTGAAGAAAATTCATCATAAGCCATTTCACAGAAGGTAACATATGCTATTATTTATAATACATTTCATTAAGATTTAACTTTGCCATTTCTTAAGACCAAAAAGCAGTTTTCATTTTCATAAGGTCCAAATCATTTCAATCTGGAAAATACAACAATTTTCAGTTAGAAAAGCAAGCAGGTGCTTCCACAAGGCATAGGAGCTATGAAATATATTGAAAACCGCCCACGAGCCCAATAAGACACTTTTTCAAATCTGTAAATGTCGTATGTCAGAGATCGTGAGTCGCAGCTGTAGTGAAAGACTTCAGAGTGCTTGAGAATAGGGTGAACGACCTACTTTGGTCACTTCAGGGATGGCCTCAAGTTTTCTCTCCCTACACCTATATGTATATTGGCAATGATGCCTCTACATCATATATACATGATTGTGGTACAAGATAGCATAAGGAGAGATTATGCAGAAATAGTACACATAAACCAGGTTCCATCTGGCTCCACCTCAACCAAGAACAGGGTAAGAACATTCAAAAAACAGGCATGTCTGAAGAAACACAGTTAAAAATTTATTCTTACCCTACAGAAGTATTCAGCTTCACCCTGTTAACAAAAGACTTGGATGGTTACCTAAGACGTGATCAGTGCACATTTGGTTCCCAACTGCTCACTGTTTCTCTCCTTCAACATCAACATGCAACACCACCACGCTGCCCTGTGCCCATTAGCTGATGTAGGCAGCATATACAAATGTTTTCTTAGGATGCTCACTCAACGAGTTAAATCATTGGCAATCAACAACAGTTAACCATAGGAAAAATTATAGTTGCTGATGCAAGAGATATGTCGGTCTTGTTTCTTTAGCTAGATGTGGTCACCAGGTAATACCTTACTAAATACAACTCACGCTGCATGTGTCAGCAATTGCTTGAAAGAGATTGTTGGTTTTCAGACAGAGGTTTAACTCAAAAGAATTGGTGCAGCTGCCTCTCCAGTGGGTTTCAGCTAGTTTTAACTCTAGGTGGCTGGAAAAAGTCCCAATGGCCACACCATTCCCGCAATGGCTTCATGACTAAACAAACATTCTCATCTACCCTATGGCCCTAACTATCATGGTGGGAAGCAGTAACAGAAGAAAACCAGAAATAGTCTTTTTCACCTCCTATTTTGCTAGCATAGGATTAGCAAGTGGTAAGATTTGCTATGTTGACTGTTTGCATAAGAAACAGATAGTATAAGTGCATGTGTTAAAATGGATTTTTAAATGTATGTTGGCCTGAGGGAAACAGCTTTGCTCACATCTTTGTAAACAGCTATTCACTCCCTCCCTGCCTCTTCAAGTAGAATATGTTCATTGAACTGTGAGGGGAAAATACACAAGCCCAGGATATGTTAAAGTTCTGCAGCCTCATCAAAAGGTTCAGGTACATTTTTTGTCACCATGATGGGTACAGTTCAGCTCAGCTCACAATGAATTAAAGCTGATCCCAGCAGCTGAGACCACACTATGTCAAAAAACTAGGTGTGCGGTAGAGCAGAAGATAAAATCGGGATAGCCATCAACAGCGTCTCATCAGCTAAAAATGACTCCTCTCATCTTCATCCTTGCTGCTAACTTATTTCAAAGCATCATCTACTGGGAATATCATTAGACTCCCTCTTGGTTTTGGTATTCCATACTCAAAACAGGACTTAATTTTGGATCCATGTCTTGGATTACAGATATTTGACCAGAGACCTTTTGTAAAGCTTGAGCATGTTTGTAGCAAGAGAAACACAGCTACTATGAAGCACCACCTCATTTGTTACAGTGCTTTCCATTGTAAATTAGAAATGAATCAGTGACGTGGAGTCACAGCAGGAGCACAATTCGTCCAACTTTAGCTGGTCTCTAATTAGCATAAAAACAAAACAGCAGGTTCACAACTACCTCTCTATTAAACATTGCATTCCCACATGCAAGCTGGGGGTGAAGGTGCTTCAGGGCACTAAAGACAACTACCAGAAAATCTCCTGTCTGGATTGGAAAACCAGAAAAAGCAGTTCACTAATTCTAGTGGTGGTTTTGTGCACATATGGTCTAATAACGAACTAAAAATGTGCCTAATTTTTCATTTGAACTTCTCTAAGCTACAGCTTTTAGTTATTGGTTTGGGTTATATTTTCCTCTGCAAGATTAAAGATTCCTCTAGAGCCTGGTATTTTCTTCCTGTGCATGCACTTTCTTACTACTCGTAGTTCACTCAATTTTCCTTTGCTAAGATAGTCTTTTAATTGTGATGGAGCCGCGCTGCAGATGATGCACTTGGGGATACTTCCAGGCAGTTTTATTTCTTTATTTCTTTTTTTTTTTTCTTGCTGGGATTTCATATGCTCCAAGAGTTGGGTATATAGACTCTGCACATGAACTAATCAGGAATTTGCTGAAAGTATGGGCCTGCAGATCTATAGTCTGCCACTGCATTTTCAAATTGGGTAAGGGGTCTCCCTGATACCTTCCTCAAACCTCACTTCAAAAAACAAAATTCTTCCCATCATATTCCTTTACTAGAGTGAACAAAATACTGCACTTCTCCTCTTCATCATTCTCGCTGCATATATTATCTGCAGTATTGTGCTCTAGAAGTGACTTGTGCACAGGAATTGAGAGGCCTCCTGAACAATGGAAGCTACTATAGATTATTGGAGTTTTTTTTTTTTTTAAAAAGAAAAGGAAAATGGTATAAATTAATAAATTTTAATGCAAAATAAATATGTGCTAAGAGAAACACTAAAAATAAAAGCATGGGTTTTACTTTTGACCTTGAGATTACAATTTGCATGTCTTCAAGATCCACTGTAGCAGTCTGAAAACACACATGTTCTCCATTTAGCCATGCCAACAATGATGAATCTGGCTATCAGGGGGAATCCTTGAAGCTGTCAGTTTGCATTAAGGCTGAATCATCCTTTGAAAATAAATAATGTCCTTTAATGATAAATAATGACTTCTTCAAATAGTCAATAACTTCTTTCAAAACCAAAGAAACAAAAAGACAGATATTTAATTATTGTAAAATATCTTCCTTTCTACCTTATCTTCTCAGGCAAAAGCAGTACCATCACAGATAGGTACCTATATCTTGGAGATAAATGGAACAAAATAATTATAGACCCACAGCACCAATTCAACAAAGTCAAAGAGTCCTAATCAAATACACTGATGTCTAACAGGAGTTTCAAGAACAGGCTTAGTCAGGCATGTATTTTCATTTTTGCTTGGTGGAATCCGTCAATCTTCTTAGATACTACCACCATTCCCAGAGTAAAATTGCCTTTTCTCCAAACCACCTCATACTTTTCCCCATCCAGTCTGAATGGCTCCACTAATAAGGATTCCACAACCTTCTGTCTTCGCCTTCCCAACCTATGTACTCTTCCATTTCAATTCCTCTCATAGAGAAAAGGGAGCGGAAGAAAACACAAGGATGACTACATAGTATTTTTGCTATGCATATAATTAAAGAAATAGATAGTAATTTTATTTAAAATGTTTTCAGAATTATAGACCTGGGATTTAGCAATAACCAAGATATTTCTCTATACTTTGGAAACAACTATTTGTTTTAAGAATGAGTGGATGATATAGAGACATCTCAGTCTGATCACAAAGAAGAGAAAAAAAAGTAACATTAATGTTAGTGCAGAGTGCTCTAGTGTCACCCCCAGAATATGTAGCCCACAAAATGGATACAGACTGATTTATGAAAGAGAGGTTCTTAGACATCCCTGCCAATGTGTTGGGCGCTTTGTTGGGAAAGGCATTTTTTTTTCCAGTGAGGGTACAGAAATTTCTTCAATTTCTCACCTGAAACTGTCAATAAGGATGCCAATGACTATTTGTGTCCTTTTTGGGCTGGCCTATTCGCTTGTCTGCAGCCAAAGATAATTCTTTCCACTAGGATACTGGAAAAAGTCAGTCTATGTCACACAAAATAAATGACCACCAGATAACTCTCAATCACTATAGAAATGGACTGGTATCTACCTCCTTTTTCAGTATTCTCCAATATTCTTTTTTTATGCTTTTTTAGGCTACAAATATCAGCAAAAGCTGCTGAACACAGCATGCTGAACATGCATGGTATGGGCAAATACTGAATTGAGAAGATAATAATTAACTCCATGTGAAAATCTAAAGCACCTTATACCTCAGCTCAGCATGCTGAAAAACACATCTATTAGGTCAAGTAAATGATTTGTGTACTGTACTTCAGGTAATCCATAAAGTAATTTACTACTACTGCCCTTGTGCCAATCTATGTTAATTTAGATAATGATAATTGATGATTTGCCAGATCAAATGATTGAAACAAATCCCTAAAAATTTACCCTATCAATCAGTCCTTTTCAATTAAGGTCAGAACAGCATTAATCACTGTGAGTCAAGCATCTCTCAGAGAGCTTCTCTACCTAATACTGAACTGATAAGAGGGAACAAGAGGTCACCATCTGAAATCTACCTGGAGCTCTCAACAGAGCTGTTACCACTACTGCACCAACTGATAACATAGTCCGTAATCGTTTCATTCCAGCTTGCACACTGCAAACATGTCTCAGTAATACAATAACCTTGGCTCATTTCCATATGCTGTGTAATTGCCCTGTACTAAGTGATAAATTAAAAAGATTAACCAAAGCACTAACTACAATGAAAGCAGCTAATTTAAGAATTTCAGCTCTCTATTATCTTCCCTTTATTGAAATTGAACTTAAAAATCCTCCCTCTGCTTCACCTGATGATAAATGTGAGATAAAGTTGTCTATTTTATATTGGTTGACAAATAACAATTTATCCCCTAATTGTGCAGCTCAAATAGCATTCTCCTTGTGGACTGCAATTGCAGACTTGCAAAGGGATCTGAAATGCGGAGCTGAGGGACTCCCCCACAGCAGAGCTGCCCTTCTCCTGCAGACTGCAGGAGGTAGCGGGGCTGCCAGCCCTTCACAAAGGGCTGAAGAAATTCCTGGTGCAACGTGGAAAGAGGGAAGAATAGGAGGAGCAGGCCACAGAGACCCCATAAAGATTCTAGACTTTACAGCACTGTTGCCATTACCTACAAGTCTTTCAAAGCATTTTAAAAAGCTATAATTAAACAATAATAAAACCTCCTCCATTTAAACAACAATTCATTAAACCTTCTTCAAGCAATCTGCCCCTTTTGCATCACTCCTATAAAAAGATAACCTTCTGGCAGGTTATCTGCTGATGGTCAACAGATCCAGGCTCTTTTGGTCCTGGAAGGTGGAGAGAATTCCAAAACTGAGGAACGTTTGCAGAAGCGCTGCATTACCAGCCACCTGGTGAAGCCCTTTTTCTCCTGCATTGTCTCTGTAAACGTGGATTGTGAAATTATGAACTGCACCTCACAGTGCGAGAAAGACAGAAAGCGAGACAGAAATTTCAAGCTATTCAGGATGAATGTTCTTTGCAGAAAGGGGGCTTTCAGAAGGAGCTTGTGGAGTTGCATCTCCTTAAAATCCAAAACATAAATTCAAAATGATATCTTAACAAACAGAGCAATTAGTGTTCCTCTAATTCATTTTCCTCTACCATTCATGGAATCATAAGCTGAAAATGGAGATAAATCCTTTCCTCCTGGGTTGGCACAGTGTGGGAGTATTGGCAATGGCTTTATCTTCATCACGAGAAGCCCATAGCATCGAACTGTAGCCTTCTCTCTATGTAGGACAAAAGCAGCAAATTATTACCCGCATTGTGTTTGTTCTGCCAAATTCTAGGTATATCTATGCAAAAAAAACCCATAAATATCTCTTACCCCTATGTGTGCACAGGCTGCCTTGGACTGAACCAGCTGCAGAAGCGCGGCCACATCGGGGCAGTGCAGCGGCCGGGCCAACGCGGCCTCCCCACTGCAGGACTCTGTGCGGATCACAGGGCCAGGCGCTCGCGGCCATTTCCATCCCCTTTCCATGTTCATTCAGCAGCTCTTGTTTTACAAAGTTGCAGTTTAAATTGCAGGGGAGCATGTTCATTCACAAGATATCTTATGCCTTTTAACTCCAAGCCCAAATAAGCCTAACCCAGAATGTTCAGATCTCTATCTAGGTACAAACACCTTGGAATTTGAGTTATGTTCAAATCTAACTTTTAACTGCATACATCTTCTCTTTAGAGTGAGCTAAAAATACACTCCTACTGAGGTTCTGTCATTTCCACCTCTGGTCTAACCCAGAGTGTTGCAAAAATGCAAAGGAACTGAATAGCACAACTGATCCAAATATTATTTAACTAACAAAATGAATCCAGTTTTTTTCAGAAATAGCCAAACAATCAAAACAAGGACTCTCTCTCTCTATGGAATGGTTTTCTCACTCTCAATCACTCTGATGCTCTGAATAGAAGATCAAACACAAGATCATTTTGCTCTCAGAAACCCTTCATGCTTTTTGCGCTTACGCTACAAGGAATAAGGTATCGCAAAACCGATGTGGTTTGTCAGCCAGGACCTGACACCAGCTTCTGTCTCCTGTCCTTCTAGTGGCTCTTGAAATTCAACATGAAGATGATTCAAGTGCTGCTGGAGCAAGGGAGAGAACAGCTCTGCCATCCAAACCACATCCCAGGTAATTGCTGAAGAACCCACAGCAAATGACACCAAATCATCTCTTCATTACAAGCTTAAACAGCTTCTCTGTGAAACATGATTAAGTTAAATATTAAACAGATGCTGCCAGGTATTTTATATTATTCCACTTTTTTTCTTCTGGTCATTTCTTCTGAAGACATTTCATCTGTTGTGGAATTAAATCTGATTTTCAGCCAAGTTTTTGGCCAAGGTAAATCTGTGCAGCACAACTGAAATCAGTTCACACCACCTGAACAGCTTTCCTTCAGTAAACAGATATTTTTATCCCAATAGTTTCTGTAAGGCAGAAAACAAACTCTTTATTCTATTTATTTTTCTATCTAAGGTGAAATGCAGCGCATCAGCAGCAAACTATGTAAGCTGAGTCGTTCTCTTGCCAGTTTGGCTGCATTTAGAAAAACTAAAGGAACAAATGCATGGATTTAAAAAATATAAAAGTCATACTTGCAAATTCCGTAAACTTCTCAGAAAAAGAAAATTCAGAAGCATTTAAATCTCTCTCCGCCAAATGAGAGAAGCACTCGGGGAATTTATTTGAGAGACAGTCCCCAAACTGTCTGCCTAATATAGGTCAAGTGACTGGTTAGGAAAACAATGTAACCTGGTCAACAGGGATTTCGGGAAGGTGGCTATTACTTTCAGTTTATCAGTGCTTCATAACCCTGCAAATTATTCATAACTCTGAGTAAATTATTCTATCGCTGGCATCTCTTTTTACCTGTCTACCAAGCTTTGGGTTTCATTGGACACCTTCAAATTCAAAGATGAAAAGTGCAGTCTAAATGCTGGGCATTAGCATGTGATTTTTTTTTTCAGGTAAAATGTAGAAGAACTCTTAATGATTGGAAAAAAAAAAAAAACAATGAAATGTTGATTATATTTTCACAGTGTTCCCACATGAATTCAATGCAGATTCTCCCCTAGACTCCTTTCAGATCTGCTATGTTTTACAAAGGCATCTTCTGCATTGGCATGTCTTTGTTTAGCTGGGTAGTATTTTTTTCAAAATAAGAGATTTTCTACATGTCTTGTACATTAACAAATGGCCTTTGAAACAATCCAGTATAATTTCAGCTAGGCTAATTTGATCTAGTTGTTATCCTTGCAACAATCTTTGACTTTGCAGCATCCAGCTTTTGCATCCAGTGTAACAAGTGCTGTAAATTGCCCTTAAGTGCTTAAAAATTAGTTTCAGACTGTATCTGGCATCCATTTATCACATAAAGGCAGTGCTTTTATCAGCAACATCCAACACTTGTGTCTAAGAGCCAGTGCGGAAGTATCAAATGGTGACAAATTTTGTTTGATTCCACTCTGAGTCAGAACTGAGCGAAAGTAAAAAATTTCGTAGTCAGTTAACGATACCTGCCTTAAATTGGCAGGTAAAAAATATTTTTATTTATAATTTTGAGCATATATATTAGACCTGGACGACAAACCTCTGTTTCTTAACAAATTAATTTATGGCACACATGACAATCTGATCATGCTAAGCTCGCACTTTAGCATTAGAACAGCTCGTACCAGAGTTGTTCTCATAATACAGTGAACAAGCAAAGCAGACATATACCAGAGTTGTGAGTATGCAGGACTGCAGCTGATCTCCTGAACAGCTGAACTGGGAAACAATGGAATATTGGAAGCAGAACCACAAGGAGTGCTTGCAGGGAATGGGTACTGTCAGCCTCCTTCTAAACCCTCAGCTTTAATGCAGGGCACTTTGTAGCTTAGTTACATTAACACTTAGCGTTCAGGCTTAGACCATCAACGGTACTCAGACTTAGTCTTCCTTGGGTTCCAAATTTTCTAATTTCTTAAATTACTAGAATTTTTTCTATTCACCTCAGCATGCTCAGCATGTGCTAGTGCTAGCTGCATGTGTGAGATGAAGGGAGAAACAAGTGCTCTTCCTCTCCTTCAAACTCCACACACTCTCCATGAATGTATAGCCCTGTATCACAAAGAACCCCTATGTCAGTTGACAAATGCAGAAAAGACTCCTAATGTTCTTTTTCAAGAATTTACCAAGGTAAATTTCCCTAAACTAGAACCGCCATGTTTTCTATATATGCCTTTTACTTTGTCTCTTCTGCAAATTTAGCTTGCTTCAAAGTCTTTTCTCTCTCTTCAGGAAAAATGAAGATCGAATTTGGTCTCCACCTTTTACATGCAAAGTAACCTGGAAATATGAAAGTACTACCTCGTATGCCTTTTAGAGGATTTTCTGTTCTAAAAAAGCACAAAAATCCTTTGAAAGAAAAGGATTTATTCCTCCCTCCCTGAAATCTTCAGCAGAGCAAGTAAAGAACCTCACTACGCACTTCACCTGTGCACAGTCAAAGCAGCAGGTCAGACTAGCTCGGGCACTGAACAAACTTCAAGTTATTGTACTGGAAGCCTGTAGAGAAGTGGAATTAACCAGGAATGGTTCTTTTGACAAATGTCTTTATACTAAGCAGTTCTTTGAAAAAAAAAAGTCGCAAACCCTCACACTTTTATGCCACTTCCACTCTGATGCAAACGCACTGACCTCTTTGGCACTACTGCCAGATTAGAGCCATAGCGAGGAAAGACCCAAACCCAGCACTCTCACACCCAGCTCATAAGCCACACAAACTCAGTCTGGGGTTTATGAAACCACTTCTGAGCCACATATCCCTCCATTCTTCCTCTGCCTCATTTGTTGGACAAATGAAAAAAATCACTTTCCGTGAAAAAGAAGCAGTAATGAAATTATAGCTGTGAAGGTAACCTTAGCCCACTCCGGCTCCAGTACACAGCAGACGGCTAGATGCTGTCCCTGAGAGCTCAGCTCTGCAGTGGCCCTGCAGTAAACTCATTAACTTTGACTTCCTACCGGACTAAGACACCCATCTGTCTTACCTGGGCCTCCCTTGCATGTTGGGTTTCTCCCTGTCCTCTCAGTGGGTACTAAATTGACAATAACATTTTATTCAATGACTGGATAAGGTCATATGTGCTATTTAGTTTTAAAAAATATATTTTTTTCTGCTAATACCAAAAAATGAAGTATCAAAAATGGAAGAAAATTCTCCCTTGGTGCTCCAGTGCATATTCTTACCAACAGCGTAAAGGTCAAATGCTGCATGGTACAATGTTGTCCCCTGTATACTGCAAGGATAAAACCAGAAGTGTAATGAGAATAAGGAATCGAGACTTGGCACAGTCAGGGGTTCCGGTTCCCGTTCCCAGTTCTCGGAGAAGTGCTGACTACTCACTACAGGTAATAGAACTAGGACTGGGAATCAGGACCGCCTTTTCAGACACCACTTTCTTCACGTCGTCTGTGCTGCTGATAAAAGGGGATAACAGTATTTCCCTCTGTCCCTGGAGAGCATGAAAAGGCTTAACTGGCAGCCAAGCTGCAGCCGCTGCATTTCCTCCTCCCTCCCACAGTTCCCATAGGTGCAGAAGCACAAAAACGCTTAGTGTCCATCCCCCCGCGGCGTGGGGAACCGTTCCTCACCCCTGCACAGACACGGGCAGGAGGACGACCAAGGCACAGCAGAGGTAATGCAAACGCATGCTACAAAGGCAGGTTCACGCTAGAGTCAAACCCTGTTCTGGACTTCAACCTCACCAGAATTCAGAGACTGCTTCTCAGATCTGAGAATCCGCTCTGGGAGAGGAAGAGTTACAGCAGTGGTTCTGGATGAGGGCACTGAGGTGACTGTTTGCTGTGTTTTCAGGAGAGAGGGAGAAAAGAAGTAAGCAAAATGAGGGATTCTAGCAGGCACAAGAGGAGACAATGCAGGCAGCAAGCACTAGTCTGCTACAGAGATCACCAGAAAGGCAAGATAGAAGAAAAAATCCTGTCAGAAGATACCCAGCAAGAAACCCTGCAGAGTGTTTAGCAGAAAAGCCTAAGAATAAGGTCCAGGGATTTAAAAATTATAAAGACTAAGCAGACATATGATACTGGTTCAAGAGCAGCGTATCATGTCCAGGTCACATTAAGCATGTTTGAGTCTTAATACTGCTTTGCTTGTCTTGGTATTATTTGTGACAAGAGCTCTGTAAGCAACTTATCATCTAATATGTAGAGCATACATACACTGCTCAACCAAAACACAGCAGAGGCTTCAGTTCAGGAGGGCATTCCCCTCTAAAAGGGCCTGCATTACAGATCTGTTCTAACACAGGAACATCTGGTCACTCTCACACTGCACGTCCCTCCCAACAGTAACTCACAGTAAATGAGGGGCTAAAGGGTCTTCAATGCCTTCAGGCAGTTATTAGCATATTATGTACCCAGATTCCCTACTTGAAACATCTCTCTGCTTGCGAGCCCAATGAAGTGCATCATACCCAACATTATTTAACTTTTTCTGCTTTCTGTCTCATTTTTCCTAACCAGCCAAACATAAGGTTGGCCTGTTTCCAGCATCTGACAGTCCAAATATGGACACAAGTGGCCAGGTTCAAGTGAGGTATGTGCCACACTTTGCAAAGAACAAGACGATTTGAACTTAAGGAAAGGTAAGTCTTGTCAACTTAAATCAAGGAATTAGGGAAGGACACAACCTAAGCTGTAGAATTAAAACAGAAAAAGATTATTCTGAATGTATCTTGGAAAAAGTCTGGGACACATTCACGATGGCATGATTTTCCTCAAGGGTGTTTTCTTAAAGGATATGCTGACTAGCGCTAGTTGCAAAGCAGCAGGCTGAGGAGGATTGTGGGAGGGAGAAAAGAAATTCGGGACAAGAAAGGAGGATGGCCTAAAATAGTCATGTGCTAGAAAGCTGAAAATAAACCAGTTCACAAAAAGAACATAGGCTGTTATGTAACAGTGCCAGGAATGCACAAGCACCTTCATGTCTGGTCAGCGGTATCTACAGCAAGGGCAGGAAAGAGACTTTGGGGATGAAATGTGGTAAACCATTAGCAAAACTACTTTCTGCATGTTACCTTTGGAGGAGACTGCAAGTAAGAATGTATGTTCTTTTACTTATTTATCATAGATAATATAATCTGTTTATAAGGGAATAAAGTACAATTTCACTAGCTCAGAGATTAATCTCATCAATTGTTTCAAATGTGGTCAAAAGACTCCTAGCTCTTTTCTAGCTATTTGCTGATACATTGCACTATAGTACTCAACAGATAGTGACCTGATCAGATTTGGCTTTAAAACTTGTCCATTTATACTTACTGCCTCTGACAACCAGCAAGCCACCTTTATCGCAGCAAAGTATAAAGCTCTGTGTTCCACTGCGTTTACATTTCATCCCATCTGATTGCCCATTTGCACTCTCTCTTTCTGCTCACACAACACTGAGAAGCTCTTTGGTCAGCCAACTACACTCCCAGTTGAAGGAACACCCATCACCATCGTCGCTGGCTTTCTTTCCCTGACATATATGCATTTTGCATAGCTCCTCTGGTTCTTCTGTGTCTCCAGCTGTTAATCAAACTTTGGAATGTGCCTGGGATTTTGAACATGGAAGGGCATCTCACCTAAGTTTAGATGCAAGTCTGGCACTGAGGGGGACATCTCACCTAAGTTTAGATGCAAGCCTGGCACCGAGGGGACAAAAAGAGGCCAGACAGTTTCCCTGCTGGGGAGCTGACTTTCAGCTCATCCATGGCATAAGCAGATGAAGCCATGTCCGACGGGGGCTCAAGACCCTTCTGAGATGAGAATGGTGGGCAGTGATCTGATCTTTGGGGCACGGATGAGCACAACAAAACACATAAAAGGGCACTGTCACCCTACAAGCAACCTAACAGCAAGAAGCAATACAGTGCTTTGTGGATACCCCATCAGAGAATACGAGGAATGGCTGTGCAACAGATTGGCCGTATTATCTAAATCAAGGTAAATGTATGCACGGAGCTTATACTATGGTCACCATACATATATGCTGCAAATACGCAGAGGAAGCTGACTGAAAAGTTGCCCGTTTAGCACTGTACCCACATTCAATCCAATAAAACAATTCATCACATGACCCAGGTACAACAACATGCTACATATAATCAAACTAATGCATCTTTGTTAAAATTTTTCTAAATGCTCTAACTAAGGGTCTACTAGCTAGAATCAAGGATATGATGGGGAAATGCAGGGTTTTTTATTAACAATTATGAGGGCATTTATGGAGCACTGCTTAAATATTCTAAAAACTGGTAAGGGGGAATTCTTCAGAGAGAGAAGAACAGACTATTAAAGCTCTTAATCATAAGGCAACAGTTAAGACCTTTGAGATCATATCCAGATTCATAAACTCTATGCCTTATACCAGTATTGTCCCTACTAGCATATGTCCCTTAAAAAAAGTCATATCATGTTTTTTTAAAGAATTTTAAGAACATTTCACGCACCAGTTAGTTCAAAGATACTATGATAAACTGAAAGTTCAAAGCTGCAGCTTCTCTCTTTCCTTTTATACACTGTTTTATGAACTAAAAGTTAAGAGAAGTTAAGAAGTGCAGTTTAATACGGCTCTTCTCCCAAGGTTTGTACTTGTTGCTCTTAATCTCAGCAGACTTCTTAGCCCCAACAAACATTAAATATTTAGGAGGAAAAAAAAAGTATACATTGTATTGATGGCTGGAAAACATGAACAGACCACACACTCAAAGGAATATGGCAAAATGTAAATCAAGAATGCTACGTCCATAGGTCAGAGCATGTCCAGTACCATGTCACACCATGTCCTGCCACATCACGCCATGCCGCAGTGCTCCCCTCGTCCCCAGCTGCCAGCAGCTGCTCCCAGTTATTTACTACATTTTTATATAAATAGCGTCATGGTGGGTGCTCTATCTCTGCTGTGAGAGGGAGAACATGAGCAGGTGCTGCAGTAGTACCTCTAATTCATCATCTTAACCAGTGACGTTTAAAAAGCAGTGAAACATAAAATGCTATTAGACCTGAAAAGCTGCCGTAATTGCAATAGTGCTGCTAACTAACCGTTCAGCCCCATGTTCTGAGTAATTAGGGCAGTGGTTTATGACCAGCACTTGGTGGTATTAGCCAAATGTAACAGGAGATTGAGCATGACTGGTGGGCTGGTGAAGAGGAGGAGGAGCTGTAAATTACAGCTTCAAGGAATAACTTATCAAAAACCATGTGCCCTTCTTTACCAAAGAGGAAAAGTAAAAGGAAATAGTCCCCCATATCTAATGGGTAAGCAGAGTTGAATCAAGAATATGACAATACACTCCCTGGCTTATTAAAAAATGTATTTTGACTTACTTACCTCATTTCAAATATAGATTATGTGATTTTGCTCTGGCAAGTCAGCAGGAGAAAGTTTAGCAGAAAAGCTTTTGTGAGATAAGTTCTGTGTACTTAAATGATTGGAGAAGCATGTTTGCTTACTTCCTGTAAGGATGAAAGAGCTGATGCTGTAAATCACCTACACTGCAGTTTTGCTCACAGCAGGAGGAAACTGGGCAAGTTCAACTGATGCAGGGATAGAAATACCACAGAGTGAAAAGTCTTTGCTTCATGCCCTCCAGTGTCTGGCTTACAACAGAACAGATTCAGTAGATGCAAGGGATGGATATTCATAGTTTCATTTAACAGCCATGAAGAAATCTATTCTGATCTCCCCCACAACTCAAGTGGTACAATTCCCTTGTTTTAGTGTGTGCTTGAAGTCAAACAGCACTGTCAGAATTACAGTATTATTTACTCTTTCAGGGGCAGAGAGTATTTTTGACTGAGAATTTTCAGTAATGCTGAATTTCCCACACTATGGAAAGTTATTCCTATTATTATTACCTACTCTTCATCATTTAAAATGTGGATGGTATTTCTAGTCTGAATTTGCCTAGCTTAAACTTCCAGCTACGCAATGATGTTTTTATTCCTCAAAATTTAAAAGTCATTTACTATTAAAGTGCTTTCAGCCTTTTAGGTAACTGTCTTCCTTTCCTTTCAGGTGAATACCTTCCATCTCTCATTAAAGGGCAAGTTTTCCACACCTTTAATAACTCTTATGTCTACGAATGAACTCCCTCTAATAATAATAGTAGCTGTAAGCTAAGAAACAGCCAGCCATCACAATCATGCCAAAACCAGATAGGTTTATTCCTATTTGATACTCTCCTATTTCCATATCCAGCAAGTTATTTAGTGCCTTGCCCACATCATCATGAGAGCTCAAATTCACCCGGGTAACACGCTTGACCCTAAAATCTTTTTTTGCAAAATGTCACTGCTTCCCTAATATTCCATAAGAATGGCTCTCATTGTTTTAAAAGTGAAATAAATGCTGCCTTTTAAAAATGCACCTTGCTCAGTACCCTCAATTTATATGACTCAAATCAGTCTGCAACAGAGGCACATCTCTGAACAATGTGGGCTACACTGAGCCAATTCTGCACCAAGCAATCTGCGAAGAAGACTCAAGACACCATTTCCTTATATGTATGGGAATATATATATACATATACACGTATGTTTTTCTTCTGCAAACAGCTACTTGAGCACAACTGTACGCTCTCATCCTTGCAGGGGATTTTGCAATAGAGCTAGCAGGGTCATTGGAGAAAACAAGACAACTCTGCTGGATAAGGCATAAAGAAAGGGTCATGCTAAGCGACCGGCTTCAGCAGAAGGGAGATGGCATGTGTATCACAGAAGAGAGACAGACTTCTCCACACTTCAAATAACCCACCTGTGGAGCTGAGAATCTCCCAGTCCTGATACAATTCCAGGACTGCCACTGCTGTCCTCAGGTTTGCACAGAGGGTACATGGAAAGAGGATGGTCATGAGGTAAAACACATCTGACTAGCACAGAGAGAGAAACAGTAAATATCTTAGGTTTTCCTGATAAGACATTGATTTTTTATTTTTTGCAGAAAAATTAAATGACCAATACATCTGCTCAACCTTTGCTTTATAATAACAAAAGTTAGCACATTCTCCAGAGGAAAAGCAGAGATATTTTACTGCTGAAGAAAATTTCCTTTTCTTGCTGGGAATAGAGTTTCAATAGCCTCACCCTATCTGCCACGCAGCGGTGCGAGCCACATAACAGCATGCCTGGGGAATGTGGCAAAGGTAATGACATTTCCTCTGAACCCTTGAAGGTGGGTAAAGAAAAAGGGCACTCAGTCCTGCCTTTATTTCCCTTGCAACTGTCACAGCAATGCTCTGCACCTATAAAACATGGCAGGGGCTGCTGAGGAATTCACTGCTCTGAGGTAGCTCATTTCCAGCTTCCTCGAATCAAAGGTCTACAAAAAAAAATACTGTGTCGAGCACAATAGAAGGACCAGAAAGCCAGAAAGTGTTTTTCTTTTTTTCTGGATTTGCAACAATTTATTCTGAGCCAACTGACAGAATCCCAAGTGGGAGGATGAAGGATGCAGGGTGCAAAATTAGTCTGCATTTAAATAACAGACATGTTGGTTTGGGTCTCCCCCCACCCTTTGCTCTGTTTAAACAGCCCAGTGCTGCCTGTGAACAAAGCCTAAGAAGATTATGTTCTGTGAGGATAATCTCAGCTTTCTAGTGCTGTCTTGGCTTCAGAAATGCAGTATTCCACTTTTCTCCCAGGGTCATTTCAATTCCTTTCCCATCAGCTCCTATATGCTTCTCCAGCTACCCCACGATTTCTGGGGCGAAGTGTTTTTAATGTTATACTTATCACGGCTTCTAGGATTTTCCTGCCATTCAGACTTGAGAGGGACAGATTCCCCACCACAAGGTAACAGGATTAGACAGCAAGTAACTTTCTCAGAGGCCCAGGTACCCCTAGGCCAGCAGTGCGTGGGGGAGCAGCCTGCCTGGAGCGCCTCGCTGCCCACCGGAATGCATTATCGCATCTGAGCATTAAATTATGCAGAAAATGTTCGGCAGTTCAAATATTGAGCAAGTGGTAATGATGTTGTCACTTTGGCAGAACGCATAAATACCCGTGCAGATGGACAGCGCTTGCGAAGAAGGCAAGTGAGATCAGAGGGGCCTCCTTTTATCTCCCGCATGCAGCTCCACCGCGGGCAGGAGGACTTTGCCCACTGCTGTACCCAGGCCAGGGCCCAGATGCTCCCTTCCTGGCACAGCCTTCCCAGCTCATGGGCAGGCCCATTTTCACTGCTCTGCCTCAAGAAAGAAGGGCAGCGCAGAGCGGCCTGCCCAGCAGGCGCTGCGGGCCTAACTCAAACACACCGAAGCCAGAAGAGCAGCATCTGTTTATGCTGGCCTTGAATTTGGCTCTGTGCCTGTCTAGAGGTTTGGGGACATGCTGGGCAGGATTTTGGCCTGCTTTAGGCAGGCTAAATCTATAGGTAAATTAATGTCAGGGATATTTTACACTCCTGAATGCACTGTGCATAACGTGCCTTAGCTACAGATGTTGTGCCTACATTTTTGGGTACACGTCTCACTTGCATCTACTGGTTGCGTGTGCATTGTGAGCACGACTGTAACAAAACTGGTAAATATGTGGGAGGAACAACTGAAAAAGAAAGCAATACAAGGAAAAACTGCAGAAAAAATGGTCAGAGTTGCAGGCTTCTCATAAGGCGGAGTCTGAGGAAGCTGGGAGCTCACTGGACAGAATGGGTGCAGTTCTCTGATCCCTTTGTGTCAAGACCACTGGATGGATCTTCTTCAACTCCTGCCTGTCAGAATCACATTAAATAGCCTGTGAATGCACCTTCTTCCTCCTTTTGGCCCAGCATACACTACTCTATTACACTTTGTCTTAATGTGCTACTTTCAGTCTTTGTTTGGGCCGTGAACACAGAAGTTTGCCATGAAAGCAACATGCCAAATAACCCACATCACATAATAGTACAAGTAACCGTAATTGTTCTTCATGGAGCCAAACCCTGCAGTGTTGACACTGAACAAATTCCTTTGACTTCCACGGCTGCTTGGCCTGAATATGGGTTGACTCAATCGGCCTATATACCACAGGCTGCAAAGTAGAGTGATAGAGGAACAAGAACTAATGTCAAGTTCACCCTCAGGCGTGAAAGATTTAAAACAGCTAGCACAGTGCCTCATTCCATCTTACCCACTGCATCAACATGTTGCATCAACACTTCCCAGAGTCTTTCACATTAGAGGTCAGGGCAGGAAATCCCAGTCTCCAGTAATGCCAAACAAATGAAAGGCCAAAATGAGAAGGAAAAAAAAAAAAACCCACCACCTGCAATAAAGCCACTTATTCTAATACAATTTTCTTTCCATCAACACGTTGCAAAGGTGAGAGAGACCTAGAGGAAAGTGGCAATTCTGGAATCACCGTAAATAATTTCAAGCTTGCAAAAGTGGCTTAGCAGCCAGAAGCACACTTCTTGTGGTAACAATCCATGGGCATTTTGTGAGATTTCCCTCATTTCTAGCAAAAAAGTGACACAGAAACTATCCAGGTGCCACAGGATATTATGTCTTAAAATCTGTTAGAAAGCCCTGATGGATCAAACACAGTTTCTACAGTCAAAAACTTTTGATTCAAAGTGCACCATCACGATCTACACACATAGCACAACTGATCTCAGCCTTGCTGAGGTGGTAGCTACACTAAGTACAAAGGAGTGGAAAGAAGAACAGATACTGAAACGCTCATGTGAAGTGCTGTAAGAGCACATTATGTCCTTTCACATCACACAGCTGCTGGGTGTTACACTGGGGGCACAGTCAGCCCACAGACCCTGTTCCAGCTGGAACTCAAACATGCTGGGCAAGAAACAGCCAAACCACTCCCTCCCCTGAAAGCGCCAGGGGTTGAAAATCAGTTTTCTTGATACATGAGCTCCTAGTGGTTGGATGCTTATCTCATAGATTAGCTCCTTATTTCAAGTCCTTCGTTCTCTTCCCACTTCAATCCCATTTTAAAGCTTGGTATCAGACATCAGAAAAGTATCACCAATGTCCATCGAGGTATGAGCATGTCTGTATGTTGTATGACTTCATGTATGTGTGAGTGCCCACACACAGACTCAACAGCCTCTGTTTGCTAAGAAGCACATTCCCACAAACCCCAGACACATCAACAAAGGAACACAGTTGCTGGCCAACCTAGAAAAAAAAGATGCTAAAATGACAGCCACTCTGCATATTTTATGAGTTTTGTCTCCTTCATGTCTCCGTGTATCCGCAAAGCCTTCTCATTGCTGCTTCAGAGACCATCGGGTCTCTCCCTGCTGTTAAGGAGGTTTCATTGCCTCCCTTCCACCCTGTCTGTCCCTGTTTGTCCTCGGCGTCAGTCTGTCCCGACAGCAGAGTCTCCATGGCATTCTCCTATTATATCATCTTTCCCAGACACCTCTGCCATCACTGCTATCTTCTTTGCGCCATCAGTCACTCACAACTATTTCTGTTCCTGCACATTCAATCCAGGCAGACAGGAAAACTGATTTTTGTCAGACTTACTGTTGCACCCCAGCCCACCAGCAAATCCTAGGCACCAGAGAGCTTCCAAGCCCTCAAGCCCATGTTTGTACCTACATCTGTCCCAAATCCAAACTAGAACAGGAGCAAGGTACATGTCAGTCCTCCCACCTAACACCCTAGTTCTCATGGAGAGAAAGCCTAGAAACATGAGAGGGGGTTGGGAGATGCCACATGGTCTCTTTGCAAAAGATCTAGATGATTGGGAGACCAAGACTTCAGGGAGCAGTACAGTATATGCCAATATAGTTATGACCTGACAGTCATAGTCACTTTCTGCTAATAAGCAGAGATAACACCACTTTCTTAAGTCACTTGGAATGCTAAAACTAAATAAAAGTTCTTGAGATGCATCTTACTGTAAAAACACAACTCACAAAGGCATAAAAGATCTATGAAGGCCACAGCAAACCTTAGCTTAGCGTAGCGAGGGCCCATTTATGGAAGATGGATTGCTTCCCAAATAGAGGAAAAACAAAGACAAAAAAGCAAACAAAAAATCCACACCTTGAGGACATAAAGACCCCTGAGTATTCCTAACACTACTGAACAAGTGTACCTTTCCTCTAAGAAAACTCTTTTGATCTCTCTTTTTTTTCCCCTTCTACCTATCATGCTAACAACCCAACAGCTCACTGCAAATACTCTGCTGCACTTTACTAATGCTGGCTCTATGAAGCCATCGTATCACTAAACTCCTTCGAAGCACACCACAGCTCAGCCCCCTTCATTCCATCCCCAAATCCAAAGTTTAGATGACACTCTGCGGCCAGTGAGGAAGAAAGCACTGGCCTTGCATCAAGTATCTCAGGAGGAGAGTAACTTCTTGAACTAAAACCACAGCTGATCTCTTCTCAGTCTCTGAGCTTGGTCCCTTCGTTTTCCAGGCTTCTGAAAACCCAGTAAATTGTTCTTCATTCCAGTCACATTGAGCCTTGCAGTTCCTATGCCAAAATCCTAATTAACAGAAGTATTCAGGGATCAAAACAAAGATGCGTGTGCTTGTCCTTCAAGAAGAGCAAGTGAGATAACATGGTGATTTTACTTAGGTCCTCTTTTTAAAGGATTGTTGATGTTGTAGCAAATGCTGGTTTCTAATCTATGCAGTACTGCAGCCTCACCTCAAAGGACAAGTGGTAGTGAGCAGGTTGAATCCCTTTGGCAGGTTTCTTAAGTCATAAAGAATTCCTTTCATTATTTACTACAAATAAAGGCATACCTTCACAAAAGGCTTCTGCTACTCATGCTGCTCACATTCATATTTGATAGCTGAACAGAACTAGGGCCTTTTGCCTGTTCCACACCAAGTAAGAGATCTCTTGTGAGATCACTGATTTTTCAGAAAAAAAAAATGGGTTTTTATGCTGAATTGGACTGATGGCCCATCAAACTCTGCCTCCTGTCTCTGAATGCTTCTGAGGAAAGTGAAAACAGCTTGCAGCTTAGCCCATCCAGCAAAACCAGGCAGCGTGGGGAGAGATGAGAGACTCCTTCCTGACCTCTACAGTGATTAGATAATGACTTGAAGCATGCAATTTGATTATCCCTCTGTCAGAGCCAGACTGAACCTTTGAGTCACTGTCAACGTAGGCAGAGAATGAACTGGGACTGTAAACAGGAATTTTGACCATGTCTTCTCTATTTCTACCTAGGATTAGAAGAAAAGTCCTGTCCACGTCCTCCCTCTGCCTATCCCTGCTCTCTTAGAAACAGCTACTCTAATAGCAGCACTTACCTGACACCATATTCACAATCTGCAGGTTGGGAGTTGACTTTCAACAAGAAAGGCAAGAGTTATTGCACCTTTCCTCCTGCCCCGCAAAGCAAGCTGGGCACAGTCTAGGAACTTACATCAGTGACTGTTACTATTTTGAGAGACTATATGAACTGGGCCCTACTGCCTAGTGGCAAAAGATGACACCAAGATGTAGATTTTGTGCTCACTGAAAAAGGTTACTTACTTTCACCTTTCTGTTACTGTATAGCCTTCTCTAACTCATCTAGGCTCAAAGTTAAATAACTCCCTCTTCTCAATATCTTCCCCATTTATGAACTTCAACAGTCAGTGCATCATTTTCCTAGATTTGCTGATGCCAGGAATACCAGAAGCACAAGCACGTGCTACCATTAGCTCCAAGCCAGAATCTGCAAAAGCAGAACTCACTAGGGGAAATCACTGCAAAATAAATAGATGAATAAGATGCTCAACATTTTGCAAGCCTATTAAAAGCTGGGCTGCAATAGAAGGGGCAGGAACTGAAGGGCTGACTGCCAGTCAGGATAGCTGAGGGGTTTGTTAATTTATCCCCCACAGATTTCCTCCTCTCTTAGTTTGTAACTAATAACACAAACTCCTATCTAATGCCACTAATGCTATTATGCTGGAAAGCCCAAACCCGAGGAGGGAAAAAAGCAGTATGTGGCAGCAGATGCCAGCAATCAGCCAAGATCAGAAGCAGCACATGTCTCCTGGCTATACACAGAAGATAAATGTTGACTTCATTTCCATCTGCATCCCCCATATCCTGGCCCTACCAGCACCCTCCTCCCCACCGCCTCTTCTCCCAAAACTCTGCTCTGTTCCTGCCGAAATGATAATTGTTAATTTATTCTGCTTTTCTGGTTGCTGTACTAACCCAAAGCTTGTGCTGCCTGGTGTCTAAGCTGCTTGTCCTGGGGATATGGTTAAACCTGCCTTTGATCAGCATTTAATCTTCAAGGTGCTCAGGGGGCTGGAGTTTAGTTTCTATGTGGAAGCAATTAGAAAGGGTGGAAAGGAGCAGTTCAAATGGGATTTTCACACCTTCTCCCTCTTCTTCCTCCTTCCCTCCCAAAGAAGGGGATGAGAAAGAGTCATCAAGCACTGGGGTGGTTGTTACAGTAGGAGGAGAAATGTTCCATGTGTTTGGCCTGGATCTGATGAACATGAGAAATGGGCACCCTGGCCATGAGGTGCCTGATCTGCCTGCCTCCACAAGTAGCCCAAAGACCTGGGGAGTTTTCTTTCTCAGCTAGATTTATGCTGCTTCTTAGGGAGAGCAGCTTTTCCTCCCCTCCCTACCTCAAGCTTCATCAGTAAGGACATGTAGAGGAAGCATTTTTAACAGATGGAAGCCAAGCTCTCTGTGGAAATTTTCCAAAATAAATAAATAAAAAGTAACTTGTAGTTCCCACACATCGCTAAATATGTATGCCTCAACAAAGCCCTCGCTGTGGGGTAAGGCTCTCTGCAGGGCTGCAAAAGCTGCAGACAGAAAACAAGGGGAAGAGCTATGGAGGAATTTGAGAAGACAAGACCAGACTGGATGAAGAAAGGCAAGTGAGGCTAGATAACCCAGAGAAAGCTACTAGGGACAGTTGTCTGTTACAGCTCTGAGACAGCATCTCCAAGGAAAGTGCCCATCTAAAACCACTGGAAACTAAGGGAGTGGGGGAGCTCTGTTCCCCATCAACTTACTGCCGCTGTACAGCACTTGATTGCCCCAAAGGAGAAAGCATACCATCCCACGAGGCAGTTTACACAAACCTGAGGCTTTTAAACCAAAGGGCAGCATTAGGGACATCTCACTACTGTCGTCTCCCCTATCCCACACCTTTTTGGCTCACACTCACAATGCAGAGGCCACATAAAGGTGTTTCTTGACTTCTTCATCCATGGAGCTTGCTCCTTGCAGGGACTTGGCGTGCTCTTCTTTGTTACTAGTTAAATGCCATTAGCCAAGCTCTTGGTATTACAGAAATTGCATACAACCAAAAACTTCTTTAGGTAGCTAAGTAGCATTTCTATTGTGTTGATGAATAGAGCGATCTAGAAAACGTATCATCAGGATACTGAAGTGGTTACTCATTGCCAAAATACTGTGGTGGGTTACTCGATCTGAGATTAAAAGTGTAAATCTAAAATTATCTGGAACCATAAGGAAGACTTTACCATTGCAATCATAATAGCAATAAACATGGAACTTACATATGCTTCAGTACAGTAAACCTAAGATGAATTACAGTGCTCACTTTCTCCCTGTTCCGCTAGAGAATAATTTGGTGCAACTGGCTGATTATTTTTACTCTAGGTCTCAGTGATCTTATGATACTCAGTTTCCATATGAAACTCCATTTCATAGGAAATGGAATTTAATGTCCCTTTTTGGTAGGAAAGTTTTAGATGGCTTTGGACACGTAAACGGCTGTGAAACTGCAAATAGTAGTTTATCTCAGTTGCACTTGCTTATGGTTACACAGTTATAATTCTTCATGTGCTCTTCCACATTTCTGTTCTGCAGTTGGAAAGAGGAATTGGGATTTTAACTTGCCACATAATGAAGTATGAGTCGTTCACCTCTTGTGAACGACTAGATCTAGAAAAAATTTCTAGCAACCACAGCTAATTTTGAAGCACCAAATAAACTTCAGTGCTTGACCCAACTCTCATAAATCTTCATGTCCCAACACCATACTAAAAGACTGTCAGGTGAATGAGTAGCAGGGAAATGAAAATGCCTTAGTACCAAAATAACTGACTTGTTCAAATATCATGTAAGAAGAACATATTTCATCTGGCATGGAAAATAAATGAGAAGTATATCAGCCCTATTGCAATATATATTAAACTCTCTGAAGCATCCTTTTTTATTACACTTAAAACACATGGGAAACCCTGATTGTACAGGGTTAAAATGGTGTCAGACAGGACTAAGGCAGATCCCAGGGGAACCCCTGCAGCCAGGCGCTCCTCTACGGGCACCTGCCCCCCGTCCTTTCCCCACCTCACGTGGGCTCGCGCAGGCCCTGCAGCGTTACAAGGGCTCCTGCTCTCCCGTCTCGCGCTGTGCTCTGCAGCCCTGAGGAGAATTCTGCCGGCACGCTTCCTCCCCAGCAACCGCGGGGAACGTTAGCTCCGCTACAGGAGAGGAGAGGGAAAAAAAATCCCTGCTACCCAAGGCAAGTTAACGGAAAAGTAACTGAGAGAAGAGACACTTGAAAGAAAGAGTTAAATCAATTACAAGACAAGTCCTATCCTAGCTTCAGCATTCCTCACTCTTTTCTTCTTCTTCTTTTTTTTTTTCTCCTTTTCAGGCATTTTCAATATGAAAAAGATTGTGTAAGAAAAGCCAGCTGGCTCAGCAGGAGCTACATGCTGATTAGAAAAGTTTTGCTCTGGGGGGTGCAGAGTTGGGGGCGGGAGGAAATGAAGCAAATAAATGGTATTAATCCTTTAAACCTGAGAGTTTTAGCTACTGCATTAAAAAGTTGGCAGTAGTATCTTCTAATCCCAAAGCCCAAGTGCAGCATATTATCCAGCAGACTGCATTCCCACACTCGACACCTCCCTAAAAGCTTTGCCACACGCGTGCCAGTTTTATCAGCTACCTGGAGGACTAGAAGAGAAGTCGCTCGCTAATTCCCAGCCTTGGGGCAATGCTGCTCTGTGCCATGAATGGCAGGGTGACGAGGGCACTGGCTGTAGAAAACCTGTGCTTGTTCAGTCCTGCCGCCTTGCTTTTCTACGAGGCCTGCACCCGACCCATAGACACGAAGCACCGAAGGGATTCAGTGGTGGCCTCGTGCTGCCTCCTGCTTTTCCCTGAGTTGTGCCTGACTGCCACGAGGCCTGGGTACCGGTGAGCAACGCACAAAAACATTATGGAACCAAATACTAAGTTAAATAAATGCCGGTATCCAAGCAAACGTGCAGGAAGAATTTAAGGAGTCAAGATAAAAAAAAAAAAAAGGGAATTGGGACACGGCCAGAAATAAGGATTAACGCCCCCAAATCCAGCATGAGCACTAGACAGCTCTAGTGGCAATGTGTGACCAGGGTTCTCAGTTGCATGTCTAATGCAAGAAAACGACCCCATGCGTGACAACGTGCCCCCCAGCACCAGGGAGCACTAGCGCAGGGCTGAAATGCTGGAGCTGCCATTTGGGATGAAATCTGAGGTCGGTTCGGTCCATGACAGAAGCCAGAGCCACATCCCCAAGCAAAAAGACTGCAAAACCTGCTGTGAGCAAGGTAAGGTTTTCACAGAGAGATGATATAGTCTGATGGAATAAATAACCAAGTTTTTAGCCACAGAAAACCACTTTCAGGTTGAGAAGTTAGGTCTTTTTTTTTTTTTTCCTCTCTGCTCTGGTTGCATCAGTTAGTTTACAAACTTTACTTCATCTCCACACTTAAACCATCACTGCCACAACACACAGTATTGCTAAAGTCTGCTAGCCAGACGTGGGACGATGCACTCCTCTACCTCTCTTAGGTCTCATTTCTAAGGGCAAGCCTTGAAACAGCAGCTTTAATAGTTTAATGCAGCAAAAACCCCGTCAGCCCTATCACACTGCCCTGTCAACGGTCTCTGGGTCGGCGAAGAACACTCTACCTGTCTTCTGGTGTTTTTCTCTTTCCTGTTGCATGGTAAGATTTTATATTCAGATCTGGGGCAAAGCACAAACTGTTTGGCATTTTGCTATAGCATTACAAGGGTACAAATGTATTATTTTTCCAAGTCACAGCTTCCCTTGGATTCTGTCACGGAAAGGCTGACACACCGGATGGACCAGGGAAGGCATTAGATCATAGGCAATCTGTTACTCTCTCTCTTTTTTTTTTTTTTCTTTCCCCCTAAGACACCTGCAGCAGACAAAATCGGAGAGATGGGGTCAGATCCCCACTGTGTATAAGCTGGCACGGGTTTACTGCAGTCACGGAGTGAAATGAGGCTACTGGTACCTACTGAGAAGCCAGCCCATATATCCTGGCACGTTAACACCTGAGACAAATGATGTAAAAAGGAAAGGAGCTTTTACCCAATCTGTTCAGATCTCCCAGCCATGTGAATGCACGACCTCCCCAGCACACGTATTTGTTCAAACGAGCCCTGGTCGTGCTGCAGCGCCAGCCTGTCCCAGCAGATCATCTTCCTCCTCCTGAACGCCCATGTTTCACCCCAGAATAATCCCGGTGCTGCTGCCACACTGCTGCGTTGGGCACAAAGCTCCCAGTACCAGAAAAAAAGCAAAAATAGCCTAAGACCACCTCTAAAAAGTAGAGTGTAGCCAATAGCTGTTGAAAATTTGGGCCGAGGCAGGAAGTTTAATAAACAGACACACTGGGCGAAGGATTAAAAAAAACCTTTCTTTTTCCAGATCAGCAGTAAACACAAGGCTATTCAGGACTAAGACTCTGTTTAAAGGACCTCTTGTTCAGGTCACACCTGCTGATGCTACCAGCTATAATTCTGGGAGGAGTTCCTCTAGGACAAGCATTTTTCCTTTCCAGGGAAGTATCATCATGGTAAGATTTGAAGGGCCACCCTCTTCCTCCTCCCTCCCCTCCTCTGCTTCCTTTGGCAGCATTCTGCTGCAGATTTTCTTAGATAATCATTGGTTTAATGTTTTCAAACTAAAGACTTCTTAAATTGAAAAAGGGTCTTTTAAAAACTGCAATATTTTTACTTTTCACCATTTTTCATTTTTGCAACATTTAAAATGCTAATTCTTTTATCAAAATGTTATTGGAACTGTTACCAAAATGGTATAACTAAAAACCCTTAGAACATGAAAAGCAGATCCATTTTGAACCCTATGAAACAGAAGAAGCATCAAAACCTCTATATTGAAAAGATAATCTGAAAAATATTTTCGAGACCAGCTCTATGGAAAAGCTGGCAGTTAACTCCTTGCTGGGCTCTGTCTCCCTCCGCTCTTCTCAGCAAGCGCAAGCTCAGAAGTGGCACATGTTTTGCAAGAGAGAGCTCACAGAACAACAACTGGGGAAATTTCTTGCCTCTCAACTCTAACAGGATGTTTCTCAAAGATGAGCAGAGACCAGAGACGAGCAATAGCCAGCAGAAAAGGATGGAAATACACTTTCTTGATATGTGAACTACAATCTTTTTAAAGTATAGCATAATTGTACACAGCTATCCAAAAAGCCACTGCACTCTGATCCTTCCCCTCCCTCTTCTTTAAATGCTCTCTGGGAGCACAGTCTCAAAGAGGTTCAGTGTAACAACTAAAACGGTTGTCATGTTTAATGCAGCCAATGATGGGTAAATCTCTATCCCCTTTTAATCATTTGCTCTTGCTAGCATGGTGAAGCTGAGCATCCCAAATCTTCACGACAGTAGTGTTAATGGAATAAGTAAAAAAGTCAAGTGAGATGCTATCTGAGCCAGCCTGATGAGATTGCAGTCTGCAGACAACCCTGGCTTATCTCAGATGATGAACTAGCGGGGATGAGCAGAATGCATCAAGTCTGCTTCCCCAAGACCTTGACTTGCTGCTGGTAGGGGAATATGAATAACCTCTAGGCAGCTCAATAAAGATTAAATGAGGAACTGGATAATATCATTGTGTTAATGAATATCCACTTTAAAAATATCCTCAAACATCTAGCCCAATAACCATGGAATGCAAGGATTAAGGTTCTGGTACACATTATTTCAGGAAAGGTAAATTAAGGGTAAAATCAGGAGTCTATTCTAAATGAAATGTGCATGTGTGAATACACCTCATACCTTCTATGCAGACATTTCTAATAATACCTGACATTTATATAGACAAAAAGTAGCACACAGCTCAAAATGCTTTACAAAGCTAGGTCACAACTCTAATTTCTGTACATAGGAGGCAACTGTTCCATACGTAGTTTGCATAATTTGACTTTGTTTATAAATCCAGAAAATGGTAGAGCCAGAAACAGACTTCCAGAGTCTGATCTCTTCTAGACAAAGAAACACACAGCATTTGGTCAACTATATTATTTAAGATACGGTGAGAAATCTTGCAAAATAAAGATTAAATCACATCCCACACATCTGTGACACCTCCCCTACCTTCCCCCAGTGAAAATGATCTATTTTATTCTTTTATCAGCAACTGGGAGCAGATTTTAAAATATCTAATTTAGGTATGAAAACCCTACTGAATACATACATGCAAGATTACTCATTTACAAAAACGTGACTGTATCACATGTGCGTGAACAAGATACTGTTGTTATGGATCAACAAGCTGTATTGTTATCCTGAACAGTCAACTATCTAAACAGCAAACTACTTAGGCTTTACATTTATTCATGTTTAAACACTGCAAAACCATGGTATGGCATCTAGTAATGAAGATGGGATTGAGTTGTGGTTCAGGCTTGCTCCGGCAGTAAGTTAAAGATCTGGATTTCTTTTGCACAATTAGTGCAAAAGCCCATAATGACGCTTGCTCCCAACAGAACCAACAATATTTTAAGAAGCTCACAACCACCACCTGGTTTGGTAAAACTTAACACGACTGGGTTCATCCTGTAATGACAGATAGAAAATATCATGAGCATATTGCTGATGTATGACACTGCTCCATTGCTATTGAATATCTTTTTTCAGCATCCAACTCTCAAGGTACCAATTTCAATTCAGTACAGCTTGGCTTCCTCTCTAGTTGAAATCAGAGTCATATTACAATAAGACTGAGGATAAAAACTTGGGCCAGTAGCATGGTTTAGAATATCAGCTTCCAGAGTGACAATTCTCCTACAGCTCAGATCCACAACCATTTCTCATTTCTATGGTTGTTTAATCTCTACCACATCCAGCAAGGGAGAAAGAAAATAGAAATAAATGGACTAATGCTCATGTAGCCAGTGGTTGCAGAATGGTTCTAATGGGAAAAAAAAAAAAGAAAGAAAATAACACAAATAATGTATGATGTGTGTGCTTGTGTGTCCAGCACATGATGTGTGTGTTTATGTGTCTATATGTGTTCATGCCTGCTTTTATGTCCCAACATTTTACAACAGCATTGGCCGAGAACTTTCCACTGAAAGGTAATTCATCAGAACTAAACTATATATAGGAATGGCTCAAAAGCCCAGTTTTGAAGAACTGTAGACGTTTAACAATATGGTTTCAAGTTTCATTAAAAACATGTTTTGTTTGGAATGTTCAATTAATGAATACTCTAATGAAGTTTTAAAATGTCCAAGTCAAAAAATGATGTTGTTATTAACATGATGATCAGTGGATATAAATGAGCAAGGTTTGCTTTAATAGACTAACTGGCATAGTGGAATAAAATGCACAACAGAAGGAACATAAGCCCTATTCAGATCTAAAATTGTAACAGCAACCCTCCAAGGTAACAAACAGCTTTGCATGTAATTTGGTGATGGTAATTGATCAGTCAGTTTGAGAGGAAAGGCGACGGGTGCCTGTAGATCAGAGAGAAGTGGCACTGCCAAGGGAGAGGTAACAGTCTCTTTACCTCAATGGGACAGAGAGAATTAATTATTGTCTATAGGACATGAAGGAGTTCACAGACAGCGGGATGCAAGAAGAAATATAATGTACTATAAATCAATACTGCTACTGAGCCCTTGATTTTTAGAGCCTGACTTACAGATTTCAGTTTCTAAGATCATCTTTTGAAGCTGTTTGGAAGGACTCCCTTGAGGATCAGGGCTGATAGGTTTGAGTAGTTATTTGTGAAAAATGTTCTCCTACTGTTATTTGGATGTTTCAATTAGGTACCGAAGGTCTATGTGAGCTCACCACAGTACATAGTAGCTTTTGGTCTCACTAACATAGATTTTGTGAGGGTCTTTGGAGCGCTGGAGGAAGTGCACCATACCCTAGATTGCGCATGTATTAAATCCAAGGCTTTTGATGGTTTTATTCTGAGTGACATTTTACTACAGCTGTTGTAGAAACTAGGCCATCTGTGGCTTGATTTCAAATGAGTTTGGTTGTGATGACGAATTCAGTAAGGCTGGTGAGGAAGCAGGCTGAGAGCTATGGGTGCTCTACGGAAGGCCTGAGTTCTGGGAAAACTTCTTTTAATGATACTATTTTTGCTACAGAAGCTTAATGGTTTCCGTAGAAATTCCTGCATATAGTTGTAAGTCAGAAGCAAAGATACACAAGTGGTGTATTTGTGCACAGAGGAAGGATTGTATTACAGTAATTTTGCATCAGGTGCTTGGGCATCTCATATAAAGACATGATCTATCTGCCTAGAGCAGTAGCTGTTGACAGAAAGCACTTTGACCCTCTTTGAATACTCTGAAATACCCAGGCCAGTATTTTCAACACTTCATTTCTTTTGTCCCATTTCATCTGAGGAAGAAAAAAAAGAAATCCTGAACACATTAACTGGGTCAGGTCTTCTTTTGCTGCCACCATCCCTACTCACATCATAGGTTACAACACCAGAATGAAGGCTACTCTGCCCAGGCTGGTGTTCCTTTTCAGCTCATGAGGCTTGCCAGTTGACAAACGCAAGAGATCCACAACCATTTTCACCCAGCGGCTGGCACAATGTACGTGCATGCTCTATCTCCTCTCTGGCCAAGGCTCAAAGTGAGATCTGTAGGACACAACTGCTTCTTTGGCTATGCAAAACTGCTGACAAGTGAACAGAGGCCACCTCAAACCACCTGAGAGTGCTCTACTACCCACCATATTCTGCCTTTACACAAAAGGTCTTCCAGTTTGACAGTGAAAGTAGGATCAAGACCATCGCCCCTCACAAACCACTAAGCAACAGACAAGTGTTTTAACTCTCTATTACCCACAGAGAGTTCACAGTGGGGGAAAGATCTATCCAGAGCTACAGCAGGAGGCAGGGTCAAAACTGAATCCATATTAAGTTGCTGCTTAGACCCCTCTGTCTCTTTCCCGACAGGATAATCTCATTTGGAAGCTGCTCTTTGAGAGCATAAGTTAAAAACAAACTCAAAGTTTTCATGAGTTTAGAAGAAAATGCTGAATGGAGTCACCTCCATGTAACACAGAAGGCAGATGAAACATGGCAGTGGCTATTTGAAAATGGACACAACACAGATAACGTTATACAGCTGGAGGCTGAAGACAGAACAGTTCTGGCAGCATTTGGCTGAGGTTGTTTTTATTATACAAATATACAAACAAACCCAGTTGCCTATTCACATACATACACACAGTATGCAGAAAGCACGTTCCACTACAGAGAACCCACGGATACAGAGTGTTGTTAGAGAGAGAAAGAGACAAGATTTTCATAGGCACAGATTTCCTCAAAGATGACTGACTGTTCTGCCTAGAAATTCTGTCTGAGGAGCTGGAGAACCCTGCACTTGTGCTAGCATTTCTAGATCTTCAGGGCACATGCACCAACCAGAGTATTTGTGCAATGAGTGAAAGCTTCCAGGAAGACCTAATATACATGCACTGAAACATGATGATGTACTCACAGAGAGTAAATCAGGTGTATTTGAAATGCATTAGATTCAAGGTACACGCACTAATCAGTCAAACACGGATGACAACCAACACTCCTCAGCAGTGTCAACGTGTGCATGCGCCTCCTTCCCCTATTGATGCATTTCTGCAAGGAAATCCTACACACAAGCATAGCCTTGTCGCCGAGTAAAAGCAACGTGTCCAGTGCAGTGGACCAGGCACCCCCAGAGCCAGGTTCTTCGGTCTGCTCTGACTCTGTGCACAGCCACTTTCCAACAGCCTGAACTCTGTTAACCTCCTGAGCCTATTGATTAGGCACCTGAGGGCCTGGAGTCAAGTGACAGAAAACAGTAAACCCAGGGACTTAGGCAGAATTCAGGCTGTTTAAATGTGGCAAGAGCATCTGACTCAGCAAGCTGCTTTCCCTCCCCATGCCCCATTTTCTGTTCATAGAACAAGAAATACAAAAACTAGTTGCTTGCCCTCTATCAGTGCAGTGATGTTTTAAGAAGCTACATAAAATGCTTTTGAGACAGTGATATAAAAATAGCTAAGGAAAAATTTATCATAGGAAATAGACTTATGAATGAGAACGGCATGTGGAAATATTGTAATTAGGATAAAACAGCAACGAGTCTCATTCCCAGTTCTTTTCAGCATAAGGGGATCGTCATTTGTGAGGTCAAGGCAAAAAAAAAAAAAAAGCACTCCCTTGGGATATACAATTAAATGTATCAAAGAGGTTATTCCCTTCCATCTGTAGCATCTGGCACTGGCCACTGCCAGAGACAGAATACCAGACCAGATGGACCAATGTGTATGGCAATTCCTATCATCTTGAGTGATTAATTTCTTCCTTCAGGTTGGAAATGTCTCTTCTAATTGTGTATCAACATCTAACCAAAATTGGTGCTGACATTTCATTGATTGGACTGTGAGTTTATCTGCAGCAGAGCATTCGGGGGCAGTTTAGTCCCCTGTTAACCTCAACTCTAATGCAGGATTTATCAGTGAATTTTCTAAATTCAATCATATATTTGCCAAGTCTTGTCCTCAGAGATTACCCAAAGAATCCATGAGTCAACTGTAATTTGAACCAAACATTATTTTTGTTCATGCATCTTTGCTACTGTAAGACTGTAATGCTTCAAATCATTTCTTTACAGCTACCCTCTTGTCTGCAAATTCATAAGAGCCTAATTTTTACACGTCAGGAACCTAAAAAGTCCCTGCAAATTCTTTTTTCAATGACTACACATTTGTGATGGGGTCCCTGAAACACAGAGAACATATCTTCCTTGCTCTGAATTCTCTGTGGATGACTGAGAATAAAGCACATTTATGATATGTTCACTGTTTTTCTCTGTGGATGACTGAGAATAAAGCACAGAAAAAACAGTGAACATATCATAAATCTTCCTTTTTACAGGAAACGGTCACTGCATTTGGGAGTTATATTAGGATCGTATAAATAATGATAAATAACTAAATGCTATTATTTAAAAAATTTGTAATTATTTTGGATAAAATTATAGAAAGAAAATAGTAGCAAACTGTCCCTGCAATGTGCCATAAAATCACAATCTTGCATCGTGATATCACATCTGGGATTCACTTGCTATTGCCATATTTTAAACTTCTTGACTAAAAAAGACTTCTGTAAACACTGGCAAGTTCAGATACATGAAGGCCAGAAACTAAAGTAGCCTCCCTAGGAGGTGCCCTTGAATCTAACAGGAAATCTACCCTGGATATAGAGATTTGCTGTAAGATGGTCACTTGAGCAACAAAGAGTTCCCTGAGACACGATAACTTTGCCTCAACTCAATATTCAGGAGGAAATATTCTACACACACACACGTACACATGAGCCCTCTTCTAAATCTGAACTTGGCTTCCCTGTGGAAATGAATTATACATAATCCTAAACCTCAGCAGAAAAGTAAAAATCAGACAACGCTTCTGAACTGAGGTAAGCTTCCCCAAGGAGAAATATTACAGATATCCCTACATAAACTCACAAAAGTGCCCAAACAAAAATATCCACTATTCAGCCATTGCATTTGCACAGAACCACTCTTCCTCCTCTCTTTTATGTACTACTTGAGCATACAGAGAACAGGGACGCACACCCTGTACAGTGAACACCAGCAACCCAGTGCTCTGGTGAGTAAGCGGCAGACCCTAGACCTTCTGCAGAGCAAAGAGCATCCCCTCAGCTCTCATCTAGGCATAGCCAGCAGGGCAGCTCTGCTGATGAGCTCTAATACTCCTTCATCTCCTTTTTCTTCACTTGGACACTGCATTTTTTTCATCCAGCTTCAAATTTTCTGTGTCTTTTGTTGAGAGCTACTTGGATCTTTAATGGTTCTTCTGATAATCCTTGTCTCCTTTACTCCTGATTAAAGAGAAAGAAAGAATAGCAATGGTACCCTTGACTGATTTACACTTCAGCCTAATTTCCATCTTTCTCCTCTTCTCTCCCTCCCCTCTTCTTGTCCTTGCTAGCTGAAATCACCTCAATAACTTAGTTCACAATTTTTGGTAAAAAGAATTGATTGAGCACTTGCAGATAACACCTGACTTGTGACAGAATAAGAAGAGCAAATGGGGACACTAAAAGCACAGGCCAAGCTGAAGTGCTCAGATCTTTGGGTCACTGTTGTAGACAATCACCCCAAAGTCCCAGAACTAGGGGAAGACAGAAATACGTGTTCCTCCTAATGCTTCTTGAAGCAAGAAATTAAACGCTCACTAATACCAGAAAATTATGTACTCCCTGGAAAAAAATGACTGAGCCAAAATACTATATGGAGTCCAGAAATTCCTCATTTTTCCCTCTCTCTGTATTCTTCAGATGAGGACAAATATTTCTTTACAAAACTGACATCATGGGAAGATGCCTAGTCTTCTCAGGAAATTACAAGGGTGCTTGAGCAGAAGGTTTGGACTGGATGGTCTCTAATCCCAGCCATTCTGGGATTCCACCATTTCCCAGGACCTCTGACACTATGTTAAGATATTAGGCATCTCAGCACTGTAACATTGCCTAAATTGAAAGGACCAAATATCCTGGCTGAAGCCTGAGAAATCTCCTTCCAGTATTTTGGGGAAGAACAACAATACAGTTCTTTTCCTCTCGAATAGGCTATGCCAGGATCCGAGGAGACAAAATATTCACAGCATTTCTACACTACAACAAAGCGCAACAGGAACACCTGGCAACGTACAACGTGCCTCTACAATTCCCCTCACGGTAAAGTCACAGTAAGTCAGTGGCAGAGATGGAAAAGAATATATCTTTTCCTCAGCTCTGATCACTGCTGCTCTCCAGAAGAACCTGTTCAGCACTGTTGCAAAAAGGGATCTGGTTTCACTGAAACTAATAGCAAAAGTTCCCACTGAGGTACCAATGGAGAGGTCATGATTTCTACATTGCTATAAATCAGCTCTCAAGTATTAGTCCAGTAGGAGAGGCTGCTCATTTTGCCGGTGAAGGCCTTCTTTAAGGCTGGGGCAGGAGAAGTGGCCTGAATCTACAGCTTGCTAAGTTTAGACCAGCTTGTCTCCAGTAACAATTGCCCAAAATGAAGTAAGCTTAGATACACCCTATTGGCATTGATCTGAACAAGATTTCCCCCTAGATACTTAGTTATAAGGAATGTTTTTTTTCCTAATCCAATACAGATCATTTCTAGAGGTCAGACACCCTCACAACCTGCTCCCAGTGGCACAAAGTCACTAGGTAGAGAGATGATTGTGCGGCACATATTTTTTTCTCCAGGATTCTCCAGAAACATAGAAACAAAGTTTAAAAATAAGATATTATAGATTTTCTACTCTGCTTCTCTTTTTCTCATCCTCATAGAGCACTGAACACATTTCTCAAAAAAAAATAATTTCTTTGCCTTTTCCTTGCCTCTAATGCATTGCCTCTGAACACAAGGGCCCAGGACGGAGAGCAGACTCCATGGTGAGCTAATAAAAAGTAAAAAGGCATTCAAAACCATCAGTAACTTGCAAAGCTTCTCTGAGGCAAACATGCTGGACTGCAGACAGGGTAGCAGGCGGGGAAAACTGGAAATAGCTGCAAAATCCATTACATAACTGCAAAGAAATGATGTTTAGGAGGGTGGAGGGGTAGGTTCTTCTGCAATCCTACAGAGATGGTAAGGAGGCAGGTGGCTAGATGTCTGCCACCCACACTTAAGATTTCTCTAAGTCCTGCCCAGACCACCAGCATTCCTAAATACCGCACTCAGTGAGCATCAAAGAAGGATTAACTCCTCTGTGACAGCCTAAAACACTGTAATTATCAGTAAAATAAACAAAATGAGAAACACATAACATGGACTACTAATAGATATGTAAATAAAGAAGAACTAATGAAAGAGAAAAAATAACATTTTTCCCCTATTGCTTCCACTTTCATCCCTCAAGATACTAAGATATCCACATCACCACTTGTAGGCCAGACAATACCTCTGTATATCTACAATCTCAGGAAGAGAAAAAATAACATTTTTTCCCCTATTGTTTCCACTTTCATCCCTCAAGATACTAAGATATCCACATCACCACTTGTAGGCCAGACAATACCTCTGTATATCTACAATCTCACAGTTCCAACAATCTGCTCAGATTAGCACTATAATTCAAAGAAGTCACAGAAGATGAAGCACAAGGAATTCAGAGGTTTCAGTCCAATAAACACCTGGATTCAAGTGTTCAACCAGACAGTGAGAATCTTTGCACTCCAGACAGCCAAGAGGAGAACTTGGCAGAACCAATTTTGTACATACAGGCTGGACAACATGATAGCTGGATCACGTAAATCAAGCCTTTTTACAAGAATAAAAAATAATTTAAAAAGTTACTTGTGTTTTTGGCAACAGTTCTGGGTCATTTCTCTATTAGCCAAACCTGCTCACTTACCCTGCAGAAGGCAGGCAGATCAGAAATTCTGCAAGATTCACTAGCACAAAAAACATGCTTAAGAAACCAGTTCTCCCCCTTGACAAAATGAGCAGTGCTAACTTCTCAGTTGTAATGAAACTTCAGTAGATTTACCTTCCTGGAGTTTCATATACTGCAGGTGAGGTAAGGAGATATACAGCTGTCTGCTGCCTGCTCTCCCCCTAACCATCCCCTAACTGCCCCCTAGCACTACCCAAGAACTCCCCGTGCTGCTCTGCCCTCACGCTGTGCTTGGAAGCTTCCACCGATGGCCGATCCCGTTTGCGCAGCGAGGCGCTGGGAGCCCAAGCAGCCAACCTGCAGAACCACCCAGCCAAAGCCCTTTCCAGACAAGCTCTCTGCAGAGCTTCGGCTCGCGGAGGGCAGGTGGCCAAGCGGCGTTCACGCTGCCAGAGACACCACGGGCAGTCACCGGGTCCCCATCCTCGCTGGGCAGCGCGGCAGGACAGCAGGGAACCGAAAGGGCCCATCAGCAGATTTTGCCCGGTGGGATGCTAAAGGACAAACTGTTAGGAAAAACAAACTCCACCTCCTCTCTCCAGTCAATCATTTCATCTCTTTGCTTGATGTAGATATGCTGAACTGATTCTAAATCTCAAAAATATGTTCTGGGTATATGCTGGAGACTCATTTACTCTGCATTTTACTCTGGCTGGTAAATAAAAAGGAAGTCAGCCTGACAGCACTCTTTTCCTGAGCTCTCCACAGAACAAAGTCTTTCCTGATTCTTTACCATGTGGTATTCACAGAATACACAGTGACTTTTTTTAGCAACGTCTTATGTTTTCGGATTCATTCACCTCGTCCCTCGAGCTTCTGCAGGCACACAGCCCTCAGCAGGCTGTTAAATACCTTCTACCTGCCTCTTCTCCATCATCAAGAATGCAAAAAGATGAAAGGCGCAAAAGGAAGAAATATTGAAGTAAAACTTAACACTAGATCAATTTAGTAATGTCCTTTATCAACCTGCTATTCATGCTTAGCAACCACTATAGCTCACACCAGCTTCATTTCCATTTTAATATACCATACAGAAAAACAGCCTAAATATACATCCCCAGATTTAAAGCGTATAATCTGTAAACTACAGGAACAGGCAGATCATTTCCATTAGTTTCTTACGTAGCAAAAACCACAATTTCCACTCAAAGCATATAATTATATTCAAATTCTAAAAGACAGTGTCGGAAGTACTTTAAATTCATAGTTTGGGGGAAAGTCACTCAGGGTATAGATAGTTATGTTTTAATGTGCAGAGACACCACACGCACAGAGCGTGAGGGAAGTAATTTGTGAGAGTGGCGAGGGAGCCGTGGGGAATCGCCGGCTCCCGGCTCGGGGGCCCCCTGGGATCCGGAGCAGGCGCCGCTCCAGCGGAAATGCTCTCCCTGCTCCTCTGAAGACACCAGCCGTGGCGACTGTCACGACACCCCCTTCAAGCTTTAGAGCCTCGGGGGAAACTGCCTCCAGGCGCTGTGTCCAGAATTCACCGGCGTCCACCCTGTCCTTCAAGCAGAGGTCAAAGCTGCCCTTTCTTTAAGCTGTCCTGACACACAAGAGGAATACTGGGATTTCATACATGTCTGTGCAAATGTATGGATTCTGTGGATTTCTTCTGCCACGGATCTCAAAGCACAGAGGTGCTCCTCAGCCTCCTGGCATATAAATGGTTTTGTCCTCATTTCACAGACGACAATGAGTCAGAGAGGACCACCACGTTCACCAAGGTTACACAGCGAGCCTGAGGTGCTGGTCAAGTCTCAACGTCAAAGCCACCTTTTTATCTTCAGTGCAAGTAGATTTTCATTGTTATCAAATGCAACAGCAACAACAACAAAAAAGAATCACCAAAAAATGGTTCCCAGTCAGCATAGGACGGTCATGCCAGGCAACTAAACAGAGAGTTGGTCCCCTTAAATCACAGCATATAGACATGGAAAAACACAAGAGTGGTTATCCAGTATATTTCCCCAGCAAAGCATATGTTCCTTGCATTTATAATCCTCAGTTCTTTAATCAGTTGCCTTTTGTATGACAAACTGTGGGATTTCACCAGCCTCCACGTGAACATCACCTTGATATTTGCAGTGTTATATTAGTTTGGCTTAGTTTCCTTTATTTTGTGGAAAGAATCTGATCTTTCATCAGCACAGTAATATTGGTCAAACATGTATTTTTATACCATGACTAAAAAAGAGAATAAAAGCATATAAAACTGTCCAGCACCTTTAAGAAAATTCTCTTCCACATTTTTTTTGTACATGGGAATATTATAAAAAGTACTGTTGTCATTCTGCAGTGTTCTAACTGTGCAGCTTGAGTCACACATCCCAGTATTTTTTTATGCCTTCAATGCCTATACAAACTATATAGCAGGGTCCTTCATCTGTCTTTGAAACAGTCACCTTTGCTGTAGAGTGTGGCAGTTGCTTGACAAGTCAGGGCTATGTTATCCGAAAGCAGAAATAATAAAGAAGCAAACTCCTCTGGAACATATTGAAAAGGAAATGCGAGGAGTAAGAAAGCCCTGATCTAATTCTAACTTGCCACTAACATTCCCACTTTTGCAATATGTGCTGATAGATACTGAATCTATCAGGGTATCTGTTAGTGGAGGGCTTTTTAACGTATTTCCTATGAGATTGTACCTGCAGCAGCATGGGATTGAGTAGTGTTTCAAGGGCACAGAGACAGAGATTAAATCAACAGGACACAGTTCAGAAAAACATTGTTCTTTTTCTTGTTCCAGGTCTCATCAGATCGTTGAGTTCCACAAGTTCAAGCACCAGGTGAACAAACTTACGCCACTATTTTGAGGATCAACACAAGCTAATCCTAGTTGGAAACATCTGATATTAGGCATGGCCTAGGACAACAGAATAACAAATCAAAGTACGTGGTTAGAAACTTTCATACAAAAAGGAATGCAAACAGTAAATCATATAGTAATCTCTTTTGAGGAAACAGCCTTCCTGTACCCACAGTTTTCATGTGCTCAACTACCAAATGTGCTTTCTCCAAAGACCTGAAGAGACTTACTGCAGGGAGGCAAAACTCAATTACGATTAACTTAAAATGAAGATGACTAATGAGAGGGGTTCTTTAACATATGGATATCCAACTTCAGACAAACAGACCTGATCATTCATTTAAAATAACGGTCACTGCTCATATGTCTGAGGAAGAGAATCTAAATACGCAGGTGTGGAGAATCTCCGGTCATTCCAAAAAAGCCAGCTCCATTGCTTTACAGAAGCCTGAAAGTGGCTACAGAAAGGAGATAAGACTTGTGGTTTTTCACTTTGGCAGAACTGGACTGCAACCCTAATTTAATCTCTGAATTAAGTTAAATTTAATGGGTCACCTTCTGCGCTGTGGAAGATGATGTTTCCCTTCTGTTAGGGCTACCTTTGCTCAGCTACCTGTCGACAATGGGGTAAAAGGGAAAGTCCTGGCTTGGTGCTTGGAATCAGGAATTAGTTCCCTATTTTACAGAGAAGGCAGAACTGGAATAACAAAGACATTCAAGACAAGAAAAAGGTCACATTGGAAAAGCTGCAAAGAGTAGGATATGCTTATTAGATAGCGGGTACACTGTCACAGCTGTGTGTGGGAAGCTTTAACACTAGTTTACAGAATACCTGCCTATTTCATGGAAATACTCATTTGTCCAAATGCTAACTGTCGTTTGCTAAACTAAAAAAAAAATGACATGAGATGGAAAAAAATCTTTGAAAATTCTTCACGTGGAAGACAGTACTTCTATGAACTTAACTGAAACCTGAAACTGATGACTCCTCACTGCCAGTCTTCGTAACACCCTCACTTCTTGCTGCCTTTCATTCAACAGCCTGAACCAGTCTTACAAAGCAAAAAAAAAACACAACCAAAGAAAAATGCCCCAATGCCCCATGGCCCGTTGTTCCTCCCCCAGCTGCCCCTGCACGGCTGCAGGCCGGGGAAAACCGCACAAGGCATCGCACACAGCTCCGTGCACCCCTGCTCCCCATCCATCAGGGAGGGCGAGAGAAAATGCAGCTGGAGGAGAAAAGGAGAAAGCAAATTAATTAATTCATCACTAAGACAAAACACACACAAATCTCTTAATTTATCTGTCAACGAGAGACATGCATTATTCAGCAGCTGAGGCAATGAAGACATGGAAAGAAGGGCTGCGAAGCCACTGCTGCAGACCTTGGGAAGCAACTGACCCAGCAGGGTGCTAAGGAACTATGGGGAGGAAGAAGGATTCAGTGCATCTGGGCTTTTAATAAACACAGTCCAAAACCACTCCATAGCCTTTTTTTTTTTTTTTTCCCCCTTTTTCCCCTCTCTCTCTTTTCCACGCCTGTCTAAAAAGCCCGTGGTGTAACAAGGAGAAACAGCAGCTTTTCTTTCCAATGGTTCAGGAAGAAAGACTTTGCCAGCCTGGGAAGCTCCTCACACACACACACAAAGATTCCTTCCAACTCCCAGGACTTCTCTGCCCATCCAGGTTTGCTCACCTGCTGATAGGGAGGAAAACCTGTTACCAGACTTTCTCCTTTAGGTAATACCTCAGCTGTGCCAAGTTTTGCATTTGCAGGTTGCAGCTCACCTACCAGAAAGCACCAGCTTGGTGATTTCAGAATTAACTCTCACACCACCAACGCTACAATGACGGCCAGATCTGCGCCCAGTGCTGCTCAAGGTAAGCCAAAAGAAGGTTTTGCACGGGCTTTAAAGGAGGATTGAACAGATTCTAAGCAAGTGTTCATTGCTAGGGAGACATTTATTTTTCCTGTGTTTTACATACCCACACACTACTTCAAATAGATCAAAAGCTACCAAGCTGTGTAAGACTGTGGGACTGGACGGCAGAACAGCAGGGTGATTGCAGCCCTCAACACGTCTCCTTCTGGAGTTAGCGGGAACGCAGCCACTGAGCATGGCTAGAGCCAGACCGAATTCTTTATTCCTCTCTAGCAGATTAAGAAAATCAAACCCCCAGCAAACACTGGGAGTGCACGACCTCCCTAGGGTCTGACTCCTCAGCACTGTCACAGATCCAAATCCAAGGACCTCTGTCATGCAACAGAGAAAGAAAACAGAAAATAAACCATGTGTGTGTTTGTCTTTCTGACATCCTTTCTCTCCCTCTTTTCCCTTTACTCATAGCCAAAGGGGGTTCCATGCCAGCTTTGCTATATGCCATGATTAGGAAAGGAAAAAAATCTCATACTGCCTTAGGTGCTGACCTGAGCTCCCAGAGCTCGAGCTCTCCGTTTCTCTTGATTCCTTACTGCAGCGAGGACACTGAAAAAAATGTGCGTGTCTCCCACTGAAGTTAATAACAGCTTTTGCACTGGGCTCATAGATGAGGCTTTGCTCGGTTTTCAGGGGAGATGGAAAAATCATCAAGGAGAAAATAACTATTGCTTCTTGACCAGGACTGTGAACTCCTCCACAGACTATTCCCTGCCTGTTTAACCAAGGATAACTATGCTGGCATTTTATGACATCCTTCCCTCCTTTACTCACAAGTGACCTAAAAGCCCGATTCTACTATCTGTTGACATCAAAGAAATACTCAATTAGCTAGAAAACAATGTCTACACAGGGCCCGAGAACAACAAAAATGCAACAACATTCAGGGTAAGGAGCAAGATCAGATGTGGAGATGAGAACAGGTCAGGAGACAGAAAGGAAGAGGAAAGCCCCAGGATAGCAGGTTGAAATGTCGCATGACATGGCTGCAATAGGCACTAGGACGATGCACTCACAGAGCAGAATGGAGGGTACAGGGACATTAAAACCATGAGTATCCTGGCTCAGGGCTCGGGTTACCAGCAGAGCGCTGTGAAGAGTTCAAGGGGAACAGCAAGGGAAGGAGCTCCCATAGAGGCTACAAGTGCATTGGCAGGGTGGTCGAGGGAGTTCAGCAACACAGGTCCGAGGCACGCTGGAGAGAGCAGGGGCTCAGGAACACGCGCAGAAAGCAGCCGCTGCCAGTCAGAGCCGAGCAGCAGCAGAGCCGCTCCGCGCTCCGGAGGATGCTCCGGCAGGGCCGCTGCAGGCACAGGGCAGCGCTGCAGGGCCTCCCGCAGAGTGGAACCCAGGGCAGCGGCACAGACACCACCCTGTGTGAAAAGGGTCAGGCTGGAGGCGCGAGGCCAGCTTTGCAGACAGAAGGGGCAGCATCTCCCCCTCCCAAACTCCCACTGCAATCTCAAGGCTCATACGTATAAGTAAAACATATTCAGGCTCTGCAGGGAAAGGGAACCAAGTGACATGCCAGCAGACACCAAAGCTATCTGCTAAACACCACCCCTGTGAAACTAAGTTATCAGTTAATAATTATCAGTATCAGACTTGCTGTTGTTTGCAACAATATGCCAGGACCACGTGAGACAGTAGGGTGAGCGATGGAGGCATCAGTCAGTCCCAAAGGATTTCCAAAACAGAACAGCTACAAGAGAAACAAGCTTAGAGAGAGGGAAGCACCAGGCAGGGTGTGAGAGCAGAAACCGAAGTCACCTATGCAATCTAGCACCGCCTTCGCCTACATGGGGGCAGAGCAGAGGTGCTGCTGTGCTGTTCATACCACAGCTGAACTTGTTCCTGTAACCCACAGTCCTGCAGGGAAGGGACAGGCGCCAGCCTGCCTGAGCCTCCGGGGCTGACGTGGCTGAAGGCAGAAGCAGAGGGACACGGGGCAGAGTAGGAGGCGATGCAGGGGGCAAGGGAGAGTCCCCAGGATGGCCCACCCAGGCCTCCTCCTCTTGGTAGGAAGAGCCAGCCCTGCCCCCAGGCGCTAAGCACTGCTCAGCACTTCGGAGGCTGCTGAATCCCCCCCTTCCTTAGCATCCACAGACCCTCTCCTCCCTTGCTGCCTGTACTGGAACACGCTGCCTGTATCTCCTCTTCCAGGGTTTCTCGGGCAGCCGCTAACTACCAGGCACTGTGCAGGGAGGCAGGGGCACAGGGCAGAGCACTTGCTCTCCCTTCGCGTGCCCTCAGCTGCTGGACAGCGTCAGCAAGGCGGGCAGGGAGCAAGGGAGAGGGGCAGGGGCAGAGCCGGGGCTGCCTCCCGCAGGGCCTGGCCAAGGCTGCTGGCGGGAAGATGCTCTGCTGCAAGGGCTCTATCAGCCGCTGTAACTCCGCTAGAGACGAGAACTGGGAGTTACCAATCCCTCCCTGCAGACCCTCGGCGGGACCCTCTCCGCGGTGCACGTGGCACCGCCCAGCACAGGGCCCCAGAGCAGCCACCCGGCTGGGGAACCTGCGGGGAAGGCGGCACCGAAAGCAGTTGCCTAGAGCTGCACTAGGAGGGGGGTCAGGGAAGAGCCAAGGGCCAGCAGGAGGAGAGTTAATGGAGCAAGTGCGAGGGGCTGAGAGATCCCCCCCCTTCCGCCCTCCCCCCGTCACACGCACCATCCGCAGGGCGCCCCGCTCCCCTCTGCCGCTCTAGCTGCTCTGCAAGAAGGTTAAAGAGAAACAACCCACCGTGTCCTCCTCGGAGGGAGACAGGGGAGCGGTAGATAGAGATAGGCACAGAGTGGTGCTTGCTGCCGTGGAAATGGTGCTCATACTGAGCCTGAGACACAGACGAGGAAGAGGAGGCAGAAGAAGCCACGTTAGAGGAACTCCACACAGGGCTGACGATACATCCCCAAAAGAGGGAGCACATCCACAGAGTCCAGGCAGGGCGGCGTCCCGGGCAACTGCTGGGGTCTATTCTCAGGTGCATGGTCAAGGCACAGGACACCTACAGCTGGGCAGTTTGAATTCCAGCCAGGGAGCAAGGAAAAGGTTCATGATGCCAAGGGACCCATGCTAGCAAAAACGAGAGTCTCCTCCGAGGCTCGAGGGTGCGCGTGTGTGTTCAGGAGGGAAAGTGACAGCGTGTGGCTGTGCCAGAGCGTGTGTGTGCTGGAAGGGGAGGGGAGGGAAGGGGGAAGGTTAGTGACAACACACAGAAGAACGACAAGCGGCGTTTCCCAGAGCTGGATCTATTGTGCCGGGGACTCCGTGGCTGTGACGAACCTCCAGGAGAGAGCAGGAAAACCACACATGTCAGCACGAGAATACTGGATCTTTCACTTGCGAGGTTCCTCCAGGATCACGGGCTCCTTGAGGACTTTTCCCTGCCTGGGATCCCTGTCTCTCACTTAGTTGGAGCCGGACTATAAAAAGAAAAAAAAAAAAAAAAAAAAAAAAAAAAAAAAAGGTAGAGACCCTAGGTAAAATTTCGATTTTTTTTTAAAATCCCAATTCCAAGGGGTTTCTGTTGCTTCTCCACTAGCAAGTATTGTGATGCAGAACTGCTAGACGCACGCAGAAAGAGAGAGAGAAACGCGGAGGGCTTATCCTCTTTCCAGCAGATCCGGGCGCTGAAGCCGGTGAGCGCGGCGCGGCCGGGGCGGGCGCTGCGGGGCAGGCGATCCGGACGGACCCGATGGGC
>NW_010583356.1:135576-186889 GCF_000705375.1 Tinamus guttatus | reverse complement strand
GCACGAGCGGCCCCAGCGCGGGTCCCGCCGCTGAGCAGGAGCTCCCCCGGCACGGTACCGAAACGGGCCTGCCTCTTCACGTAAGCCTCGGGGAGCGAGAGCTGCCGGCAGAGCTTTGAGCCCATAAAGAAATAAATAATGGTAGTAGGAGGGTTGAAACCATCCAGTCACGCTGCGTGAGCCCAGGCACGGACAGCAGAGCAATTTGCACAAGATCACACAGGGTGTCCAACAGGGAGCTTTGCAAAAGCGGGCAGTCCTGGGACTCACCTTGCATCGTGCTGCCTCCCTCTCCTTCACTTATCCCTGGTGCAACAAAGGCATTTACCACCACTAAGCTAGTTCCTCTCATGGGATCCCGGCGGTAGACACACAAACCAGCATCAGAATGTGCTCGGCTCTTCTCATTTCACATATATCTCTCTAACACTGATTCTCTATTCAGTGTTCTTGGAAATCAGTTTGGATTCAGTACAGGGCAAGCATCACTAACCTGTAATAACCTTCTACCTGAGCCCAAAGTGCTTCTAATTTATTTTCTAGTAACCTTCGCTGTAGTTTTAAGTCATCCGAATCAGTAGCTAGAACAGCCAGAAATATTCCTGTGTTTTGCCAGAGCTAATCAATGACTGCGGACGGTAAAGCTGAAAAGTGAGAATATTAGTTTCAAATTTATCCAACACCTGTCACCCAAAGATCTCCATGTGCTTTCGCAGCTTTTATTAATGAAGCTGTATTTTATTACTATGGCTTTAGGTATTACTTTGTCTTTCTGCAGATAAGGAAACAGAGGCAGGGGTGTTAGGTCAGTGAGTGACTGACAGACATGGGCAAAATGGACCAGACACCAAGATTCCCAATTCTTTCTCATAGACTTTGTTGGCTTATACATTTGGCCGATTTGGTGGCCATTTTTAAACTTAAATTATGAGCATCAGCTGTCCCCAGGACATGTCATGCAGTCAAAGGCTGTGGTGCAGGTGCACAGAGCACGGAGCAGTGGCAGCTTTGCAAGACGACTGTTCCCAGCCCCGAATTCTGCCCAGATAGAAGTAGAAATCACTGAATAACTTATTTTGAAAACAGAATATCTGCTTTGACCCAGGTAGTTATTTTCAACCCAGCTACTTGTCAGGATGCAATGAAGATCTGTGTCCCCATCATTTCCCCTTCTTTTTCTCTGGCTACAGCATTACCAAAAGGACACACGCATCAATTACACGATCAATGTCTGAAAAGGGACTCCAAATCTGAAAATTGAGGACTTGATGCTGCTCCTCCAGAAGGCTGCAGTGAAAGTTTCACTAATACATACAGAAAACACATGCCTTAGAAAGTACAGCTCTAAGGGAAACAGCAGAGGAGCTGGCTGGACAGCCCCCCTCTCTCCTAAAACTATTTGTCTGTTGCTGAAAGAGAAAACAGGAGTGTCATTCCTTGTTATCTAAACTACACCAGCATCCTCTGATTCTCAAGTCCAACTTAACAGCCTCATAAAATATATCTTCTCTTCTTACTTTTGCCCCAATCACACCTGCCACATCTTGCGCTACCCTCAATGGGAAATAAATGTCCGAGCTACAAAACAAACCAGTGCTACTTCTCAGCTCTCTCACTCTGGCCCCAGCCCACCCCCATCAACAGAGGAGCCAGTAAACACCGGGCTCAGAGGACGGGGTAACCCAAGGGGACCAACATCACCTCAAGATGCCCTGGCCCAAAGCAGGGAGGCCCAGCAGCCCCTGAACTGGAGCAAAACCCTACTTTGCTACAAACTACCTGGGTAAACTGCCTTGAGTAAGGAGGAGAAAGGCAAAAAAACAGCCAATCTGCACAAATACAACATAAACATAAAAAGGAAAGGCTGTGAAGCAGGTTATAAATACATCACAGGGTTCTGGTGACACCATAAAGTACTAGAACTTCACTCTGCCTTGCTTTATTAGGTGCCAGTAGATATATTTACTGCACTGTAATTCACAGACAACTCATTTATTTAGCAGCACCAATGCAGGAAGAGGGCAAATTTCAATTGCAGTTTCCCCTTTTTGGTAGCAAGGGTAAGGTTATTGCCAAAAGTCAAATTTCTGCAACATTATTCACAAGGTAATTACTTCAAAAGAGGCATCATTTTCCGATTAGTTTAGCTCATCTAGATAAATATAGAGTCTTTCTAAATGCCCTTACATCTTCAGAACTGGGATGGGTGCTGTAAAGTGTAATGGTTCCCATCCTAACTGGCCTCCTCCAGATGTTAGAAAAGTAGCATTATTCATTATAGAGTGGTGTCTTTTACTGAAAAACAGAGGGCCACAGTATTCTGCAGAAATGAAAAACAATAAATGTTTAAGTTTTAAGAGAAAGAGATCCAACTGATTTAGAGTTCTGGAAAAGTTTGTATTCTTATTTATGCCATCAAGTCTGACTTTGTATTTCCTATTACATCTTAGCCATCAATTACTTTGCTGCACTCTGGACTGAAAAGGCAATCAACTTGCCTCCAAAATCACAGACCTCTAAGAGTGGACCCAAAAGGGAATCTCTGTTAGGTTTTAGCAGTATAGGGGATAGCAGAGGGATAGGCAGCTTTGATTCCACCTGGTAGAAGCTTTGGCATTAGCCAGTTCATTGCTATATAATAAGAGAATAAGGTAAGCTAGAGCTGGCTACAATCCAGAAGCTTTTCCCAAAATTCAGCTGTCTCTTGCAAAGTTCAAAATAGCCCTATTCATTTCCTTAAAAGTACTTTTGCAAGAAGAAGGATGAGAAGAGTTTCCACTTACAATCTTAAAACAGTCTTAAAACAAACAGCAGGCAGGTTTGCACGCTTCCGAGGGCTTAGGGCTGGCCTGAGACACCTTTACCTTTCGCAAGCTACTTCAGATGCTGCCGAGACCTGCAGTGACCAAAACGCTTACACTTCCTAAGCACAGGAAGAATTAACTGCTCTGAGACCAGTCTATGGTGCTCCCCGTCCATGCCCTAACCTCCTCTCTGTGGGCAGTCTCACCAGAGGGGTAAGACCCAGCAAGGCTGAAGAATCACAGTATCCTCTCATCCTGAGGCAGACGGGAGGGCTGCCCCACGGCAGCACTGCAGACCCCTGGCAAAGCTGCCACCGTGCGATACTCCTCCTGGGTATAAGCAGGTAGCTGCAGCCTCCACAATTCTCGCTTTTATTCTATATCAGAAAGAGAAACCATCTATTTTCAGGGCTTCTGTGTTCTTCTTGAGCATCCAGTAAGTCCGCTTACCTACAAAAGCAGCAGAATATGCCTGTTACCCAAGATCCAGGACTGTCCCTAATCACTTTCCAGCGCTGTCTCAGTGTACCACGGTTTGCAATAAGCAACTAATAGAGAAGCTTTAAGAGCTCTCTCATTTATGTCAGGGTGAGTCAATGCAACAGAGCCAGTGGACTGACATCAGTGAAGGGGATCAAGCCCTTGGTGTTCGTTATTGAGAAGGGAGATGCCAGCTCATTACAACCAGTTAGCCCAGCCTAACAGTAAGTTAGCCCAAGGCAATAGTAACCATTGAGAGCTTTGACAGAGGATGAGACGCACAAATTCCATTCCATCAAGTGTCCTATTTAATGGCCAGAAATCTTGCAAAGTTGCGTTTTCTAAGATATCACACTTCCAATTGTACATTAGAGGAAACAAGTAAGCACAAATTCGGAGGGAGAAATAAATACAACAGTATATCCTATTTTGATAAGCATTAGTCAATTTATAATTGGAAGAAAAAAAACAAGTAATGTCAGAACTGGGCTCAAATTGACAATAACATGCCAGAATTGGCCATGTTTACAACAGTAATGAATAGAGGACAATCCAGTACACTCAGCGCTATATAAATATACAAAAGTATACGGACCCTTCCTTGGAAAGCTTATGGACTTCCTGGGAAAGAAGGCATGGCACAACATATGTTGGGTCAGCTTTGCAAGCAAACTACCTATTCGGCTTAGTCTTGCTTGTCAGTGAACCTATGAAATGACTTTTGGTACTAGCAGTAGTGACTTAATACACAAGTGACTTGTACAGCTGCTTTCAGCTCCACACTCAGAAGTCTCCTGTGTTGTCTAACTGTGCTACACAGATACCCTGTGCTATCTGCACATCACCCCCACAAGCATCTTGAAAGTTGCCTCTAGAAATTAAGAAGCTCCTTCTAACACTGTGGCCCCGCCTACCAGATCAGTGATTACTAATTTACTTTGCATTGAGTAAGGGCTGTCTGTCTTTGGTGTACTTCACCCATCATGAGAAGCTGCTGCCATTCACACAGCTGCAGCTCCTCCCCGTCTCGCAGACACTTGGCTACAAGGGGCTGAGGAGATTCCCGCCCGCCCGCCAGCAGCTGGAGGCTCTCTTGGCACAGGAGCAGAGCGGTGCTGCACGGCTGCACAGCTCTTCCCTCCAGGAGGCTGGAACGGCATCTCTGCCTTGCACTCTCAGCATAAGCTAGGCTCAATGAAAGCTGCTCACGTCAGGTACTTCCACTGCTTGTAGCGTTTAAGACCATGTGCTTTTATATTAAAAGTTTTAACAGGCTCAGAAATACTGAATGATTTAGAAGAATGGCCAGGTTGGAAGGAATTGGGGTGGCCTGCTGCTCAGCTTGGCTGACCATCAACGATGATGTAATCATGAATGAGGAAAGGAAATTTTATCGCTTGCACTGAACTCTTTTCTATTACTCTTAAAAACACCTTACTAGGGGTAGCAGGCTTTTTAATCAACTCTGCAATTCGGGTGATTTTATTATGAGCCAAACTCATCTCTAGTGTAACACCTGGCAACTGATGCCAGGAGGTGCTGATGGCAGAGAGGCAAATCCACAGCAGCAGACCTTACTCGGAGCATGAGCCTTGCTGGGAATCCAGGCTGCCACAAGCCCTGGCCCTTAGTGACGCTCAGAGCAGCAAAAGGAGACACACATGAGCAGAGTGTGTGACCTACCCCTGTCCTGGCTGTATCTGTTCCGGAGGTTAATAAAGGATTTCGATCTTCAGGCTCTACCAGCCCGGCACTGCACACACAAGTGCTAAATATCAACCACACAGAACTAACATTTATGTCACAAATTCTCAGTGTGGAAGATGATTGCTGGGAGATTATTTCTGATGAGCTCTGAATTGTAATACTTAAATGGCACCTGAAAGACTGAATTAGAAAGAGACAAGCAATAGACAGAGTTAAAGTTATCTGCTGCAATAAATAGAGAATTATTTTAATTTTACCCAGGACAGCAAAAGGGAGACTTACTTTCCTTCTTCACTCAAAGAAATCTTGCCTGACATAGAAAGGAAAAGCTGGAAAAAAACAGTTGCTTTTGCTCCTTTAAACTGGCCTCTGTTCTAATGAAGAGAGGGCTCTAACAGACCCTGTGCGGAGGCTCCCCTCTGCTTCTCTCCTCTCTTCCACCTATCATCTTGCCTGGCTTTTGCCTGTAATCACCTGTTCATCTCTCAGCAATAACTGCCAGGTGACTGGTGCTTGCTGTTGTCTTCCGAATGCTGAAAAGAGAATCGAAAGAAAAGCAAAGGGTGTAGGGGGAAAAAATCTTTCAATAACACCAGTGTCTCACTGCCAGCCAGACAAAGAGTGAAGTGTCTCCTGCGGCCAAGCCTGCTCGTGTGGGAGCTGCTGATAGGTGTAATTTCCCAAGATGTATACCTTGTCAGTGTGCAGAAGATGAACAGAAAAAGAAGGTCAGAGGAGCCAAAGCTGAAAAATGTAAGGACAAAGGGAGAGACTGTGGGGAATGAGTCTTCTGCTTTTAACCCTGAGAGAGCCCATGCCGCACGGTCTGTGGAAAACCGACTTAGTAAGTGAGCCCATTAGATGGCCCCCTCCTCATCCAAAGGAGGCAATGTTTTCACATCTTGTGTGGTCTGGTACACTGTACACAGTCCGTTTGTTCTCAGACAGGGCAGAAACTTTCCCTCCTAGTAACGAGCCTCATAAAGAACAAGATAGGTAGGAACTTTAAGAGGATATCCAGCCCATTCTTCACACGACAGAACGAACTTAAACTACAACATTCCTGTTACTGCCATCTATTTTGCAATAATGAACAGCCAATGCCTCTGCCTGCAATATACACCTGTGCTTAACATTCTTTATCATTAGAAACCTCCTTTTTTGAGAATCTGCTGCAGTCAAAGCAGTGGCTTGTGACATTTATACAAGTGTATTAATGAGGATGTAATTAATAGTGGCTTGCCCTGAGCCCAAGCATATGGGCGTACCAAAATAGTGTAGCTAAGAACCGCACGTCAATATGTTGCAACACTGAGATGGTAAGAATAAACATTTCTCCTAAGAATGTGTGCAACAGGACCACCAAAAGAGCAAACAGGACATGCTTAGTAGCTCACAGGAGGCATTGCAGTAACAAAAAGCTTCAACACAAGGGACAAGGTAAGCGTAAGAGACTGCAAATAGGCAGGGAATCCTATTAAATATGCAAGGATGACTGATAAAACCAAGAACAGTACTACTAGCAATTGAGATCTCCCCTTTGGAAGTGGGGCATGCAGCATTAAAACGTTATGCATGAGCAATAAAACTGCAAGAAGAACAGGCCTACAGCAACTCCAGCTTCTGCCATATGTCTCCCAGGGGCTCTCAGACCTGGTCACCTTGCCCTCTGCAACTAAGACCACCCCAGCCCTGGGCTAACCGCACAGCAGCGGCTCTGCAGTACTGCATACACACTGTTAAGCTGTGTTGCAGACTAGTAAGGTTTAATATGAAGTAATAACTAATAATGAAGAACTAACCATTAACAAAGTGCGTTGTTAATAAATGAATTTAATAAAGGTTTGCTTTGAAGTTAAAATCTGGTCTGATTTAGCAGCCTTTTAAATAATCCCATCATAGCAATCTTCAATTCATTAATACATATGTATTTATAAACATACATATACATGCATGCACATTCAGTTGCAACACCACTGTCCATTATTTCTTGTTCTACTGCATTAGAAATATTATGCCCTTCTTTGCAGTAGCCTTTGGTATATGTGAGGACTGCTGTTATGTCCCTCCTCTCTAGACAAAGTTTTTTTTTGTTTGCCCCCCCCTCTTTTTTTTTTTCACTTTTCTGAGATCTATGTTTTTTAAACTTTGATCATTACTGCCATTTTTCTAGACACCTTTTCCAAATATCTACATATTTCTTGAAGTGCAATACCACGGTGTCTGCATAAAGTCTCCAGATAAACTCCCATGAGTACTGCACATAGAAGAACAATTATTTTGTGATGCTGTTTACCACAGATGCTGTTTACTATTCTTGTATGGTTTTTGTCTCCCTTGCAGAAAAGGGGAACTTGCTAGAAACCTCCCATTACACTCTGTAACATTAAAAAAAGGATGGCTACGCCTTGATCCACAGGGTCTTCAGCATTTTTCTTTTAGATTGGTTAATAGGTTTTACATCTTTCCAGAAAGGCAGCTCAGGCCACTCACATTCAGTTGAAATAGTTTAGATTAGTGACAGGACAATATGAACCATCTGTTGTGTGCTGAGGACAGATAGTTTAGATTAGTGACAGGACAATATCAACCATCTGTTGTGTGCCTTGTGCCGCTTGTTGGCTTCTCAGGCCCCCACACAAACCAACAAGGCAGGCAGGAGCGAAAGCCGAGGTCCATTGCAGAGGACTTGGATACATTCGCCCTCTAGTAGAGAAGCTCAACAAATGGCACAACAGCGAGACTAAATGGAAGGGATGTGAACCCTCTAAAAGGGCCTCGGTCTCTGCAGAGAAGCAGCCACTCTCCTTCCCTTCCCCAGGGCCTCCGGTTCCACTCCAGCCCACATGCTCCTCCAGAGCTGCAGGTCCCCTGAGACACCAGCAGTTTCCTTGTCTCGTCCCATTCCCCATCCTGCCTGTGATTCACCGTGAGCACCATCACATGGATGTACAAAGCCCGTTCCCTCCAACTGAGCACTTCCCATCACCCGGCACTCGCATACCTGAGCGACACAACGAGGAATGCGTGTGTGTATGCGGGAGGCTGGGAAGGCACCCAACAGCAACAAAACCCCACTGGAGCTGTGAAGACTAACCCCAGAGCAGGCACAAACACCAGGAAGGGAGCCGCGCTGGGCACCAGGCGGCTGTGAAAATCGGGAAGCAGAAACAAAGCAGGGGAAGGAGCAACGTGCTCCCTCCCTTACTGCTAGGCTGTGCACAACAGATAAGGCACAAACTGCTCCCAACACGAACGTCTGCTATTTATTGGACGGGACCAACAAAAGCTCCAGCTACTCATTGCAGTGTCAGGGGAAAAAGCTACTGATAGGGATGTAGGGATTACATTTAAAGTAGTCAGACACATGCAAACATGTACATGCGCACACACATATTTCTGGCTTTCCCTCTCTGCAGCCTCTTAATCTCTTCCTCAGACTGCCAAATGGGGACAATGGAAGAAATCACAAAAGGGGGAAAAATAGGAAAACACCAGGGTAACCCACAGAGGAAGGTCACATAGAGGATCACTCTTCCATTCCTTCTGAACTTACTTGGTTTTGGTCCTGTGAAAGCCATTCGCACTCCTGATGAATTCGTCCCTTCAGTCACTCCCTCAGTTACAGCTAGATCTGCACAGTTTTAACTAGATGGCATATTGCACCTCTCCCCTCTTGGCCATTCGATGCTTTCTTTTTATCAGTCACCAAAATTGAGCACTCGGAGGAGGGCAACACGCTCTGTCATTGACTCTGTAAGTACAGCGGCAGAAGCATGGTGAGTACCATGAAGATGAAATGGAACTGAGTAGTCTTCACGATGACTAACTCTTAATCATGCTGTTGCTCCCTTGGCTTCAGTATTCTGATCTCCTCCTTCACAGGGGTCAAGACCTAGCTACTCTGCGACAGAGCAAGTCACCAAAAACCCTAAACGAGATGGAAAGCACTAACAGGCAGACAGACAAGCACTCAGTATAACACATCTCCTGCACCGAGATGCTCCTTACCACCACCACCCCTCACACTGGATGTGTCTTCAGGAACTTAACAGCGGGCAGATAAAAAGAGGGCATCTGATATTCAGGACTATCTTGAAAAGAAGGGGTTCAGCCCGTTCTTAAATTTGATGCTTGTAGACCAGTGGACCAGCAGGGCAATGGCCAGAGTGATTCCAGAAGCTTCACTTCCTTAGAAAACCAGAGTGAAAATAAGGCTGCACTTTTACCCTAGCGTGGCCTTAAGCACTGCTGAGGGCGCAGCCTGTTAGCGCCTCACCGTAGGCTACGCTGCAGCTTAGAAGAACCATTTTGCACAAAGGATGCTTGAGGGTGTTTTTTCAGTAGTAGACCCAAACACTACTGTATGAAAGACACATACTTGAGTGTCTTAGATCTGTACTACATATATATGGTAATGAAGCCTGTTTCAGTTAAAGGATGACAGAAATAGCAGAAGCAGCAGGAAACCTTCAGAGGTGAGTAATTCTGCGCCACTGCGATCAAGCATCATTCGCCACTGGAAACAAAAGATCTCATCCAGGTCTGGCAACACGATCTAGACCAGCTAGAATACAAATACAGGAAGACTGCCTCTCCCTTCCCACCTGCAACATTACTTCAGTACCACAGCCAGCCATTTAACCAAAATTGCAGGGGGAAAGAAAAAGAAATTACCCAATACAGTTCAAAGTAGCAGGAAAATACATTTCAACAGTAGGAAGGCATTACATTTCCTGCGTCTCTGGGGGAAAACAAAAGCAGAGAAAATGCCTGAAATTTCGCTGCTTAGATTTAAACAGGATAAAAGAGTTTGTCTTGGAACCATCTTCCACTCATAGATACGAGACAGGATTGAAGGTAACTGGTGTGTTAGCAGGACCAGTTCTATGACCACTGTAAGAATGTGCATGATTTCATCCTCAGTGCCATTTCTTTAACTAGCAGTAATTTATAGGAAAGCATTCCTATTATCCAAGGTTTTCCAACACCTTATAAAGATCAAATATGAAGAGAAAGAAATCTAAGTGGCTTTATTTAGAATAGGAGCCCGAGATCCACATTAAAGCATTATTCCCATCATTTGTCATCTGATCTTCAAAACAAAGTGAACATTTTTGAAAATTGGACCAATTTTCACTGCCAAGTCATTTTCAAATATCCAGCTTTTCTTTTTCTTACCTCTGACTCAAACAAAGAATGAATCTTATTCATAGAATTAGTCATGAAGAAAATGGAGACTTTGCTAGTTGTTTCTTTTTTCATTCAAGTTCGAACTAATTCAAAATTAATACCTTCCAAAGAAAGAAAATAATCAAAATAAAGAGTGACCCCAACTAGCTAATGGGCCAAGTGGGACACAGGTGGAAAATCTTGATCCTCTTTGATTCAGGCACTTTCACAAGAGTTTCCTCTCTACTTTTTTGGCCAAAGACCCTAATGATCAGCTGACAGCCCCTCTTTCTCTTCAGCTGAAGCCACTTCACATTGCTAGAAACCATTAAAGACTTGGCTATGTAGTGAGCAAGAAGACTGTCCTGCTAGGTCTGAAGCTAGGGCATTCCTCAGGAATATGCAGGATGCAGACTCAAATGCCTTTCCTGACAGGATGGGGCATTAGAGCCTGCATCCCTGTCACTGGAGAGGAGTTCCTAAAACAACCTGTGATTTCTGGGATCTGCAAGTCTTCCCTCCCCAGAAACACTGCTAAGCTTTAGAGTGCTCTGCAAAATCCTCATCTAAAAATTATGCCCCTGAACAACTTCTGCTCTCAACAGGGGAAGATCTTTTTTTTTTTTTCTTTCCACCAAGCTATACTTCAATAAATCAGTCTCATTATAGTGTTTACTTTGGTTTCTAGTTAAAGGCTGAAAATAATACATACCCAGACATTTATACAGTCCTCATCGTAGTTTAGGCTATGTTGCAAAATAAGTAAAGGCATTAAAAAAACCTGAAAGATTAAAATTGGACTAAACACAGTACTGAGACTACTGCAGACATCAACCCCACACTGTCCAAGCAGGGCAGCTGGCATTTAGCAGCTATTTCTACCTTTATTCACTCCCATTTTTAGCCCTTTCCGTCTCCCATTTCTGTGACGGCCCTGCACATGCTGCACACAGCCACAGCCACCTGCTCACCCACATTTCTTTTCTTGCTAAAGAGGAGCATCCTACATGGGATTCCGTCATTTGCTGTCCACAGAACTTCTGGTATGTGTCTCTCTAAATAGCTGACATCTGGAGGAGCAGGATCTTACTTACGTCTTCCTCAGCACGATCAGATGATGCACTAAGGAATGTGAATAAAATGTCTCTATTTTAAAACATGCTACCTACCCCCTCACTGCACTTTCTAGCATAGGTTACAGGGATCCACAGTCCACCACATATAGGGAGCAGCTTTCAAAGCCATCACTCTTGAGGATGCCAACAGACCAATAGAAAAATATACACCAGCACCAATCCACTATTTCTGTTATCCAGCATCCTCGCTGCTACAGCACACTGAGTGCTAGAGCAATACAGCTTGACACGGTGAGTGTCAAGCGACTGAGTTGCTTTCTGGAAGCAACTATCACTCTAGAACTCTCTACTAGACACAAGAGAACCAAATTAACTAAGGTGGCACTCAAGTTCTTAAATTATTAAACCCCTCGCTCCTCTTCACTATTCCCACGCATAATATTCATAGCAACAGAAATAGCAACTTTCATAGTGACTAAAACAGAGCATTCACAGACAACAGAATTTTCCGACTGTATAGATGTGTTTCATTTAATTAATGTTTCTGCCTCACAAATGAATCAGGAGTTCACAATAACATGATCCTGTATTAGAGATTGATAGAGACAGAAAGCAGAAGGAAGAAGACATAACATTTACTTCCAGCATGCTTCAAGTTGGACTGCTTGATTTTGCAACAAAAATAAAGTTTTGAAAGCAGGGTTGATGGTGACTCTTTAAAGCGTTCTGTATCTCTCACGTACCGATTTATTTAAATGTACATATAATCTCCATTTCAGTGGAGTATTCCTTTGTTTAAAGCAATATAGGTAGAACATTCATGCCCCAAGTCACCTAAGCAAAAGAAACACAGTCGCCAAAGTGACGGGTAGCACAGATGAACCTACATTGATTAAAGTGATCTTGCTAGACTCATACACCCTGCGATCTCTTTTCCTTTTGGCTTATTCAAGGTATTCTGTCATTCTTCTCCAATTCCTTCCAAAGTGTCCTTGTTAGCAGGTGGAGAAAACTAAGTTAAGGTGACTCTCCAATATTAACAGGGCTCTACAATTCAATAGTGGTGTGTTCAGAGAATGCCACCTGCCTTCTCTCCAAGCAAGACACTGAAACACAGCCAGTATTTTGTCCAGGTATTTCAAAAGCTAAAATTAGATGCATCTGTTTTAACAGTTGTTTCAGCTAGCTAGACACTGAACATCAACATGATTTAGTCACAGAGTTCTCCCCTCAGAGGCAATAGTGCAACTTAATGACTTCTGTTCTTCCAAGTCAGCTTGGATGGCTTAGCGACCCCATATAGCCAGAAGCCACAAGCCTGCAAACAGGAATGCAGTGTAAAAGCCAACACCTGCAAAAGCACGTGCTTCTCTGTCCGCAGCCCTAGGACGCGCAGCTGTGCATCTCCACAGAAAAGGCACATGCACGTGGACCCATACGTACCCAAACAGGTGTACGCACATCTATAGAGACCTTCCAAAATGTACAAAAATGCACACGAACAACCACGGCACCACACAGCTCTACAGCCAAGGGAACAGATGCCTCAGAGCACAGTGCACATTCTCAGATTCCCATCCAACACACCTCAGATTTTCCATTTCAAATAGTAAGAGGGGGCGAGAGAGAACTTGGCTGTCAAATCCAGCAATAAATGCTTGTCAAGAGTATTTCTGATGGGACCTAAAGGTGCTCAGAGAAGTGGGGCCATTACGGAGAGACTGCACAAGCTGAACTTAAGAAAAGTGGAGAGGGAGACAGTGACAGAAAGATTTTTCCCCTGTCTCTCTGGGAAATAATGAACAAATCCTTCAGTGTGATTACTCTGTTACACCTGCTGGCCCTGCTCTCGAGTCTACATTACACAGTAGATGCTCCTATCTTTCCTCAGATTAAATGTAGCTAGTTAAAAGCAATCAGAGATTGGCACAATAATTATCTTTGCTCATTAGAGAGCAAGCCCTGGCCCTGACTGAATATGACTCCTCTGTCAAGGCCCTTTGTGGAATGTAATAGTTCCTAGCCAACATCAATGGGCACAACATTTCATGTGAACAAAACAAAGCAACATATCAAGTAATCTTGTCTTTTTATTTGCTTTTTGTCTTCTAAGCCTGCTGAGCGAGGTGGGAAGGTGCCAAATTCCTTTTTAACTTGTATAAATGTGTCTAAATGTCACGGAAGAGCTTCATTAAGTGAAAAGTCTTCCAAATGTTTTTCCTCTCTTATCTAAAATGGATTGCTCTTTTTTTAATTAAAAAGAAGGCACTCTGAGACCACTGCCCTTCACCACCCCAAGGCCAGCTGGCTGCAGGGACCCAGAGCAGAGCTCTGCATCCTGCTACAGCAGCACTTGCCCTTACGCCAGGATACCACCCTGCACAAGAGAGCTAGCAAAAGACATAGCTAAAGAGGAAAACCCACCACTGGGCTACAGATTGCATTTCTGGTCTTACTAGAATGTCAGGAGGAGAATCCCATTCTGTTTTGTAGTCAAGTACAGGGCTCAGAGAAATTAACACGTCCTAGAGTTTGTTTGACACATTATGCTACAAAACAGTGACATTGCAGAATTAGGGGTGGAAGTATACTGCACTACAATATATCCTGCCTCCGAGAGATGTGTGGTATTTCAACTTGATAGTATTTGGTCAGACAAAACTTATTCTTCAGGCCTTATGCAGTCTACAGGAATACAGGCAATCAAATACACTGCAACTTAAGTGAGTATCAAGTCAGCCACTGAATTCACACAGGGCATCACAGAAGGGAAACCTTGGGTTGCCTGGGAAGTAACCCTTTCCAAGTAATCCTGGAGCACAATTCTCCTTTAATTACAGCACATTCTTGGGTCTGCTTGGATACCCAACCAGAACAGGCCTTCTGCTTTGGAAAAATGAAGTCTCGGAAAGGCCATTTTCCTTGTACACAATATGGCCCTGTCAGCCCATTCTCAGGCCGCAATCCAGCAGCTTAGGCTTGTAAAACTACCAACCTTTCCAGGCTGAAATGAGAGGCTGGCCTCTGTCATGCAGACATGGAGATTTTTTAAAATATAATACCGTTTCTTCATAATCCCTTCTTCTCCTCCTGGGAAGAAGAAAAGGAAACTATGGGTGTGTTTTCATGCTTTCATCTGTAACAGCTAGAAAAATATTATTCAGAAAAATTAAATGAACAGATATTTTGACGCACTATGTGCCTTCAGGAGCTCAGACTAAGACACATAACAGACACCAGTGGCCTCAAAATTAAATTATGGACGAGCAACACAAAAGCACCTCACATTTAAAGACCAGCCAGAACTCTTGATCAGTGAATATTTATTTCAAAATCTACCTTCCGCAAAAGCACATCCAGGTGTTTGTTAGGCAGATACAACAGAATGCTACTCCCCTGGAGCAGTGCTTAACTACTATGAACATTTAAGCACGCATTTATTTGCCTTTAGCTTGAGGAAAAGAAAAGCTGAAGAAAAGCTGTCCTAGGGCTCCCCTGGTCATTACTACCCTTCTCATCTAGCTAGAACTTATCTAGGCAACGTTTCTCTCCTTTGTTCTTTCTTGTCTTACCTAAAACTAAGGAAAGAGCCTATTTCCTCTGACTCCCCTCTCCTGGGACCTCCCGTCTCTCTCCCTTTTTTTCTCCCTTCCCATCTCTCCTTGTTTCACAGAACAGAAAGGGGCAAGGAGCTAAAGCAGCACATGCACAGCCTCAGACGCTACCTTGTAGCGCACAGCTTTTCTCTATTCTACCAAATGCTTCCCCCTCAGTATTGCCAGCTGGCATCTCATTTGCACAAGGATGAGCTATGGCAGCCACGTTACCTCTCCTGTTCTGCAATACCCCAGTCTGCTGATGAGCCTGAGTTATTTTAAAAGAGGCGATGCTCTCCCGTGCCCTCCTGCGAGCCTGGTGCTCTGCCAGGCGGCTGCAGAACCGACCCCCCGAGCGCTGAATCCTCCCCGCGCGGCCGGCTGACCGGCCGACAGCAGCTCCCAGGCGGAGGAGGAGGCACGTCCAGCTCCTGTAGCTAAAGCCTGGCAAAAAGAATGAGCTGTCCTACTGCCTTGAAAATGATGGATGTGTATAGAGACTTTTCACAAGCTACAGCCATACGATCCCCCACGTTGTCCCCTGGGACCCTGCTCACAGTATAAATTGCCGCACAGAGACACACGCTCAGTGGCACTGACCTGAACGGTGTCTGGTACAAAAGGTAACGCGCACTGCGATGTAACTCCACTGCACAGATCAGCCTCTGCCAGCAGGGCACGTCTGTACGCGGATGCTGCGTATTCACGTACGGCGGATTCGAGGGGATGGCCAGAGAACCTGGCTTGATCCTTCGCAGTAGACTAAAAGCACCTATCTCGGTTCTGTGCTTCCTCAGACGCACAGCTGCTTCTCAGACAGATCTCAAAAGTGAACAGGTTCCAGTCTGGCTGGACATGGTGTGTAAGCAGTCCTTCTAACATGCTTTGCTGCATTCTGCTCTAAAAGCAACTCTAAAATTATACATATTTTCTCATCTTCTAGGAATGAAGCACATCAAATGTGCTTGACCTTCTGATGAGCGGTATTATTTGTTTCCCCCATCTGTCAATGCGACTTGAGAAACAAGCTGAGACTGACCCCATGGGCACATCCAGCAGGAAAGCCTCTCCACCGCAGAAACTGTCATTAAGCCTCTGTAGCCTTGCTGTAAGAAAGTCCTCACGTTTCACGCCCATAATGTCCTGAAGCAAGGGGTATGCATCGCGTATGTCCCACCCTACACACAGTTTGTGACCTGACAGAAACAAGGCAACGTGCAACTACAGAGGGTTAGGGCTCAGCAGAACGTGCACAAGACGTTCTGCAAGCCTCAGCTTTTCCTTTGGAAACTGCCCAACAAGACTATGGAGTACCAGAGCCATTTCATTTTCTACATATGATAATTTGGCCTGTTACAGTCACAAATACTTCATTATTTTCAGCTAAAGTCTACAAAAGTTTTGTAAATTCTCAACCAATTACAGAAAAAGAAGGCTCTGCTGGTTAATAAACCTGCAAGTTTCATGCTGAATTCTAAACCATGCAGCGGTGGTAGGAACAGACTGTATAACCTCTTCCTCCAAAGCTACTGCCTTCTACATCACACAAGACCTCATCCCATTAAACCAAGTGCTGTATAAAAATCTACAAAATTTCCTGCCTGGTTTATTCCGTGTCTATTCAGTAAAGTAGCACTCAATTTTATTATACAATGTAGAATAAAGATAAGAAAACAGCACACCAAAAATCTGTGACCAAACAAATAAAGTGTACAGAAGTGTAAACTATGCATTTATGTCATAACTTACAGTATCAAGGCATTCCAAAAGGAATTTAGCATCTCAGAGTACATGTAGAGCAAGCAGTAATTATTGCCAGTTTATGGGTAGTATTAGTGAGGCACTGAGAGGAAGGCGAGTCCATGAGGGGTTCCCAAAAGTCTCAATCCTAGACCCCAGCCATTAGATGAGACTCTCACACATAACACACCCCACCATCAGTAATGATTGTTTTTATTATTGTTTCTCAGTATAAATTCCTGTAAAATACCATGTGAAAGCAGTCGCCATTTTTCAGATATATTTTGATATAGCCTCTACTTACGTGATCACATGCTACTCTTTTTGACATGACCTTTACTGAATTCAGGACACAGGAAAAATAATGCTTGTTGAAGGTGTAGCTATTTGATACAACCTTTTATCTTCGTTGTTCAGTTTGTGCCTCCTCTCTCCTGCACTAGGTGCTGCCCTGATGCTGCTCTGAAGAGTAATTTACTTCCACATGGGCTTTTCTGTGGTGCCACTCAGCAGAGCACTGAACTGTTTTCCAAAAACTAATTTCTTTGGACAACACCTTTTGGGGACGATAGTCTCATTTTACAAATGCAGAACTCGGAAACAGGGGAATTAAAGTCAAAATGCCCAGTAGTTTTGAATGTGCAATTTCAGATTGAAAACGTAGAGTGCTTAGCGTTATATGGCATCTTACACATTTGAAGCACATTCAGTGCTGACTCGATAGGTTTTTCAGTACTCAACATTCTTGCCATCCAAGCTATAAAATTTTAAGTTAGGAACCAAGAAGCCAAGCAACATCAGGGGACAGCCAGAGCAAAAATGGACTCAAACTTACACGGCATCATAGAGTGGCCCCCAGGGAAGAGACAGGACAGCACCCCTGAAAGCAAAGCCTCGCTCCAGAGGCCTCCGTCCCTGCCAAGGCTCCCTTGCTGCATTCACTACACATCCCCCTTCCGCAAACGGCACCGGGATCCTACGTACGAGACAGTTTTAGAACAGACTACTGGCTCATCCCAAAAGCTCATCTTTTCTCACGGGGAAATAGTAAGTAAATGTTACCTAAGATCACATCAAAAAACCCATACTAAGGGAGCACAAGTGACATTCACTGAGGCTGATTTTGGACTGCTTGAGTTTGGATTTTCTGTTCTTTCAAGTTTGTTAAACATGGAACATCATAGGTTTTATATGTGTAATGATGTATAGAAAAACAGACACATGAACATATAGACATACAAACACATGTGTATTTTTTGAGATTTACTTAAGTTTTCACTGAGTTCCTCTTGATTTAGGGAGACGCTGCCAAATCTGCCTGCATTTCTGTTTTACATTTTTTATTGAACAGAACTAGAACTGAAAACTAGATTTCCTTCAAATTCCCCTGCATCACCTGCATGATGCAAGGAAATGAAAATGCCTGTCAGCAAAAGTAATGTGTTTAATACCATGCCAGCTCTAAACATCAGTAGAGATTTCTGTGTATTTCAGATAATTCTATCACCAAGCCATATTGCTCGGTGATGTGTTTTTATCTTTGCTGTAGGATAATATCAATATTTCAACCAGGAGCAAAAGAATGTTTTATGAGATTGATGTGGGAAAATGCAGTGACAAGTACATAAAGAAGGGCACAGAAAAAATGCCGGGTAGTCGTCATAAATGCTTTCATTCCTACAAGAATTTGTCTAGGTTATCCAGGTCTAATCAACAAGTTCAGGTCCACTGAAGTCCCAGTGACTTTGATTACATTTTAACACAGAAGTAGAAGAGCAGTAAGCAAAACAGAGCACAGATTATGGGATATGGATGCAAACACCTACTTTCTGGAAGCCTACACAGACTTTACAGGCGAGAAGGCTGTATTTTGTTAAGTTTTTAAACTCCAAAGTCATTTATGACAAAAAGAAATGGACTAGGATAGAAATTAAAGCATTAAAGCAGTTGCTCTACTGATCCTGTTAAGGGCAGGATCATGAATCATAGAATCCTTAAGGTTGGAAAGCACCTCTAGGGATCATCTAGTCCAACCCCCTGCACACGCAGGGTCACCCAGAGCATGGGCCAGAGGGATGCAAATACGCCTCAGGGAGTAACTCCTAGCCATCCCCAACGCTGCCCTGGGCAGACAGCCCTGTGGGCACTCTGGAGCCTGGGCGTGGGAGGGTCCAAGCAAGAAGCCACCCCTCTGGCTCGGGGTGAGTGAACTGTTCACCTCTCGGCTGCCTCTGCGAAAGCCATGGCTGTTCGGAGGGAAAGCTCAGAGGTGCAGGTGCAATTATATCAACCACAACAGTGCTTTTCCCCAACAGAGAGGAAAGGCCAACTATGCCCTATACCACAAGAAATCTTTTGCGTATATAAGCTGTGCCTATAACTCTTCTGCCAAATCCTCCAGCACAGACACTTTGTTATATTGCCTTTTTTCTCTAGGGCCTGCAATTTCTCCCTGTCTGATAACAGAACTGATGACTACTACTTCCTCCCTTTACAGATTAACACAGAAGCTGTTGAGCCAGACCAATGTTTTATTGTAGTATGGCATTAGGTACCTCAAGACTTGGGTGTTCAACCAAAGTACCCCCTACAGGAATCTGAGTTTCAGGAGGTGTGTGATCAGCACTCCCTGCAATCAATTTTAAACTGACTCAGACTGTGAAAAATCAAGGTAACCAAAGCTACTTTTTAACTCGGTAAATCTTGACTGTTTTGATTGGAAGCAAAAACAAATCTTATAGCCCAATCTTTCCTGAAGGGCCCTCCAGCTCTCCTGTCCCCTTATCTCTCTGACTCACCATGCTGGCCCTCAGGGACTTTCAGATAGTTTTCAGTCCACCTAGAGCAGTGCTCATTTCAGAGCCAATTTGAATGAAATGCTCAAGCACCTCGTAGAAGATAACTTGAATAATAAACATTGCACCTTTTACAATGTTGTATTATTACCAAGAAGTAAATTCATTTGTTTCCCTAAATCCCTTACCAACTTCTTTTAAATACATAAATAAAAAGGGAGAATTGCACAGGATATTATTTCACAATATGCGGATCTGAAACATTTTAATAAGAAATGCACCTCCAGGCTAAGAGGTATGAATTGTACACCAAAGGGAATGGCTTAATCCACTCTTTAATACTATCATCAAAACTCATGATAGCATGATGGCTTTTATACATTTTAACATTTCTTTACAGCTAGAAAAAAAATGAGAGTGAGAACTATATTAATGTATCAGCTAAATGCCAGAAGTGACACGGAACCAGCCAGGTGGCACACAGCTCCCACAGCTTTCTCTCCCCCTAACCAAACATATTCCCTAAACAGAGATATCCAGGGACTTCCTGTAAGGACAACCCTCTGGAGATGCCTGTTGCATCCTCCACACACCCCTCCAGCTCATGAAGCAAGACCTACACTTACTGTATCTCCACATCACATCCCTTCACTCCCAAATGCAGCATGTATTTTCAAAATCTTTATCACAAAATCAAAATACAAAATGTATACAAGGGACCACAGTTTTGAAGAGGCCACCCAAAGCAGTAATCAATGCAAGCTCTCTATGCAAGGCCCATTAGACTACTGAAGTAGGTATTCAGTAATGCTGCAGCAAGACTCAACAACAGAAATAACCCTGTGTGGAGAAGAAAAAGGTTCTTTCCTCAGCTTAGACTTTTCAGGACAACCTTTTCTGAGAAACCTATTTAAGAGCCCATGATCATACAGGGATACATCTTTAAAGAGCAGATCCTTGCCTCTTTTTACAATGAGGTCATGAGGGCCGACAACGTCAATGCAGCAGCCCCCATTCAACTGGCATAAGACCACAGTGAGCCATCTAGGGCCCTATGTCTCTCCCATTCCCAAATAAAAGGAGGGGTGAAGTGGTATTTTCTGGAGGAAATCCTAGATCCCCCTTTAAGGAGATTCCACAAAACAATCCTTGGAGGACAATACTAACAATTCTGTTTCTCCATATCCTACTCTCAAGGACAGCGAGATTGTCAGATCCTACACAGAATTTTCAGAAAAGGATAAAAATCATTAATTCTGAGGCAGTGGCTATAAAAGAGCAAGCTGGGGAAGCGAGATGGCTCTGTCCTTAACTAGTCCCAAGCCTAAACCTTATTCTGGCTTTCTCAGGATCCAAGGAGTCTTGTGATACAGGATCCAGCATGAGCACACAAGATATACTTGTTTGCTGAGTCCCGTGGACCCACGGTGACCACACCAGCTCTAAGTCTCTTCTTTGAGAAACCACCATCGAAGAAGTGTTTCTGAGCTCATTTTATACTCGTAAAATGCCATATAAAAATAAAGGTGGCCTCTCATTGTCCCGTAGCATGTCGATGCGTAAGTACTAGTGCAGTACTACATTTTTTTTTAATAGTTTGTACATGATTTTTTTTTCTCTTGCTGTTTTATTCTTCCAATGAGCAAGAAGTCCCCAGGGGACTGTGTTAACTGTGAGCGATAAACACTGCTTGCACTTGTCAACAGTAAAAGGTTTTTACACCTAGCAATACAGCACTTTTGCACTTTACAAAGCATGCTTGTTCTTAACTCTTAACCCTTCTTAACCCTTTAAAAGGAACACTAGCACTTCCACACCTTCCCTGGATGTTAATGGGGACCACCTGACACGATCCTGTGCTCTCTCTCTCTCTGAAGAAAAGGGAAGCTGCCCATTCCAAGGCACACTGGCAACTTACTGAAAAGGAGAGAGCACCTCCAAACAACCAGGTAGCATTCTCCAGATCAGTGTTCAGACGTATAGAGCACATACAGCACCTACCATATTTCTGCGTGCCTCCCATTTCAGCACTCATGAAGACCCACAATAGAGCCAATATGTCCCTACAGACTTAAAAATGTGTGCACCTCCCTTTCCTCTCCCTAAGGAGCATTTTTTCCTCCATGGTAGAAGTAGGAAAGCAGCCAGTTTTTCCAGCAGGGAGTGACCTTCTCATTCACCTTCTCATAGCTGGGTGTTGAAAAGTTCTGACCCCTTTTGGAGAAAGGGCCAAGAAGGCCCAGGCCTCAGTGAAGTGTAACCTTAGTATGGTGATTAAGAGAAAAGCCTGAGGTTTTAGACAGCTGGACTTTACAAGGAATTATTATTATTTTAAGTATACATGTGTAGAAGGGGAAAAATAGAATTAAATAGATATTCAAAGTTTCAGGTATCCAATTCTCCCCTAGCTTACCTGCCTAGGCTCCTTAGCCCTTCCTGCAAACTTCATGTGAATCCTGAGAATTCGGTTCTCCCAGAACTGAATCACATTTACTCAAATGCATATGCAAACACATGGTTATGAAGATACAATTGAGGAGGTTTTTTTTCCTCTCTGAAGTGTAAAACCACAGCACTTTTTCAATTCAGTTATTCTATACTTAAATAATAAATAGGTAGTATTTTGATATGATCTGGTCTTAACTCAGTGCACGAAGACAGCATGCTATCAGGATTTAAGGCTGCTTCAAGAAATAAAAATCTCAGGCTTATAAATATACTTAGTTTTTCATAACTCTTATAAGCTTTCTTTTTTCAAATTTTCCACTGTTAAAAAAAAATCAGTAAATAATATATGATTATTTCTTTGCTGAGCAATATCAACACTGCATCAAAGCTGCCCAAACAGCTACAGCTAAGAAATTTCACAGGGTGAGTTTTTTGGTTAAGAAAGCAAGTTGACTTTGGTCATAAAACTGTATCTATAATTAAACACTACACTTGTGGAGTCCTGATGAGTGCTGAATAGGCAGAGTGCTCCTCCTTCAGCTCTGCTGCACTGCTCTGTGATTGTGTCACAACTGATTTTAACAGTTCCATCTGTGGGTTATTCACTGCCTCTCCTCATGCTTGTCTCCCAGCTATTTATAAATTAAACTCCACTATCAGAGCATTCACCAGCTTTCCTGAAAGAGGATCTAAATTTGCAGAATAAAATGCTGAAGCTGCACAGACACTGCATATGCTGCGGAAAAAAAAAAAAAAAGAAAAAAATCTCAGAAGCAAAGTTACTATGGAAATTCAAAGTATTTCCACTTGGGCATATTCTTGTTCTAATCCCCATCTGATGCAGCCATTTTGGACTTGCAGCATGCACATGCACAAAGGCACAAGCTAACATACTAAAAAGCAACTGGCACATACGATGCAAGAGCCCTAACCTACCTAACTAACCGCAGAAGCAGCCACCACCAGCAGGCAGCTCAGCTTGGCCGCCGCTGCAGAAAGCCTGCGCGCACGTGACTGGAGGCTAGAAATCCCTAGCCGCTTTCTAGCCATATTCTGAAAGAAATAAGCAAGTCCTACTCTGTCTCATTCCCATAAATATCTGAATTAGGCCCACGGAACAGTTGCTTCAGATGCATCACAAACACATCACAAAATCTGGCCAAGGAGACCTTCAAAACAAGGAGCATGACTCCTGGTCTCCTTATTTGTTACACTTCCCTCCTGACCTTGGGTAAATTGATTAACCTTTCTTTTCTAAGACTTCCTAGCTGTGTTATGACTGTACCTCCTGTAGAGGTTATGGTGCTTAATTGGCCAGTGTCTCTAATACCTGAAGCGTTCTGGATGAAATATGTTGTATAAGAGAAATAATTGAAGTCAATCGAGCTGTGACAACTGACACTAGCTGAGGATCTTCCCCCTGGTGCTTAATGCAATTAGAAGAAGAGTTAGTGGAAATGACAGGAAGCCAGAGAGACATTGGGTGGTAATAAGACCATAAATTAGTCACAAGGGTTACTATTTGCTGTGACAATACTCAGCTTTTTATTTTATTATTATTTTTTTTAAATCTGCCAAGCATCATCCATCCCTTGGGGGGGGGGGAAGAAGAGGTATTATGCCCTGCACTACGCAGGTGAGGGGAAAAAAAGAAAAAAAAAAATCAGGCAGACAGGTGATAAGGTTGTGTCGCTCATTCAACAGGCATGCAAAATCAATTTTGAGGCCCTAAGTCAATTCTCAGGGCTGTTTTCACCCCTTTTCTTTCTATTTCATACGCACCCACTCCTTCTCCTTCTGTTTCAATGGCCAAAGCCCAGCTACTGCTCCTTTCTCTACAGCATCCCTGTTTAACTCCCAATTAGCTCACACGTTCTTCAGCAAACTTCCCAAAGCCCATGGAAAGAAAATGAGGCTGAGGGGAATCCTGCTGTGCTGAGAAGCTCTGCCTGTTTCAGCAGCCTCTTTCCTCAAGCACCAAGGAAGAAATAATTGCATTTGCCTGTGCAAATATTTCTCAGTGTTCGCTATCAATCCCACACAGCACCTGGTCCTCGGAGGCAGTTCATACTAGAACATGCTGGGACAGAGCCTGTTGCTTCCAGCATTGCTCATTGCACAAAGAAATTCATGACCTGCTTAAGCCTGCAGGGAAAATGATTGATGTTGCTTCAGCTCTCCAACGTGCCTCCTTTAGAGGAGGCAAGGTTGAGGTTATGTAGCCCTTCCGGCCGAGTCCAGCTATTTTCAAGGAGCCCAATCCCGGCTCTGATTCCACCCCTGTCTGCAACAGGCCTAAGGCAGGCTCTTGGTTCCTCAGTCTGCAAAACAGCCTCCAGGTGAGTTGTCACAGATTAGGTTTATGTTGAATGAATACATATGATTTGAATCAGTACCTACCGAATCAGCAGTCTACTTGAAATTATGAAAATACAGTGTGCTTGGATGGAAACATAACATGAAATGGGACAAATTATTCAACTGTTATAATGTTATAAATATGCAGTAATCCCAGAGAATGTAGTTCCCTGTATAAAATGAGACTTCCATTGCTGCTTACAACCACCACAGTACCTCAGTATTTGGGAAAAGTGGTCTTGAATGCTACAACATTTGTATACCTCAGATTTACACAGACGTACTGGAAAACAGAACTTCGGCCTACATCAGTTCTCCTTACACAATGACCCAAAATGAGATGAAGGAGAAAGGCTAAGACATCGCTCAATAAAACCCCAAGACTTCATTAACACCACAGTGAGCCATTTGCAGATGTTATTTCCTGGCCATCCGCAGCAGCCGACATGCACACTGGAAAGCTCTTCCTACTCAGATAGCAAAGCCTTCAAATCCACATCCAAAAGAGTTTTAGAAACAAGCACGTTATCACTGTTGGCCTCTTCCGTGCTCAATGCTTACTAAAATGGAATTATCTTTATAAGGAGAGATTCTTACCACACAGTTTCATTCATTTTAAGTGAACTCTCTGATAAAGTTTTAGCCCTCATAGCCAGCCAACATGGTTCTGCTTTTGACTCTGACACTTGCTCAATGTATAACCTTGGTAAAAATCACTTATTTCTTGTGCTCCTCCCCTGGAAGCTATTAAGACTCACTTAATTAGCACACACAGAATGATCTAAAGTGATTTAACACCACTAGACAGAATGTCTTAGAGAAAGTACTGGTATCATAGGTTACATTAGATTACCTTGACAAAGTGAATGCCACGCTATCTTTAGTTACAAAGTAACTAGGTAGGCAGGCAGATTCCCAGGTTTTGATAACTGTTGGCAAAGGGATATCTGAGGTCAGGCAATACACAAAAATCACAACAGCCAAAGCTTCAGAACCTTTGTGCAAAAGTACTGGTGAAAATGTCATGTTCCATCTAGAGTCTTCCTCAGAGCTCAGCACCTAATACTGTTTGTCTGCAAGAAGAAAAAGAAACAAAAATAAACAAGTATGCAGAAGAGTGAAGGTAGCAATTACCATTGGGAAGAACATGAAAGATGAATGCTGTGTTTGCTGGCCACTGGGGGAAATTACTACTTTGTCTCTAGCACACAGACAGGATCCTCTCTGCAGCCTGACTGAAGCTGCGCAGTTAATGCGAAGTCCAGCTATAGTCCTCAAAAAAGACCCAGTGGATCAGAAAGAGCCATGTGTGGGCTACTCTGACCAGGATCGCAGGTGCTACGCTAACAGGCCAGGTTGCAGACAACAGCTTCCCAGTTACTTAGAAAAGGCAGCAGAGCCATCCCGGGTTTGGAGACGCTGGCAGGTTGGTGATGCCACTTGCCCAGGATGACTCTCACACTCATGACACTCGGCTCCCTAGGGAGGCAATCTCAGTTGATACTTCTCTCTCTCTCTTTTTTTTTTTTTTTTTAAATGGAATCAGATGAAAGTTAGGCTTAGGTTGACAGGTGGCAAGGGTGTATTTTCAGATCTGGGAAGGGATTCTGGGATTTTCCTTTCCCTTGTCAGTACTGATGGGGATGGTGTGTAATCATCTGGTGAGCATATTCCAAACAAAGTGATGGCTTCCAAGGCACATGAGCTTTTCACCCTTATCCCTTGCTTTCTCTATCCAACTTCTGGCTCAGAGAGAACGTCTTTGACAATAAATAATAATAAAAAGGCCCAAGGGAAGTGGAGCTAGATTGTAATGAGAAAAAGGAATAAGTGGGAAGCAATGTGTAAGCAGCACTTGAGTCTGTGTGAGGTTAACACTAACCACTTAATCCAAGCTAAATAAATGCTGCCTGAGGATTGCAATTAGAAGAGGCAGCCTGGGGGAGGCAGAAGTTTCTCAGAGCTGGAGAGGGGAGGAAGCCTGGGAGCCTGGTAACATGGTGTGTCCTTCTGAGCACCATCCCCATCGAACTGAAGTAAACATGATGTTCCCTCCCAAGAAGGGTGCACGTACTCCATTCCCACTGTCATATCTCATCCACCTTATGCGGTGCTGCCCGGCTGTGCTGAGATGTCAGGTCACCCTGCCACATTACCAGAGAGTCTCACTGTGACCAGGTATTTCACGTGTCCTGTCCAGCTTGACCCCTCGATAGCTGACAGTTTGAAACGCCTCCTTCCCACCGTGCACTCCCAGTTCAGAGACAAATGAGCAGCCAGTCAAACGCAGATTAAAATCCTCTTGTGAATACTCTGCATCTTGTAATTCCTCTGCTTTTTTGGAAGCAGGTATTGGGTAAGACTGTTCAGGCACAGCCCACAGACAAGAGCAGCAGCCAAATTATTCATTTAGTTGTTCTGATTCCTATTGCATTCTACCTCCAGGTACATAATCAGGCTTTTATTCACCTAACTGCTTTATCCTCTAACAAGCTATTCATCTGAAGAGGTTTCACTGCAGGATTTCCACTGTAAGGATCTTTCTTTGTTGTGTTAGAGATGGAATTCACTGCTTCAGTGCCATGATTTTGCTCATTAAAAATAATTTCCCAGCGAGTTTGGTTCCAGTAGCTCTTCAGTCATATTACAGACCCCGTTGCAGTGTTAGCTCCAGAGAACATACTGAAGACCAGCAGGGAAAATGAAAGGGAGAGAAGAAAACAAGAAGCTGGAAGAGCAAGACAGATTGCAGGCAAATTATAAGCAAGCCCAGACATGCTGCTGCCCACTGGGACGGTGATTCTAGCAGCCCTGGGAAACGCGTTTCCCCGCACAGACAGGCTGTACCTTCAGACTTCTCCCCTACCTCCAAAGACGGTTCTCTGCATGTGTTTTCTCTCTTGCCTCCCTCTTTTTCCTGCTCCCTTCCTCCTTATACCCATCTTGGCTTTTCTCCTTCACTATCCTATCTTCTGTACTCACAAGTGGCAGTTTGGAGACTGCTTTCCAATCACAAATGCGTTCCAGTCCTTAGGGGATTTTGGCAGAGGGAGATTCGATGGTCCATAGCAGCAAAGTGACCAGCACAAGGCCAGGGTCCCAGTGAGGTGGCCATGCGCCCCACCAATGAGATGTGTACCACATGTAGCTGCTGCCAAGCCCTCCTTCAGTTCCTCTCTTTATAAAGCAGGATGCTCTATCATAAGAAAGGGTTTTTTTGTTTGTTTTTTATGCATCTTGGGTTCATTTGCAGCAGCCTTATATTTGTTAAAATATTTAACATAAACTGGTAACTTTCAGTGTAGTTCCCTATTTTCAAACAAATAAGAGCTGGCATCGTCTGGAGGTGACGAAAAATTATTTCAAGATGCAAAGCATGTTAATTCCCCTCTGCTGTGGCTTAACCACAGGTACCAGTCGATGATCTATTTCTAATACATCATGTAAATAATGAGTCACATTATTCAGTGAAGTATCAACTCAGACAAACGCAGGAAGAAGCAGCGTCCTACTTTTCACACGGGGGGACGAATTCCCGATACAAGTCAATGGCCATCCTGAGGCTTTTCCACAGCTGAGCATAACTGTGTTTCCACCAACCAACCAGGCGCAGCAAGCACAGGGCTGCCCGTGGGAACCCAACCCTGCGCGGCAGACAGGAGCGGGGCAGCCTCTTGTGGCACACCTGGGCATAGGAAAAATAACGGCCCGGTCGCTGTCCAGCTGCTCTGTGTGAGGAGGGGATGCTGCCCCGAGAGCCAACCTGCCAGAAAACTGACTGCCTGAAAGGAAAATAGAGGCTAAAACAAGGCCATTGGGCTTACCCTGCAGAGGGGCAATCTGCTGCAGAAGGAATGATGTAATTGAGATTTTTATACCTTTTCCATTCTTAAGCTGATTTAAGACAGTTGTCCTGGACACCACAGTCAAATAACCTAGTGGGAAAACAAGGGAATATAAATTTGGGCCTCAAGCCCTGAGGGGCTTGTGTTAATATTCACTACCGACTGCCTGCTTCACCTCAAGATGCCTTTGATTCACTTTCAGCCTCCTGCTATTCTAGCACTGTCAGGTGAGAAATGGCTCTTCCACCTCCTTTTAAGCCCTGGGGAAATTCTGCAGTCTGTTTTGTCTCTAGTAACTGTTGAATTGGTGTAATTGGGTTGTTTTGGGATGGATAGAGGGGAAAAAAAGAGAACTGGGTATCAGAAAAACTAAGAACTGAAGTTGAAGTACCCTGACACTCCTCTCCCCTTTAAAAAAATCTCATCTGTAGCACCTGTCAGCACAAAAGCTGGTGTGGGAAACTGTCCTCTTCAGACAGTCCAGGGTAGAGGGATGATGATGCTTAGGGAGCATCTTTTAGAATGAGGTGGGGAAAGTAGTTTCTCCGTTAATAAAAGACAAAATTGAAGGGAAGAAATGTGAAATAATCAGGCCAACATCAAACCGCGCACAGTTACTGAATTGCAAGCATGAATGGATCTTGCAGGTGTCAGCCCACTACCCTCTCTCTGAATGTGTGCTTTATAAAACAAGTAGAAGAAAAATCTGTAGACAGATATAAGACACAGGATTGGCGGCAGGGGGAAAACTCAGAAGGCACACACTGGAAATCTCTTTTCCTGAAAGATTTAGTGGAACTAGTTCTAACCCTCATACAGTATGAATATATGAATACCTTGAAAAAGCCGTGAAATGCTAGCACACATACAAGCAAAGTCTGATAAACCACTCTCCACTATACACTATTCTGACTTCTTCTTTACAAGTTACAGTAGACAGCTTGCAGCTTGACCTGCCAAGAGCAAAAAGTCACAACCATAGAGGGGGGCGGTCATCACTGCACAGTGGTTCAATCCAAGGAAACACAGTTAGAATCCCGGGCACACTGAGTAGAATTCCATCGCTCATGTGTTGGCCTCTCCATTTCAGCTAGTTATCCAGATTCCCTGTGGACTCCACAGGGACATTTCCAAGGACAGAGTCATGTGGTATATTCTAGATACTCATTTTAGAACAAGAAGAGTTACCAAAGACCATCCTCCCCACACAGTTTCCTGAATGTCAGGCAGGAATATTCAAATTTGAATGTATAAAACAAAACAGATATATATCCTTAATCATTTAAAATGGATCTCAATTCAATATATGAGCACTAAGGATTCATCTAGATTGCATTAAAAAATCCAAGTAGGCAGAACTAGAATGTAGCTGAAATCCCTTGTGGCCTCAACAGAAGATAGGGCAGCACCATGAAGATGAGCAATGACGACATACTCCAGATGGATCCTCCTGCATCTCCGCTCACTGCCAGGAGCAAAGTGGCACCGAATCTGCACCCAGTTCAAGGGCAGCACGTGTGCCAGCAGTTGTAGTGTGCACACCAAACAGCCAACGCAACAGATAGATAAGGAATCCCATGACTGTAAATCCAAAATAATTGCAACAAGACATCACTAGAACTTCAGGGCCCTGATTTAAACCATGTAAATGAGATCTGATCCTGACTGCAAGGACTCAGTTTGCAAACCCCATTTGTTCTCCTAACTTCAATGAAGAAAAGGCTGCTAGCAGTGACTAATCAGAACAGTCTCTTAGGGAAAAAAAAAAAAAAAAGAAAGAAAAAAGTAGAGTTGAATTACCCTAGTGCACTTCCCTTCAGTGACTTCCCTAGACATACCACACACTGCAAGATGCGTGACAACGTGGGTGCCACGAAGTTTCTATCATCACGAACTCGGGACAGCCATGTTAGTCACGAGTTTAATTCCTGTCTCCCTTTTTCTGAAGTGCATTTGCTGCTATGGAAACACTGTCAGTATAACGGGCAGGGCTTCATGACACCTAGATGAGCTCCACGCTGAGGCTAAGTGTTGCATCTGCTCTACCTAGGTCTATATATTGCATATTAACCAGACCAAGTCCATTACACACAGTCCTAAGTACATTTCTATAGAAAGGAGAAAATGCACATTAAAAAAGAATACAGAAAATATGTTTTTTTTAACTTGTGGTGACCATCTTAAACACTATAGGTCATGTAGATGGCAGACTTCTTGGTGTACACAGCTGCAGAGGTTTCCAATGCGGTATTTAGCTTAAGGTAGAAGACCTTTCTGACCTCAGAAATGTAAGACTAAAAACCCATTGCTGAATTATGATCGCAAATCCAACTAATTTTTCTTCCTTACAATTCTCCTTCTGTAAAGTGCCTACAAGAAATGTCACTTTAAATGGGTCAACACAATCACAACAAAGCCAGGTTTTAACACACTCTTGCTAAATACCACTTTTGAAGACATCGAGGTACAAATATGATCAAGATGAAACTGTTTAGACTAAAACAACAACAAAACCCACAAAGAAAAAAAAATTCTTTAATTTACTAGTCATCTCAAATTCCATTATCTGGTGATTTTTTAATTCCAACTCAGAGGAACGGAAAAATAAAGCAAGAACTTCCCTGTTCAATCAAATCAATGGCTCATTCAATCCTGTGTCTAACTGTGAACAGTGCCAAGTGTTTTTGCAAGAGATAATAAATTCCCCTCTTTGCCACTCATAACCTGCACTGTTCAACTCCTCCTGATCCCAGTCTCTGATCAGACAGGACAACCACTTTGGAAGAGTTAAAAATGTTCTAAATTATGTGAACATTTCAGAATACCTTGAAAGCTATGAAGTAATAATAATAAGAAAGTAACACTTCTGCAGGAATGTATTTTTGATTTATTTTTCTCTAGACTCTGCCACTCTGCATTAATAATATAACAAATTCTGAAATATCATAAAGAAAGCAACAGCATGGATTTCTCATGCAAGCCCAGAGCTAACAAACGACTATGCTTTGACAAGCCTACATTATCCTACAGTCCCACATTTGAGACCCAAAAGATACCTAAAATCTCAGTAAAGCTACCAAAACAGGAAACTTGTGAAATTCAATTTATTGCATTATGCGAGGGTAACTGGTCATATTTTTTGATCTGCTGCAAGAAGCAGTAACTGCCATCAGTATTTCATTGAAGAGCATGCATGCCTCCGTTTACCAATATATTTTGAACTCTGAACTCCTGTGACTGAAGAAGTTTTCTCTTTAAGGTATCAAATTGGATATTAGTAATTTATTTACAGCAAATTAGACTTGACTAGGTCTGCCACTCTGCAGAAATAAAGGTGCCTGAGAACAGAAGAGAGGAAGATTGAATGAACATTAATTTTTAATGAATTGCAACAAAAGAAGTGAGAATATGTAATACCATCTGGATTGCAAAATACAATGAAGAATAGAGTCAAATTTTGAAAACTTAAAGCTTTAGACTCCCCACTGCAATAAATAGCTGCAACACCCAATGTTTGGAGTAGAGGGACAATTAACTATATTAAAATGTACGTGTGTACGATTGGCTTTCTTCAGCTCAACAATTTCAGATACTGTCCTTCAAACGGCTTATGATCTGTCATGCTTTGGCAAGGGTGTTCTAACTATTTGTTGTTAAACAGAACCTACCAGGAGTACACACTTGATGGAAGTCTACACACCTTCAGTCTTGCTAGAACCCCAGCCACAAACAGTGATGGGAAAGCAAGATACTTCATCAAAGAACAGGGGAGCTGCATGGCTCTCCCTGCACATTACTGAAGTCCTATGGCTGAGTACCAGGGATTCAACCTGCCCAAAGGGCTGTAGAGAGGTCACAAGCAGAGTGTGCCCGTGGAGTTGACAGGTAGCTACTACAGCTCATTGCCATGCAGACAATCTCATTCACATCAGCAGATAAATAGTTTATTAACATCAGACTTTCACAATTGGAAGGAAACAATTTTACATTCTTCAGAAAAAATGGATGATTTAGCTATAATGCTTTTCAACCTTCCACTTTGTACAAGCATTTTTCAGACCTCTTCTGTAGATTTTTGTACATCAAATTTAAGTCAAATGACAGACTTCCTTAGCTACCTTATTTACAACCTTAGGTGTAACCCAACCACCTATTTAAGCCAAAAAAACCTTAGACAATCCAACAGATCTTCTTCAAAGCTACTACTACCAAATGCACATATTTAAAATAAAGCCATTTTATTAATCATTTTTGTAGCAACAATCACCATTTTGACCATGATTCCATAACCTGTTTGAGCACCAGCATCAATTGGTGCAATGCTCAACCATATTGCTGCCCTGCACTCTGTGACACTAAGACAATAACACGATGTTCGGATGCTGCACCGAGGCCTTTGGGGATGGATACTGCTGAGCAACACTACAGCAAACACAGCGAGTCAATTTGCCTCCATCTGCAGCTCTTGGGAACCTATTGCTACTCAGTGCTCAGAAGATTGGGAGCAGAATCTGCAGAGGTAACGACTGCACTTCGAAAGGGCCTCTGTCCCTTCTGTTTGGAGCTTGTTTGCCAAGGTGGTGCTAACTGCAGAACGAGGCTTCAGCTCAGGGGGCCTCACAAACCTCGCAAGAGCTGCCACCTTCTGAAGCTTAAATCCCCGATTCTTGACTTGGAACAGCAGGGACAAGGGAGGAGAGGTAACTCACCCAGCCACTTGTTGTAGGGAGAGAGGAAGGCAAAACGTCCCAAGAGATTAGGGCATAGATCCTGTCTTCAACTCTGTCTCCTAGTTCTTCTATGGCCATTTCACAAAATGTTTCTTGGGGCTTCGAGATCTTCAGCTATTACTGGGGATAAGTGCTTTGAGGTATTTCCAAGACAGCAAATGCAAAAGGGTTTTGTAATACTTTACTATTAAATACAGGGCTAGGCAAACAACTCTGAATTTTATTAATATTCAGATAGATAAAAAACGAGTTGGCTGCATTCAATACCTTCTGTGTTCTCCTTCTGTGAATGTTATAGGAAGTGACATGTGATGTGGAATGAGAAAAAACACGGAAAGACCAGTAAAAGGAACAATTTTAATTTTTATCAGAAACTGTTCACAGAAAATGAATTTTGATTGTGCTAGCTTATTTGCACTCATGGCCTGACTTTAAGAGTTATAGCTGTTTTACAGATAAAACCAGAACATGATATTTCATTAAAAGAATTAAAAAAATGATTTTAAAGTCCACGGAGGTAGAACATTTTTCCGCTTATATTAGGCACTTTACACTCAACCCTCCTATAGCCTAATCCCTAAGTTGCTTCCTTTTACATGGCATATGGAGAACCTGACTTTCTCTTAGAAGTTCTGAAGTGTTCTCTGCGGCAATATAAAAGTAAATCACAATGCGTCATAATTGCACAGATATACATAAAGATACAGTTTCCAGGATTTGCACCAAACACACAGCTACTGGCAGCCACACCTGAGCAACAAATCAAACAGGCTGAAAAGCTCCCAGAGGACAGCACAAATCAGGGAGGAAAGGTGCTAGACTAGCTGTTCACAAAGAAGACAAGAAGGCAACAACTCTCTGAAATGCTAAGTGAACAGTGTGTGTCAGCTGGACAATTTAGCCTTCTAGCTGCACAGAGGCAGGACCATGGCGCCTGCAGAACGGATTCCTTACTCCCAGTAGTGCCAAAAGCAAATACAACATCATACCAACACGGTCAAAAGCCCATGGCCAAGCCAATCTTTCTGGGTAGGAAAAGGAGGCATGAAGGACTCCAAACTATCAGGGAACAACCTTCCAACTACCGCTCTGTCATTTCCTTCTTCTCAGCTTCAGCTCTGCTCCCTGCTTACAGCACACAGGAAAATGGCAAACACATGGCCCATGTCTCTTAACTTTATGAATTCAAGGTCCAGGACCTCATTGTTGGTGGGAGTGTCTTGCAGACTACTGAACAGGGAAGGGGACATAAATCACTTCCTATGCCTCTGGTAACAAAGTAAAGAAGAGGTCTGATGGCCAATGAAACTGCTAAATTGCACAAACTTTGGTGATATGGCAGAAACTCCATGGGGAAACAATGGGTACTTTCTCCAGCAACAAGGTAATAGGGAAGTGGGAAATCCTGTGGAAGCAGAGTGGTCTCATTTCCCTGAAAACTGCAAAATGAAACTCGAAAAACCACACACACTCCTTTGCAGAACTCACCTCACTGATGATGTAAAGAGCAGATCCTCTTATAGGTCTTGCATGAAGGTTCTGGAAAGACCACCTCATAAAGCTGACCATAGCTTGCACAGTCAAATACATCTCCCCTGGGGATCCAAAGGGGACAGTCTAGCATTTATGAGTAGAGCAGGGATCAGGAACGACAACCGATCAACTCCTCCATGAGTGTCCGTGATGAACTGGACCGTGAGTACCTCCCCGTTGCCCTTAACCCGCAACGCTGGGCTAAGGGAGCTCCTTGCAAGGCTGAGGGCCCCCTGTACTCAGGGGAAAAGCAACACTACAGCATTTTACTGGGACACAAGCGTACTCCTTTTAGCTATGCTAATTGCTAGTTACTATTTACTAATCGAAAAGCTGATCCTTATAGCAATCATGCCTGTTAGTGGAGGATGTTGTTATCACAAAGATCTCACGCTGGTGAATAAAATCAACTAACTAAAGCCCAGTGGATACTCCCCCTCTGGATTATCTTACTCTCTCTTTTAACGATCTAGCATGACAAGGTCACGTAAGGTTTGATGTTTCTGCAATTATTTTGACCCAGTCACAGACGAAACATAAGAACAGCTAATGTTTAGAAGCTCAAAGTGAATCCCGAATGTGACTGGGCACCTTTGGAAGGATCTTTGCTTAACTCTTCTACCTGCTTCAAAATTGTCTCACAAGGACTGATAGGAGAATTATTCCCACTGTACAGTAAGCAGTGGGTCATCATTGAAAGCAGTTTTACCTCAGCAGAGAGGGACAGGAAAGGTGAAGCTGCAGAGGTGAGAGGATACTATGTTCAAAAAAAAAAAAAAACAAACAAACAAACAAAAAAAAAAACAGAAAAGTTAACGCTGGATAATATTTCTGTTCCAGACTGCTCATAAGACCTAGAGATACTAAGATAATAAAAGACAGGCAGAGGAGACTATACGTTACTAAAAACAATACATTATGCACAATAACCACTCTACAGCAAAAAGGGAAAGGGAGGATAACAGAAATTTTCCTGTTTATATTCCCAGGTCTAGAATAGAGAATAGGAACATAAGACTGGGCTATGACCCTGTACATGCTGATAATAAGGCACTTTTGAAGATACCAGTATCTGCACCACTTCTATATGTGACTTCCTTCACAGAAGGAAGAGCACTTTGCTACAAAGCTCTAAGAGCATCTGGTAGAAGAGCCAGAACCACAAACGTTCCTGAAACAGCTTTTTTGTTGGGTCGCACTGGCATCTCATGATAACAGTGCAATTATTTTTTACTATATTTCACTTGATTAGAAAGAGCCTTTGTAAATCCAAACAGAACCAAGTTTGTAGCAGTATTTCCAAATCAAACACACCCCCTTCTCTCTTACTGACAGAGAGGTATATATTTTTATCTCCAACTGTTTCCATTCCACAGCTATGGATAAAAAATTTCTAGCCTGAAACCGCAGTCCTAGTTGCTGTTGCAAAAAGCCAGTTCTTGCCTGACATCTTCAATGACTACTGAAGGGCTCTTACGAAGCACCTTCCAACATTTATATTAGATGAGTGGAGATGCCTTTATTAGAAATAAGAGTAATGCTACAAACCTCTTCTAGTATAGCATGAGTACCATTTGAAGATGAAACATCACAGAATATTGCGCCCCACTTAATATGGTTCGTATTAATACAGTGAATATAGTTGGCTGGTAAAGGAAAGCTTGTTACGAGTACTCTTGCCCATGGGTAGGCCAAATTTCTTGGTTGTTCAGTCATCCACAAGAGAACCTTCCACTTCCATATCCTCTCATAAACTAGCACTTCATCATTAGTGTTTCTGAGTCCTGGAGGTGAAATTTCCTTTTCTCATGTTTCTCTACACAAGGATCTTTTCCAGACAGCAGCACGTAACTACAGACTAGGCATGGATTATTACACTAGTTTTAGAAAGGTTTGTGCGCTGTGGTTATAATATATCACACTGGTCAAAACTGTCACCTTGCTTCACACTGTCCCTGTCTCTTCATCATCTCTGCCTGTCATCCCTCATATTATGCTTATAATAGCATCTCTCAGACAGGGACCAACAGGTTTACTGGCAAAAGTAGGCTGCAACATCAATGAAGAAATAACAGTCAAGAATGAAGAGTAGCAGAGAGCTATGTTAGCCACAGCACTGATATTCAAAACCCTATGCAGGTTCGGCTTGACATACCTCATAAAAAGCTTCTATTTCTCAATATAAAATTCATATTTCAGTGCAAAGAGTTTTGGAGCAAACATGGCTGGCATTTGTCCATCTAGGTGGCACCATTCACTGTATTATATAAGGACCAAAGATAAAATTAGATAGAGAACAATATGTAGCATCTTCAAGAGTACAATGACTCACATTCACACATGAGACTGTCAAGCTGGAACACAGTCACGAAGAGTGTAAAAACAAGGGTGCAGTTAAAAGTATGTCTCTAAATTCTTTTGTTAAAAATATGAAGAAAGATAGACACACTACTGCTCTTTTGAGCATACATATTACGCAAGTCACAGAAATTTGTGGACTACTGCAAATAAATGATGTCACCTTCTTCCTCACGTACAGGAAATCACTGAATTGAAGGAATTCACAGGGAATAAAAAAAGATTACAAAATGATTACAAAAACAAAACAAAAACACCCCCCACACTCAATACCCTTAAGAGAAGTCCCAAGGAAACATACCCAGAACACGAAACCTTTTCCAATAACAGCATGTCAGCTCTCACAAAGTCTCTGATTTACCCTTATATACCAGTTTAGGAAAGACTGGAAAATGTAGAATTACATACAATTCTGCCATTCAAGAAAGTGTACCATTTTCATTGCAGTACATATGAAACAAGAATAGAGGTGAGTAGATCCAACTATCTGCAACCATCTGTTCTCCTCCCTCATTTCTTCTCCTGAGGTAAGCAACACTGGTGAGCTTCACTTCAAGGCACTCTCTGTCCCTCTAAACACAGGGCAGCCTTGCTTGTCATCTGCAGGAGCTACGGGAAGGAAAGCCCAGTTTTGCCTTGTAGCCTAGAATTGCTCAACCTGAGTTCACAACCACTCATGTTTTATAACTTATCAGAAAATGGCCCTCAAAACAACTGCTGGGTCCTGGCTGATGTCAATGCCTACAGCAATTACTGTCAGGAATCACCTCCGGAATACTGTCAACACCCTTCAGTCAATGTGCTCAGAAGCTGTCTCCCAACGACTGTCAACAACTATCACAGCATGTGGTCATATGCTAGCACCCAAATGCTATCAGCACCTCACAGCAGGCCCAGTCAAAAACTGTTTCCTGACTGCTGTCAACTCCAGCCAAACAGGTTACCTGCTTTTATTTGTGATAACAGGAAGAGAGTCATAATGCAGTTCTACTTATGCAACAGCTACATGTTATTTATAACTCCACTCCAAAATAAGCAAATACATTTTGCCTGTTGCTTCCCCACACTGATTCTCATCTGACCCTGTTGGCCTAGACTAGTGGGGAATCCCTACAACACACGAGAGTTACAGCACGAAGCACTGATGAAAAAAGTCCCCAGCAGTTCTGCCCAAGTCTGAGTAAACTACCGATAAAACTATCATCATTTCCACACAGTAGATCTTACTGCCATGAGATACCTCTCCCTACCTATATTCATCTGTGAATTTCTTAAGATTTCTCTTTTCCCTTCATTATCTTCTTTAGCTCCAGTTCATATTAAGCAAGTCTTCTCACTTCCCAATTTTAAATAATGATCTCATTCCTACTTAGTCACGAATTAGTCAAGTTGTACATATTTAGTTTGTTCCTATAAATCCACACAGCTTTTTTACTCTCTTAAGATAGGTGAAAAGCAAAGCATGCCTTCAGTGAAAGGAAAAAAACGACAGATTGTCCCTCAATGTGTGGTGCGTGCGCGCACACACACACTGTATGTTCTGGCACACGGCAGAGTGTATTTATTGTACGAGGCCATATGCTTGAAGAATAAGAACAGAGAAAAAAAGCCAATTTTTGAATGTTGTATGTCTATTCCACATATTGGCAAATAGATTCCAAATATATGGGAAACAGTTCACAAGACTCGCAACATGATTCATACAGGACAGGAAATTACATATTAAGTGTTACAAATAAATAAAGTGCAGTAAATAAAGTGCAACTCTCGTATCTGGATGAAGACATCTCTCTGCTCCGTCCACTCAGCTTTCTAAAAGCCTTCTCAAAGCTCTGAACACGCTGAAACATAACCAACTTTAACTTAACAACGCGTGACACAAACTTGAACATGAGCCTTGTGCCACAGACTCAGTAGACTGGTACTAAGACTAGCTCAGGCATCTCTGCACCACACTGCCTTACCTTACCTAGTATTAGTAAGTCCACAGACAACTTGGTCTTTTACTTATATTGACTGCCTGTCACTGCTTACATCAATGCATGCAAACATTAGAACTTGCTGTTTTCTCTTAGGTTAAAAGCACGCATAACAAGAACTGGCTGAGAGCTGGACACTGAAATCACACATATACTTAGAAGATTAGGCTCAATACTTATCACTGAGGTTAAATAACCACTTGAGTGAACAATCAAGACACACTGCATCTTAAAATCTTGAAGGCAAGACCAGATATCTTTTTGGTAGATACGTTCTACCAACACAAGCTACAAGAGTCAGTAAGGTGAATATGCAAGGGTGACTGTCTGTGCTGTACAGATGAGATACCTTCTGGCTTTAAAGTTGCAGAATCTAGTAAAGTAGCTTTGAATTTTATGAGTTACAGCACAGAAAAACTGTAAACCCATGGACAGGCACTTTCATTTTACCCACATTTTCCTAGTAAAAACATGATGGTTGTATGTCCCCAGTTGCTACTTGAAGGATCTTAAAAGGGAGAAAGTAACAAGTTGACTATAAAGGAGAAACAATGAGGATTAATAAAACAAAATGCTATGAAATACTAGGTAGTGAGTGAGCAAGTATGAACAAACAAGGCTTTTCTCTAAAGCACCTCTGCCAAATCAGATCTCAGGCTTCTCTCAAACTTCAGAAAAAAAAATATGAAAATATGTATTTTGCAAAATTATTAGTAATATCTTTGTAATATAGGTGGCAAGGCTTCTTTCACTTTTAGAAATCATCGACTGTGCTTGTGATCACAAGGAGATGAAAATTTCAGAAACAGTAACCTGCATAAATGCTTTTATGTCCTCTGTTGCTTGTTATTTTGTTAGACTTTTTAAAATTATTATTCCTTTCTGTTATTGTGGGGTAGAAATAACATTTCTACATGTTCTAGAAATAACAGTGCTACATAACATTTCTTCTTTTCCACTAGTGGAAAGAGAAGAGAATGATTCTTCAGTAGTTAAAGGTAACTGCTGCAATTAGCGAGTTTGTGTCCATTTGTCAAGACCTGCCTTCTGAACTCATGATTAAAATAGGAGTCGGAAGAAAGGCCATACTGGGAAAACTACCTAGACAGCAATTGGATCTCAAAAAAAAAAAAAAACACTACTTCGATGTATAGGGCATTACAGGCACTTTTTTGAGCTCCAGCTGCACCCTCTCTGTAACTTGGCAATTGGATTACACAGGGCACTTAGAGAGAAACAGCTCCCTGTTTTTGTAGTTATTCTAGTCAGTTAATAGTTGTGTACAAATTACAGTTCAAATTACTAGAATGCAATTAAATTCACTTTAGTCTGTTAAATATATGGCAATAAAGGCCATCACTGTGCATCAAACCATGATTTCCTCACCCAAAAAGAATCCTAAATGCCTTAGTAGGAGTTTATAAACAAGGATCTTCAACAGCAGCCCATTAGAAGTTCTGCTCTCCCGCTCCCAACTCATTCATATATTGTGATATATCAGGGATCAGTTATACAAGTGTCAGTTTTCCTTCCGTACACTTCAGCTAACGACTGCCTACAGAATAGTTCTGTGGTCTTAAGACCTCTTTTCCCAGCCTAGCTTGTCCAGTGATTCTTTGTGAACCAAAAAAGAATCTCTGTTTGCAGTACCTGTCTCCCTTATATTCATATTAGGGTATAAGGGTGGTTTTTACCTCAAGGCTCTGAGGATTAATTCTCAGATGACATGGAGTGCTTTGATCCTCTGGAAGAAGCTATGACTGATCAGCAGACGTTGCTATTACAGTGACAACTTCTTACATTTAAAAAACTAATTTTCCAAGTAAAAGAGAAAAAAAAAAAAAAAAAAAAAAAAAAACCACAACACTTACTACTCACTACACACGTTTCTATACCAGACCTTACATTGTGACTCAATTTTAACCTTCAAAGTCCCTTTAACTTTATTGTGCCAGAAAAGAAGATTGAGAGCAGGAGCTCATAAAGAAACTGAAACTCACACAGAACCTCTTCTCTTCCTTCTTAATAACCGCTCCAGACCTGCAGCACTGACCCCTATTAACCATCATTATGGCACTTTGCCCCACTGCTTAGAAGATTCTTTTTTCTCCTCACCGTGCTGAGCAACGAGGCCCTCCAGCCAGCCCGTGCAGAGGTAGGACTCGATGCATAATGAGAAAAACACAGCAACAATGACAGGGCAGAAAGGCCTTTGACAGAGAAAGATTGATGGTGGCAAATGGAGAAGTGTCACAAAGCCAGCCTCATGCTTGCCAAACTCCAAAGCCACATTTGTCATCTGTGGCACTTTCTCCCTGGTGCAGGCTGCTTGTCAGAGGGACTAGCTCGAGCATTCAGCAGGCGAGGAGACACGGAGGTGAAGAAGTGAAGACATCATTCTTCATTATTCACTTCAGAAAGGGGGAAAGGAAAATAAGAACGTCAACCACAGCACAGTCTTGATTAATTACCACACTTGGCAGTGAGAGCGAGTGCGAGCAGAGGGTGAATTTCATAGCGGTAGATGCTCAGAGCAAGCACAACTTCTGTGAGAAACGGACTGCCTCACTGAGCTGATGTAATGCCGGGATCCCAAGGTCTGCAGGCTAAAACCAGAGACCTTCACAGGGGGCCAACTCGCTCCCCGCGACCCCCCGCGCTGCTGCTCGAGGCCTCAGCCCTTCCTGCGGCGCTTGCCGTAACCCCGGCACTGCAGCGAACGATGCAAGTTTCAGATGCAGGTGCCAATACTCAAGTTGCAGGTAAGGACTGTGAGAAGTGCGTCAAAGTGAAATGGCTGCAGAGAGGATTTAAGTATTTCCAAAGCGTAAGCCATATGTAAATTATGTTTTTATTCTAGCTGATATCAACTCCACCAGTTGATGGAAACTTTGAAAAACCTACTGCATATTGTTGAAGTTATCAATAATTGGTATCCTCTTAGGCATTATTTAAAACAATTTAGAGTGCAATTATGCTGAAAGAAATAACAGAAAGCCCACCTAGTCTGCCAGAAGAGAGGGGAAAAACAAAAACAAAGCAACACACACACACACACACAGACACTTCCCTCCTCTCCTAGTTTCCAGCCTTGTAAACCACTTATCAATCATCAGTCTGTGATCTGAATGTCATACCTCTCCAGCTCACATATCATCTCAAATAGGGAAGGTAACTCTGGATCTTCTAAACTAACTTATACGTATAAAAAAAAAATTCTTCTCAAAGTTGTGTTGGCTTTAACCAGAGTGAAAAATATTTCAAATACATCTTAGCCTGTAAATTCAGCTAACTGAATTCTGTAGTCAAAGGGTTAAAATTGTTCTCATTATTATTTCAGCAAAGAAACTTGAGATTATGTTCCAACAGTTTTCAATCATAAAGGCAGCTACTGGAAACCACTCATCCCATGTTCATTAGGACTAAAATTACTTTCAAAAATGGTTGAGTGGGGATTAGACCAACTGATGACAATCACAATTAGATGTCAGGGCACTTGCCTAATACATGCATAGTTCAAACAGCCAAAGGCCTAGGGCCAACAAAATGCTCCCAAGTAGGAATCTCTCCAGTAACCCAAAGAAAGGACCTGGTCTGTTAACCAAGTATTTTCACAGGCCCTAGAACAAGGTTTCCACAGAAAAACCCTCCCCAAATCATGCATACTCTCCTAAAATAAATCAAATAAAAAACACACAAAACAAAGCAAACAACAAAACCACCCCACACATATCCACTTCTGAGTAAAGATGAACTTGCAAACTTGCTTTGGAAGTTTCATAAATCATTGCTTTCAGCACCATTTTCTTGCAGAACCATCATACTTGTTTTAGCAGAAATTCACACAAAGCAAAAATCAGAATGAGTGTAAAATCCTGAGAGGAAAAAAATGCAAAGGTTTTTTTTTTTTTTTTTAGTTCCAAATAGTTAGTTTAGTTCCAAATAGTTCCAACTTGAAGTTGGTTCTAACTTCAACTTCTTAAAGTTGAAGAAGGTTCTAACCTGCAACTTAAAGAAGATAAACAACATGTTCCCACTATGGGCCCACCTTGTCCTCCAACATACTTTGTTGAGCTCAGGCAATGAAAGCCAGTTGGGAAAACCACTCTCTCTTGTACGCTGAGTCTGAGCGCCCCTGCATACAGCTACTGCTGAAATTCACTCTGTCTCTGAAGATCTGACTCACCCAAATCAATTCCATTCTGAAGCCACCCAAATCTACTCTCAAGGAGGGAAAAAAAAAAAAAAAAAAACACCTACCTGTAAGTACTGAATAGCTTTCCCCCCTCACTCTTCCTTGTAGATATCCATACTCCTTCCTTTCCAGATAAGCTGCCAAGTTATTGACACTGGCAGCTCTCCCTGACCTGCCAATGAAGCCTGACAACATTTTCCTTTAATCACATGAAGCCATCAGTCATTATGAGTGACATCTTAACTCAAAGCTTCAACATACTACACCCACAGGAATCCTAGCACTGTCTAGGCTACACAGTGACAGCTTCTGACCATGCCCAGCACTGTGATCCCTCTCTCATGCATCTTATGGCCATTTTAGAGCCCAAAAGAACAGCATGAATAAAATGTACATCACAGCTGGCTGAGGCAGACACCTTATATTTTGCCATGTGCAAATTCAAAACACTGTATGTCATGTCTGTTTCTTTGTGCTTGAATTAATGGAGAATCTCCATCAAAAGAGAGGAGTTACGACACAGTAGAGAAACTTCCATTCCACCTGGTGAAGGATGCTGTATACAAATGCACAGTTCATCATACACAGAAAAACCTTCCTGCATCATGACCCAAAAATCAAACCAAATGTTTTAGATGTTGCAATACACATACTTGCATTCTTACGCATTATTCTTCCACATTTGTAACTCAATACTGATACTCATGAAACTGAAAAGTAAAATATGTATGTCTAAGAAATCAAAATAGCACAATGCTTCAATCACCCAAACATGAGCCAGAAATACTGGAAAAGGAAGAAGAAAGTCTTTCCACATTGAAAATACAAAGCAATCACTTGATCTAAGCATTTCACTGACAAAAGAAGGTAACGTATCAACGTATCTGCAAGAATGCTAAGGGATTTTGTGTCCCTTAGTCCAGGTGCTATTGTACTTTGTGGCTCCTCCATGCAGAGCAGCAGAAATTTTCTCCATATTCTTTGTAGCAAGTGTCAAATTACAGGAAACATAGAGGGAAGAGAAATGCATCCCCTAGAGTGAATACCTGCAAAAGCAATGCTAAAGCTTACGCCATTTGGCTTTTGGTCAGATATTTATTCTCACTTTTCTTAGACTGGTAAAGAGTATGAATCAGATGCTTTTTCAGTGTTTTTAACAGCTACCCAACACTAAAATCAGTACTGTCAAACACCATGAGTTGTCCTTCGTTAACATCCTTGCATCAGTGGTGTCCCTGACTTAAAGTACATGTAATGGCTTCCAGCATTTCATCTCTGTACTTAATTTACCTAAGCAGAAAAAAAACAAAGATATCTGCACACACTGTATGAGATGTGCATGGTCTTATGAAACCAGAAAACACAGTATAAACACTGGAGCAGTGGCTGCAGATTGAAGTCAAACTCTACAATGGCCTCAGCTCTTTAATCAAGAGAGACAAAGATCAGTCCAGCATAGAAGTGGTAGTAACAGCACGGAAATGTACAGTTCTCTTGCAGACATCAGAAAAGAGAAAGGAGAAACTTCTATTTTATTATTTTGATATCAGAAGTTGTCTGACATGCTGCAAAGATGAAGACAGCGAGAAGGCTCAGACTTTTCTGCATTGAGCCTTGTGCGAAAAAAACAACTCTGCAGTCCTAAAGCTATTTCACATAGCATAAAGGTATTGCTGTGGGATAGCATGGCATCGGATGGTGGCACTGGGGGAATCAGAATGTGTCAGGATGCTCTAGGGCCTCTCACGATGAGCTAGATGCCATGACAACATAACACAGAGAAGCAGATGGATTGTCCCACTGCATAAACACAAAGACCAAGCCTCAGAAATGATATTCTGCTGATCCTACACATTTTCTGCATGTGTATGTGTGTATATATACATACACACACACACACACACACTCACTTTCTATGTGGGAGTGTATATAACCCTTACTTCACAACACCCAGAAATTAATTACAGCCTTATCGGGTATAGTCTTATATACATAAAAATCGCATAACCACAGCCTGTATGTTATCTATAGAAATAAGTTTGAGTTCCTACACTAGTCACAGCACACTGAAAAGCACTGTCCTCTAAACAAGTAGAAACTGGATCCACCCAACCCCAACTCCCCTCCGCTCACCCCCCCCCCCAAAAAAAAAAAAAACACACACACACACAACACTTTGTTCTTATCACAGTACCCTAACAGCTTATCTAACATTTCTATACCTAAGATCTCCAAGAAAATTATTCAGCAGTTGGATACTGTTGGATTTTAGATTCCATTATTGTAAGATACTAGCTTTGCATTTCCACGGGGTCTGCCTTCTGTCTTAATAAGGAGCACAGGCCATGCTCCGTGAAGCAACTCAGGAGGACAGATGACAACTCATTGCTCTTCCCTACAGCCTGGCCTACACATCACCTTATATTAGCTCAACAATTTCATTTCAGTCTTACTGTGGCTCTCTTCCACAGAAACACATCTTTCACCTTTTCTTCATGCACAATTTCGACAACATAATTTACCTTGCCCTGTGAAAAATGAAGGGGTGGGAGGACTAGAACTTCATAGTCCCTTGCTTCCAAGAGGCTGGTGCATCACTTCCCAAAACGCACGTGTGGATTTGTTCTAACTTACTGGCATCGGCAACTTAGCTGATAATTCTGTTCAGCCACTGATTCCATGACCCTCATTTCTTCCCAGTACACGTAACACAGACCTTCCTCTGCCTCAAGAGAGTAAGGTAGAGAAGAGGAGGAGGAAGGCAGCCTATGTTGTCTGATTTGTATTAGCATGAAGAAGGTATGTAGGGGATGGAGCAGCGCTAGAACTATATCCAATAGTCATGGCAAAGGGAATAAAGTTTACACTGCAAGACATGCAACATCGTTGGGATATTATTTTCACTAGACAACCAAGTTTTCTTTTATATTCTCTTTTCCTTGATTTCACCCTGTAGCCTGTATAACAAAGGAATATTTTCCTTACATTATTTTTCCCCTCTTGCTCTCAAGGAAGAAAGAAAACAAAACTAAGCAAACATATTAAAAGTTGCACAAAAATATCCAGCTATAATACTAGTTCAGGCAAGCATCTAAGCAATAAGTCAAATAGCAGACAGATGGAGGAACAGATCTGTTCTGCTGGTCATCTTCCATAGTAAAATCTTAGTGACATTTGTCAGCCAATTCCTTTGCAGTTTTTGGCAGCAAGAACTTAAAGTACCTGTTTCACATACCTCCAAAAAGCAACCACTCAAAATAACGCATCAAGCCTTTATGATACCATATCATCAAGTGCATTGTGTAAATACGCTGCTGCAAAACGGAGTTCTTGCACAGTGAGTTACAGTAAGCAAGCGCAATCAAGCCACGAATACTACTTAGCAGCCGCTACTGTACCTATGCTACAGTACCTACGCTATGGAAAAACAGCACTGCTCCATTTCTCTGTCTGTCAAATGGGCTCTCTCTCTTCCACAAAGCTCAAGAATCTACAGAAGTTTGCCAGCTAAGTGCTAATTATTATTAAAAACATGATCCTGTCCTACCTCTTTCAGATACACTAGCAGCAGCTTAGAAAATGAATAGCCCAACCTCAATAATGATCATCATCCCAACAGCAATAGTATGTTTAGCCCTGTGTAAATCAGGCCTGGCAGTCTGATGAGCTGCAAGGAAGGCGGGATGATATCTCAAGAGGAATGGACAAGTGCTGACAGCTCACCAAGACTTCCTCTGCATATACATTAAGAAGCTTTTCAGCAAACAAACTCCCCTAAGAGGAAAGAGCACCGGAGAGGCAGGAAAAGCAAAGCATTTTGTAACCTCCCCACCTCTTTTTTTGTACTTCTGCTGTGTCTCCATCTCCCTCCCCAGCTCTTTTTTTTTTTTTTTTTTTTTGAAATTAAAAAATTAACTTTATTAGAAATTAAACAATTACGAGGCTGGAGCCTGAAACGGCAAAGATTTCACATCTTGTTTGGTCTAATTATAACAGCTGGTGTGACAAAATGGTTTCATCAATGGAATTGCATTGCAAGAGCTCTAGCTAATCAATTCTTTGACACTTAATTAAGAACTCTGCTGGTCTGTGGGGATTCAGGGAAGAGGGGGGAGATGTTGGGCAACGGAACGTCTGGATGTGCAACACGGAAGGCAGGTTCCTAGAACTCCTGGCACAAATGGACTTCCACCTGCCTCACTGTCCTCATCATCTTCCAGCTTTAATATTACTCACACTTTATCAGTCTCTCTAACCACTTGCTTCACATTTTTTTTTCCTCCTTACTACTTTAATCACAGCCCTGCCACCTGTAATGCTCTCCAAACTCCTTTAGGGTCTTAGATCTACCTTCAGACAGATGTCTCCAAAACTGGCTGCAGCAGACATAGCATATGCCGTCCCAAGGCAAAAGGAAAGCGGAACAGATCTCACACACTGACCAGACTGAAGTTCAGCCAGCACTGGGAGAGGAGGCCTCTGAAGAAAACTCAAGCTGCTATAAGTGCAAGGGGCAGCTTGGGATGGGCACCCTCTCTGGCAATGCCAACTCTGTTGGCAAGCACAGTGTCTGCAGATCCATGCTTACCATCATGTCCTCAATTTGAAAAAAGAATGCTACCAGCCTGGACGCTATCGAGAGACCATCCAGCAGCACAAAATGTCATCTAGATCTACTGCAATCAGTACAACTGCCTTTTTTTGAGCTACCAGTGCTGATAGTTCAGAGCTTATGTTGGTTTTTATGGCTACATATTGGCTTTCAGCTGGCTGTGGGAGGACTGATAATATTTATTCTGGCTTTAATCTGAAGAGAACAAATGGATAGTACTTGTTCTAGAGTAACCTGCCATTCACTATAAAGTTAACCCACCAACATTTCCTGAATGGCTCTACACTGTCCCCGTAAGTTTAACCTGGAACATTGCAGTGTATAATTTGAGAGCAGTGTGCTTTGCTCCAGCCCTACCACAGAAGGCAAAACTAAGTGTCACTACACAGGATGCTATTCTTTAGGAACAGAGGTGAAGCAAAGATGTGGTTCTAGTGTGTTGCAAAATGGAGCTTCTCCACTGCTTGGGGAGGCCGGTGGAAACCACACAGCACTCGATTATGACAGGTGTTTTTGAGCCTTAATGCCTGGCTTCATACCACCCAGAGTAAGGTGTCCTGCAGCATATTCTTAGGAAGGAAGTGTGTAGTTTGCGACAAATAGTAACTTTAGAGCACCACCAGCTGACAGCCAGCTGGTAAGCAAAAAACCCACCACAGAGCAAAGAGAACACAATGCCAGAGTGGGGAAAAAATAGGAATTAATTACAAACAGATTAAGAAAGATGGAAAAACTTTCATAAAGCTCTGTATTGATTCTAGACTTTTGGTTCCGACTGCCAGCAAGTTAATATTTTGCTTTAAGAAGTGGGCAAATCTTTCACATTTGTACTTTTTGGTGAAAAAAAAAAAAAAAAAAAAAAAAAAAAAAAAAAAAAAAAAAAAAAGGGGGGGGAGAAAGAGAGGCCTATTTGCTTCTTCCCAGAGAATATGATTTCAAATTTCAATTAAAATGAAATGAGCAGCACGATTATCGCTATAGAGCAGGCGCCTGGGAGCGGCACTAGGCCCCTTTCACTGCCATGGCAACCCATCTGCATTGTCACGGCCACCTTGGCGCTACGCGTAATTGTCAACGTGTGGGCCCGACTGATAATACAAATCAATACCCCATAGCAGCAAACATCACTTTCAGTCTGGGGGGGAGGGAGGGAGAAAAAAAAAACTTGCAAAAGGGAGAAGGAAAAAAAGAATCAGGGAGAAAGAGGGAAAGTGAGAAAAACGGAAAGAAAGTGGGAGAGAAGGAGGAAGACCCAACTCTGAAATACCTTCAGCTACTAGTTACACAGTTTTGTCTGTACAACGGATAATCGAAAAATCTTACTAGCACATATGAGCACCTACTACGTCCTCTAATATATTAAACAGTTCATACCAGCCTCATTAAGGCATTACCAAAACACCACATCAAGTAAGAAAATGCTTTTGTATACAATCAACAATAATTCAGATAATAACAAATTCTCGAGAAAGATACCATAAAGTGAAACATAGTATCAGAGCAGAGGCAAGTGAAGAAGGAAGATAAACCAAGGAATAAAAGGCAATAAATGCTTTGGTCACTTCACGTTCAGGACAATGTCTACCTAAGCCTTGGCTTGTGTGCACCACTGCCACAATACAAATATCAGTGGCAATAGAGAACAAAGGACAGAAAAAAAGAATATATTGAGAGAAGTAAAGGGAAAGGAATGAAAAGCGAGAAGGAAGAAAGAAAAAGTGAAGTAAAAGCTTGCACTTTTTTTGTTTGCATGGGGCTCAACCACCTGCGTATGCCGATTTCAGTGTGAGCTACTTGCATGCTACACCAGTGTAGAGAGGCAGGCTGGAGACGACTACCAGCACCAGGCATTCTTCTCCAGAGGACAGGCCTGTAGGCAACATCAGGGACTTCTCCGGTCAAGTTGGAGTAGAACCTCTACAAGGTAGCAGATGGTCAGAGTTCTTGAGGTTTAACATATGGGCCTCTAATGAAGAATATCAAACTGATGGCTCACCTGGGAGTTGAGGTGATGGAAGGTAATTGTAATCCTCTAGCTACAAATACCATGATCTGAAAAGCTCCACAACAGAATCAAAGCACTGCAGCAGGAAAAGCTGCAAACTCACCCAGTCTCCTGGGGGCAAGTTGCTGGCATCTCAGATCCCACAACACCTTCGGCTGAGTCAGCAGAGCTGAAGACATTTAAGAAAAAGGTTCACGTGCATGTTCAGAATGGCACAGAGAAGAAGTGGGCTGTGTTCTCAAGTCATTTACTTGCAGATAGTTTTATCTCCATTAATCAGTTTCACTGATTTCTTTGAGAGATTCAGAAGACATGGGCATCTACACAAGGACAACTTCCAGGATTCCCAGCACAATGGGATGGCATGTGATGGCACAAAGTTGAAGAGATAACTCAAGACTGCTAATACTGTAGGTGTAATGGAAATGTCTTCCTAAAATCCCTAAGAGATGAAAATCTGTAATTAAACACGTCAAAGATAAATATATTGTTAGCTGGCTTGCACACAGATGCACAGACGTGAATCACTATTCTGAGGTTTACCATTTCTTCAAAAAGAAAAGATCAAATGCAACCACTGAACCTGGGAATGCACCTTTGTTCTAGAATGGTATTTTCCCATTAATTTGCTTATCTGAGACATCATGTATGGTAGCATTAAGCAGAAAAAATAAAAGTTGTGTATGCAAGTAACTAATATGAAATAAAAGCATGTTTCTGAAAGAGTCAATTTAGACAAGGTTCCCACATTGATATGATACAGTTGCTGCTAGAAGCTCAACTTCTATATATATAAAAAAAATTCTATTACAGTTACACCACCAACATAACTCCCAAATACAGCACCACTCATTTCCTGATGACTGATACCCTCAAGGGAATCATGAAGATTAAGTGCATCATAGAGATAATCCTGAGTCCAGGAAGGATCCTGCATTGGTACTGTAACAATACACTTTTCACTGATGTATGCAGAAAGCAAGGCATGGGCAAATTACTTGAAGTAGCTTTAATACTCTCCTTATAAATCCAAAGCTAAAAGAAAAATAAAGGAGAGTGATGTGACTACATCCTAAGTAAAGACGACTACGTTCACATAGCATATATCCCTGAACCTTTTATGTGCCTTTATATTCCCTTGCTCATCTGAAATCATACAACATCTTTCCTCATAAAACTCACACTCACTCAGGAAAGATTAACTGTAACTTGCACCTTTATTTGTCAAACTCACACTGCATAATAGATAGGATAATTGCACCCCAGTTGTCTAACATTTCTGGAACAAACCTCTGATAACAGATAGATTGACAGCTGCAGTTGCAGAATGCAAACACAAAGTCTTTTGGATAGAAATATGCTAACCATTAGTTCCAGAGGTAGCAAAGCAAAATTAAACAACAATAAAGGACATACCTGCAGCAAATGTAATGTCAAAAGTTTCCCTCCTGGGGTTTTCGTGAGGTCTGATAACACTGTTGCCACATAAATCCTGAAGACGCTCCAACAGCCTAGTTTTGCTAGGATTCCCTCAGGCTTGCCAGGAACGCCTCATATCATTTCCTTGTGTCTCGGGAGCTATTTTCCAGACACCTGGAAAGCTTTCATTACCTTTCTGTTTTTAAAGACTTGGGCTCCCTCTTACCCTCTGCTCCTGACTGGTCCTACTCAATCACATACACTCTGAACATGAATACAAACCCTCAGCAGACAAAGACAGCAATCTGTTTGATTTGGGCTTTCTGTCACATTATCTGATCTGACTTTTAAGTTCTGTTTGAGAAAATGTGTCAGGAGCAGCAATCTAAATCATTTTCATTTACTTTGTTTTTCAAGTAATCGTAGGTTTTTTTTTTTTTTTTTTTTTTTTTAAAGAAAAA
>NW_010583356.1:117962-135489 GCF_000705375.1 Tinamus guttatus | reverse complement strand
AAAATAATATTAGACTTTTGTTTTGGGTATATTAAATTTAGAAAACACAGGTAATTACATAACACTCTTACTAGAAGGACCTTGCAGTTACTATTATCTGCAGATGCAGAGGTCTCTTCTGAACAGGTCACTGCAGGAACAAGGCCTGACATACTGGACAAGATCATTTATCCCAAGAAATGTATGTGTTTTTGAATCAAATGGCCTCAAGCACTCTGATCAATGCATGATGAAAATCACCAGTTTCCCCTCTGTCTGTATTTTGCAAGTACTGGGGGGGGGAAACACACACAAAAATGAAAATATGGCCACCTTCCATAAACCAGAGTTATCATCACACACAAATAATGGTAATAGCCAACATATGCATAGATGGGAGAGAGAATACAAACTGAGACAAGAGAACACACAAGGATCAGTAATCTTTCTGAAATACTCAAAACTTTTCTGTTAATCATTCCAACTTTATGTATCCAAAAGATATTCCCAATCCCCAATCAAAACTATTTATATTCTTGCTACATAAGAGAAGTGCACAATACAGAGCTAAATTCCCTATAGATCAGAGAGAATATTCTTCCGCTAACAGGCACAGCTAAAAAACTTTTAGCAAAACTCTGGGGACAACAAAATCGCCAAGAAATCTCCACATCATTTGCTATTAAAAAGTCTGCTTCTTCTGAAGTGGTCTAACAGGTCTACCTCAGCTCATACAAGCAGCATCCATCTAAAACGGAACTAGTGCCCCTGAAGGAAGGAGCTCAGTCTGCTGGGGAACATGATCCTTCCTGTGCTTCATGACCCGTCCCCAGCCTTACAGCATTTGGGTTTAGTGACTCACGCATGCAATCGAGGTAGGGATTTTAAGTGAATGTTATAGCTTAAGCTGCTTGTAGATGAGGTTACAAGTAATCACAGAAATTGTTTGAGAAAACCTGCCTGATGTTTGGAAAGGCTTGCTCAAAGAATAAAAGTCTGCTACAATAAATGTCTATGCACCCCTGAAGGGCATGAAATTTGAAGACTGAAGCAAGGACAGATAAAATGAGGTGACAAAAGCAACTTTTGGTTGTGTAGTTAAGAAAAAGATATGCAGAAGGAACGTCAAGATGTATTTTTGGTTTGGGAAGCATCTACTGCACATCCTGCACAGAGTGATGGTAGAATTTGTATTGCTGTAGTCATTTACAATTAGACCAGATGTCTTACTGGTGAATGCGGCCTGCAGAACAAGCATGCAGCAAACTCCACAGAATGGCGCCGGTTTTGGCCATCTCTTACGGCTAAGGCACCTTTCACTTCATCCATAAGTACTTCCTCGTCTTTCCATGTAAACTTATTAATCCCCCCACACTGGTAAAATTTCAGCTCGGTAATTAGTTTCTGCCTACCTTAAATTTCTTCCCGGGGGTTTGATTTGTTATAGCATTATCACATCTACTCTTAAATGATGTATAGTGTCGTGCTGCCATGTTCCACTGCAGAAGTAGCTGCTTAGATACACAGAAGGGGAATGTGGTGGCTGTTTAAGAGAGCTCAGCAAACATGAAAACGTACGACAGCAAGTGGAGGAGGAGATCACAGCCAATACAAATCTGCTGCAGAAGCTAAGCAGAAAATAGCTCCTCAAATTGGAATGAAACCAGAACCCTAGACTTAACATCTACAATTGCGAAAACTGACAGAAGATCTTTACGAACACAGACAGTCAGGAAATAAGCCTGTATGTTTTATCCCAAAGCGCAGTGGAATCACTCCTTCCAAGGGCAGGACACTATCTACAGAGTCATCACTACCTGCAAAAATGGGAGGAAAAAAAAAAAAAAAAAACAACAAAAAAAAAACACCTTCCATTCAAGCCCTGACTCTATGGGAAACCTGATAAGATCTGTAGCTTCACTACCTTGTGCTGCCAAAGTCTACTGCTTTCTTGCATAGACAATCCTTCTTCCCAACTTTCAGCACATACTTTAGTCCTAGAAATCTATGGAAAAACAAAAACTCACATGCTACACGCTTGAAAAAAAAACCAAACAAAAACAGTATTTTGGGTTATCCCCCTCCTTGCTTATTTTTTTCCTGCAAAAATGTGGCAATTAAAGTTCCTAGTTCATTTTTTTTCCTCTTCTAATAAATTCAGCCACTCCAAAAAGCACAAAATATTGTTTGCTTTTTAAATGCAAGTGTTCAAGAAAAGCACACACCAGAAAGGATTATCATTTCTCCCCTCTGTTCTTCCCAATGAAATAATTCGCATTTATACCATCTGCAAAAGTAATCCCCCAGAAACTACACTTAAGGATCTGAGAAGACAGGGGAGAACTAGGCTCTGTTGACACGACAGTATTTTCTGACATCCATTATAGTTATTATTCACTTTTTTAGAGGAATGTCGATATAAGAAATATGAAAGTATTTTAACTGCAATGCAAAAATAAATAAATAAGTACATTAGTTAAATCCATTTTCACATCTTGAGAGGTTATTTATTTTCTCTGAGGGCCGATAAAAGTTCCTGATGACATGCTTTCTAATTTTAAAATTGCTCTCACTTCACACTTCTGCAAAAACTGATGCCGAGGAGTGAGTGGGTGGGTCTGTTTCAAGTGTGATTCACACATTAGATTCTCTTATCAGCTCATACATAGTCAGAAATGCCATCCACAGGCTGTGAGGTCAACCAAGAGTCCCGCCAAGAAAGGGTCCTTTGGAAAGAGCTAATTAAGACAGACAAAAATAAAGTTCTTAAACCATCTTTGCTTTGTGCACCAGGCATGTAAATGTTACAGGCTCTACCTATGCTGCAAGACAACGCTTCTCACTTGCACTGGGGTTCCCCCCGTGTTTAGGCCTGGTTCTCTCAACCATCAAGTGCATCTCAACGTAGAAGTAAATCCAAACCTACAGGAGCCTCCCCCATAAATGGAACCCGGGTCCCTAAGAACTGGGTCCCAAGTCAAGGCTGGTTTTAGAGCGTAGATTTCAATTCCTGGGTTTATAAGGCAGCCTGAAACAAGACATGACACCCTGCTAGAATCTCTTCTGCACATGTTTTCAGGTATTTTCCACCCCACTATGGGTTTGAATATAATAGCTCTTCGCCACAGTACATCCTCCTATGAACAAATAAAAGCCCTTCTCGAGGCTTAGTTATATCACCAGGAGTAAGAGCCCTGGAAACATCCAAAATACAACTGGATGACACTTTCAGCCGCGTAGGTGAAACTCTGATGTTAGTCCAATGGAATCTTATCAAAATTTTCTCTATTTCCAAGACCAAACTTGCCAGGAGAACAACATCCTTTCTCCTTCAAAGTCTTTTACCAAAGAGTAATGAGAGACAACAGGCAGACACAGTTTCCAGCCAGGGGAATCTGGAATTCAGATCCTTGCCCTGTACAATGCCAGCAAGTGGTAAAAACTAAATAGCTTTGCCTTTTTCCTCATGGTACATTTGTTGGTTTATGAGACGTTGTTTATGGAATGGATGGAAAACCTGTGACATGGACATGGCAGAAAAGTCAAGATTCATCCCTAACAGCTATAAAAGAAGATTTGCATCACAGCTGCAGGACAACCATGTGCCCTGAAACAGTTTCTGGGTCTCTCATTCCATGTCTGGCTAACACGGCCCACGATGCTCAGCCTCATCACATCATCTCTGCCTCACACTAAGCAGCTGGGAAAGGTTCTGCTGGCCGTGGGGCACATAACTTAGTCGTCAGAAGTTAGCAAGCACAGCTAAAATAGGGGAGGTAGGAGGCTGGATGGTAGGGAGGGAACAGTATACGATACAGACATACACAGCACTATAATTAAGGGTAATTTCCAAAGCATTTACCTGTGTTTCAGTGTCTGACAACTTTTCACTTGTGAATGCAGGAAATGCCTCAGCTCTGCAAATGGATCTTGTTTTTATGTTGCTGGGATGGGAAGAGCACAGAAATGAGTCGTTCTCTGAATTAATTACCTCTTCTCATCCAAGCAACAGGCAATGAAGTCTAGGCAGCTTAACTCTTGCTCAGAACGGTTTAAGCAGTTAAGGACTAAACAAAACTGAAATGCAGCCATGCCTGGTGTCTTCATATACAGAATTATTGTAGAGACTCTCCTTCCTGCACAGCATAAGGAGGGCAGAAATGTTGCTATAGGAAAACCCATTTTTTTCCAACACACTCTGTTGAAGCTATAACTTCACCTGACAGCCTCTAGCTAACAAAGAAGGTAACAAGAACCTCTCCCTTGCTGTGTCACCAGCCTAGAAGCCATTGCTCAAATTGCATCTCCCTTTGGTGTAAATCTGTTGTCCTTGGTCCCATTTCTTAATACCATTCCCTGTGGTAAATAAACAGTCACCAGACCAGACAGCAGCACAAACAGAAGTGCTGTTAGTATCTGCCACTTCTTAATACCATTCCCTGTGGTAAATAGTCACCAGACCGGACAGCAGCACAAACAGAAAGTGCTGTTAGTGTCTGCCATTGAGAAACGGCTCAGCAGCTTCCGAGCAGACATGCACACCAGTTGTTTAGGACTTTCTGTGACATACTGGCAATATGATTTGCCCTAACTAGCCAAAAATGTTTAATGGAAGTGCCAGATTCTCATACTTGGGGACTGCAAGGCCTACCTAAGACAAGACACAGCCCCAGCCCCACAAGGCAGAAAAAGCTGCTCAGCAAAATCAAGGGAAGGAAGGAACAGGAATTCATACTGGGTTTACAGAGCCTTGCTTTTTCAGAAGGTAATTCAAGATGGAAACCTAACTTTGGTGCTCTGAAATATTTTATTTCTCCTCACAGAATATGTAATAACTTAGGGGATTTCAACCTCTGAGTTCAGTTCCTTAAAATTGGATTGCACAAATACCCTCTAGAACGCTCACGCTTCAGTCTCAGCCTCAGCTTGCTTTGTAGTGAAAGACTAACACCCATAAACAGTAAACATGACTCAGTCTTCCCTGATGGAGGGTTATTGACCAGTCTTCAAGGTCAACACTTGCCCTCCTGCAATCTTCCTTCTTGTAGGGACAGCCATCAGCTAAAAATAAAAATAAAAATAAAAAATAAAAAATAATAACAAAACCCTATATATTATATATATACATATATATATATATATATAATGAGACATCCTTGTTGGAAAAAGGCCACTATCTCAAAGCGTCTCACTCTGCTCCGCTGACTCCTCCAGCCATACAGAGAGATCCTACAAGGCAGCCCTTCAAGAACAGGGATCTTACGCCCCAGGTAGGATGGGAATGCAGAGGCAGCTGCCGAGATGGCTGGCTGACTCTGATACCACAGCACGTATCACGGCCTCTTGCTGCTGTCTGTTTGGAACTGAGACGACCATTTGTAAATCATTTTTAATTGTCATGTAAAAGAGCATGGAGTGCAGCAATCAGGGAGCTCATGGTGTTGGAGACCTGACACAGCCATCAGGCACGGATCAGCAGTCAGGATAACAGGAGGAGAAGGTGCAGGGTTACATAAGGAGGCGCAGGCAGACAAGCACAGACAGGGAGACTGCATGCTCTCTTCCTGCATCCTTCAGGATATCAACTCATGAGCTTTGAACTGCAACGGAACCTATTATGCCATGGATTATATGAGCCCATTGCAAAGATGCCTAGACAAAATCCAGAAAAGACACAGTGTTCACAAAAAAAGTGGCCATGGTACTTACAAATTTTCTCTTTTTTTAAGCAATGGCTAATGGCACCATCACGGTTCCTAGTAGATAACACCTAATCTGAATAGAACGAAATGAGAGAAAGGTTGCTGTTAAAGTTCAGGGTGCCTCAACCAGCCAATTACCTTTCTGGCATAGTATCTTCTCACTTGCTACTAATGATTCCTAGAACATGTCACCGAGGCAGGGATCTTACTTCCAGGAGGCATGAGTTCCCAGCAAAAAAAAGTAGGTAAAAAAAATCACACAGCCATAATCACTCTAGCAGTATCTTTTCAGCAAGTCCTCTACTGTGTGGAACGATGACTTCTTAATCTAGAAACCAAAGTTCAGTTGCATTCTTGTCTGTGCCCAGGCATTTGAGAAAGCTGCTCTGATCACTAGACTACTAGGAAGTGGAGCAAAGCAAGGGATAAAAGCAAGAATCCAGCCTGCAGTAACCACAGAATAGCCAGACTACTACAATAAGTCCTGGGTGCAGCATCTCAGCAGGTATAATCATTATGCAAAACAGCAGGTAGCAGAAGAGAGGCACTGACAAGGGTTCTGCTTCACTGAGGACACTTATTACTGTTTAAATACAGAGAATTAGATTTTCTTTCATTACTGCTCCCCAGGAGTTCATGGGCTTTTCAGCTCTAGGATGTTTTGTAATTTGACACAAGAGACACCTGTTTGTCTCCAACACATGGAATTTACTTGGCAAACACATTCAGCATCTACTGTGAGCAGCAGAAGAGCTATGCTTGGCACAGTCTGAGGGTGGAAGGCAGAAATGGTTAAATGCTGCCCTTCAGTCTCCAAGAAGCTGCTTTGATTGCTCTTATCCTATTTATAGGATGTAAAAGAAAAAAGTTCAGAGATTCAAGTTCACATCTATATCTTCTACAGCAGCACCTTCATGTTGTCTGATTTTTCCCAGCCAGAAACCGGCATTATGACATAGGAATTTCATGGTTAATAAATATAAGCACGTGCCTATTTTACATGATCAAAGCAGCTGAGAGATGCTAGCCTCATGCAGCCAGAAGTTTAGTCACTTATGCTTAAGAACAAGACCAATGCAATGCTGATCAGAAGATAAGCAGGCTTTCCTGATGTTTGTGCTGAAGCTTTCCCAACAGCAGGGAACAGAACTGATGTGCAGTAATAGGCCCATCAACGTCCCATATCCACAAATCACTAGCAGCCCAGTTAAAGGAGTTCCCCTATATGTCAAATCTTTTGAGAAGCTTCAAATACTCATTTTTACCCTCTTCTCATTCCTTTAAGTTCTGCGGTTGCCCCGGGATCTCTCTCATCTAAACATGGAAAAATGAGCAAATAAGCAAGAAATCAACAAGGTGATTTGGAGATACGGAACTATCTCTACTCTTCAGAGCTATCCCTGCTCTTCAAAGAGCTTCCCTAAGGATTCAAAAATACTATTTGGGTTTTGGGGTTTCTTTTTGTTTGGTTAGTTCTGTTTATTTCAGTGTCATGGTGATACGTGCAATTATTATAGTTCATAAACTGAGAAGGGAATAATGAGGCTGAAGTCAAGAGACCTGTTAGGAAAATCTGTCTCAGTGGCAGAGCTATCTGACAAGAGCCCACAGACAGATGAGAATGAGCAGGCTACCAGAGGTGTGGGTTGTCCCCACTCAGTTCTGTAGAGCACTGACACTGAAGTGTACAGGTGACAAGTGAAATGTTAGCTTTGAGAATTACTTCAGTCTACGAACAATTAGATATTCTTGCTAATGCGATCTGAAGGCAGAACCTGGAAATGATACCACCCACTTTCTACCCAACTCTGGCCCAAAGTTTCTGAAACATCAGTCTGGCACTATCCTTACAACACGACCAGTAGAAGAGTCACACAAATGGCCAGAGCACCTTCTCTCTCTCGCTATTAGTCCCAGTTTTAAAAGCTCTGAAAGCAAGCTTTGACAAGTGCAACTGAATGAATTGAAGACATTACTACACATACCTTCTTAACCTCATCACTTCACTGGAGAGAACCACCACCAAAAAGAAAGTTTGTGGAGGTTTACATATCTTAGCACACGGTCAGAAAATGAAGATGCATGGGACCTCTGTAGATCACCTAGTCCATTCCCCTTGCTCAAGCAGGGGGATATTGCACAGGATGATATCCACACGGGCTCTGAATATCACCACAAGCTCTCTGCATAACCTCTGAGCACAAACTCATCTTCTTTGACGAGTCTGTGATGAGTTGCTAGATTGCATATTAGTCATGGAAATGCAGGCACACTACTTACACTGCCACCTCAACTGCCATGGCAATAACTATAAGCACAAGACTTAAGACCACAGCTGAGAATTCAAGTGTTCAATACACCTCAGTCTGACCTGCTGATCATCCTAAGATCACTTGCTATCCCATCTTCGACATTTTACTCTATTGACACAATCTTGAATACAAAACTATGGCATGAGTCATAAGGCAATGCATAAAGCAACTGGACTGATAACTATCACATTAGTTTTTCTTTCTCCTGTCCTTTCTAAACCAGAATTCCGCAAGTACTTCAGGTCCAATATGAATTGCCTATAAAGGCACTGATAATCTCTTCCCATCCAACCAGTTTCTTCTGGAATTGCAAGAGTTTCTTTCTACAGGTGCTATCCTATCACATAGAAGTACTGGTTCCCACCAAGAAACATAACACAACAGTTACAGGAATGGTTTTGCTTTCAGTACATCCACCTTTGCGACTGCTGCTCCAAGATTAAAATAAATGCATAGAGTAAAACATTAAGAAGAAAAAAGGAGGAGAAGGGGAGCACAAATCAACTCAAAAGAACAAACTTAAAATAGAGAAAAAGAAAAGCTTTGAGATCTCAAGTATAAATGAAGCTCTTCAACTCACAACTTTTAAAAAACACAGATTTTTTTTTCTGCTACCTTGATTTTATTTAGAAAATTGGGGGTTGATGATAGTGAATTTATGCTTCAGGGGAAGGGGGGATGTTACCCCTCCCATTTGCAGCTTTCTTCAGTTCATTAAATGAAAGAAATTGATTTGGCGACGCTAATTTTGTAATTAAAAAGCTTATCATGGCTTTCTCTAATGAGCTAAGCAAACAGACAGTAATTCAGTGACAATATTTACACAGCGCACACTGGGGGATGTTTGTTTAGAAAATTAAATAATAGAAGAAAATTGGAAGTGGAGAGAAAGGAAAGAAAACAAAGGAGAAGAGGTCAACTCCAGATACAAATTCATTCCAAGACACTGTTCCTCTTAACGACCCATCCTTGTTCCCTCTGCACCAGAGAAAGAAAAGTAAGAAAAGGCAGTAAGTGACCTCTGCCATATAAGTGGGCTTTTCACAGACTGAATTCACTGTGCTCTCATCTCCCACTGGGACCGTCGCCAATTCTCTACTCATGACTGCAGGCAGCAGCTTTATAAGCATAGGAGTCCAAGAACTACATTTCTAGGGTACACCTCTTGCCTCCAGGGTGCCAAGGCTTCGTGCATGCCTACTGAGGGCAAAGCATGGAAGGATGAGCTCCTGAGAACTTGAAGTAATGCCTGACCCCACTGGCTTCAAAGAGCTTTTCTATTACAACCAGAATCATATTCAGAGAACAAACTATTTCTTCTATGCCTTCGGGGAGCAGGAAAATACCACAAACATCCTGTCTCAAGCAAAGCCTTGAAAACTGCAGGATGAAACAGGATGACAAAGGAGATCTCAGCAAGCCAGGGGTGATTTCTCCATTCTTGGCATGCAACAGGGGGCAATTTTTTCCAGTTATAGGAGAAAGCTTCTCAAAGGAAGAAGGAACAAATCTTTTCTCCTGTTTACTCCCTGTCGTCTAGGTGTCTTTTCTGCCATCTTCACTCCCTGCCTCCTGTACCTAATAAAACATAGGAGAAGGCTCTAGCAGTTTGGGGAGGAGGAGAAGCTCTAAAAGAATGAATCATAGCTTCTTATTTTCATATGTTTGCAGACCTTTTTCCTGCAGTTTTGAAAGGAAAACTAGCTCACATGGTATTGCAATAGGCAATAGTACAAGTCAAGAAAAAGAGGTGAGTCCTAAAAAGAGGAAGCTAAAGATCAAAGTTAGCAGTAGAGAGGAGAAGAGTGCTGAGGGAAGAAAAAAAAAAAAAGAAATTAAAGTTAACTCTGGAAATAAACTCACAGAGCTTAGAAGGCCACAGAGAAAGAACAAGATGGGAACTTTAGGTGACAAAACACATGAACCTCCAAATTGCAGCATTTTGCCATTTTGGAATGAGGTATTTTGATGGCTATCATATATCGCTTAATGTATTTTTACTGCCACAGTGGAACCTGGAAGATAACTTGTATTAATGATATTACACAACAGACTGACTCGCAAACTTCCAAGTTCCCTGAAAAAAGGAAGGGGCAAACACCTCAAATAAGACAAAGTTTCAGAACTGAGCACAGCAGGAGCCCCTAGTAGAGGCCAGTGAGGCTCAGCACATCTCATGGCTCTCACACTGCTACAGGCAGTCTTGACCGGAGAAACTTGAGCGCACTTAATTTATTACCAATCAGCAAACTTTCAATTATTAATACAGGCGTTAAGGAACAAGGAACATGCAATTGAACAAACACTTAGGGAAGCGCCTTTTCTTCCCCAGGCTCAACTTGGGTCCAGCACGTCTCACCATCACTCCCTGCGGGGCCCGTGGCCACCCTGTCGGTATCTCCCGGGCCTCCTCTCAGGGGCCTCTGATTGACCTCTCTCCGCTTGGGCCCACAAGCTACAGCCTTTGCTGAAACACGGCCGCCCACGGGGGCTGCATCCGCCCGCGCTGGTTTGAGCAGGCCCGGGGCAGCACCCGGCCCCTCGCACGCAGGTCGCCCTTCAGCCCACTATCACCTAGCACGGACACGAGCTCAAGGGTGCTGGGGTCTGCACCTGCCCCCTTTCAAAAGGGCTCCCTGAAGACCCCGTCCAGGCTGATAAGCTAGCAGACAATTTCAGCTGTTTAAAAAGCCACATCCGCAGTTTGCATGGAAAGTATCAACTAAGCCAAGCCACAGCCCCACCAAATACACCTGCTACTTCCCTACAGCAACTAGAAGCTCTTTTTTTTCCTGCTCTCCTCAGAGACATCCTTTACACATCCACCTCCTTGCTGACACACAAGAGCAAGAAAGTCCCTCAAAGCACCATGAGAGCAGCTCTGGGCAGCAATAGGGCAGCTCTAGAAACACATGGGAGCGGATGCAGGGCCCAGCCTGATCCCTCCAGCCACACACTCCCCGAGGACATCAGGCCAGGAGATAAAATTTCTCACATAGATCGTACAGACACGGGGCAAGGCAAGGAAGTCGAAAGCAGCAGTAGTGCCTGCACAAAACTAGAGCGGAGCTGAGCACCTGAGATAATCCCTTACCTTGAAAAGGGGATTTCAGTCACTCTCCCTCACGCTGCATCCTGTGGCTGGGCCTCTGTTGTTTCTGACCTGAGGACATGACTACATCATTGCAACTACCAGATACCCATACTTCTTAGCAGTACTAACTGGCAGCAGATAGGATAAGGGCCTGCAGCTGTGCCTCAGTTAATTAGCTAGAGAGGATGATAAAGAGTTCAGGACAGCATCACAGCAGCTGGGGATGAGTACCTTACATCCTGCATAATGCCAAGAGATGCAAACAAGCAGTCCAAGATCCAGCCCAAAGTCTGCTGGACTACAAACCAAAACTGGAGAAATCTGAATCAGCCTAACAAATACACTGCTATCATGCCACCCAGCTTTCCTCATCTTACCTGAGATGTCCTAAAGCTGGATCAACTATGTTATGGAACCAGCCCCATAATGGTAGCACCGAGAGACCCTGTCGGGCCTCTCCAGGCACAGAGGCAGCCCCTGTCAAGAGGAACCCTGAATTGCCCTGCTTGCCACCCACCCACAGAAGCATTCTAAGAATTGCTGAGAATCAAAGCTTGTGAAGCTCATCAATACCACAAGTTAACAAGCACCCCCGTTAAAGGAATTTGCAGGTGCTCTATTCATAACACTAAATCATTGTTTGCCAATAAACAGGGAAGTATTTCAGCAGCTACTTTCGGGGATATATTTTCTAGCATATAAACTGTTCTCCTCTCCTTCATTCTTTCTTTCTTCTCATCCACATAAGACTTTCTGTCAGTGTTTATGAGTCCAGGAGCAGCACTTTCAGCCCAGCAAATTTCACCAGTGATAATCTGGTGGCAAGAAAAAAAGCACAAGAGCTCAAGAAGTTGCCTAGTTCACACCTTAGGGCAGAGCTGTGCCACTTCATTGGCCTGAGTAGTAATATGAAAATCCCAGTGATGCTACGGTAATAAATACATAATACATGCTACCTTCCTATGTAATGGAAAAAAAAATCTCTACAGAAAATACTGATAAGGAAACAATTCTGCTTGGCACTTAGGTGAACACACTTAATGAAATTTGGTAGGACTTCCCCTTCTTCTTTTACTTATATATCTCCTCCTTCAGCAAAATAGCAATTATATTCGTTTTGTTTTGTTTTTTAACCCATGAATCTGCAATTGGTGTGCATAGGGGAGCCTCTAAGTACCTACATGCCTATATTTCTGCTCCTAGGGATGGAAAGAGAACTGCTCTGGTGGCCAACATGATTCATGCACTTACACTGTAAGCACACAAGAGAGTCTCCTTCAATGCAGCATGTGATAGTTACTGGGTTTTGGAGGAGGACCAAACTCATTTCCAATGCCCTTAAGCTGTTTTGAAGGGTCTTTGGGTGCCGGATAGCAAGATGGGAACTCACCCTGGATTTCTTCTGACCTGAAAGCAATTGCAAATGAAGACTCCCTGACAGTGAAAATTATCAGGTAATGATTTAAATATCCAAGGGCCAAGTTAAAGAGAAAGAACAGTAGGAGAGCTATTGAGAACAGCAGAACTGAAAAATGATCCACACATCTCCCACCTTGCTGGCAACTCAGGGTGACTTTTTTTTTTATTATTTTTAAACTGTAGGAAGTGATGCTGTCGTGATGAGGCGAGAATGAGGTGGCTGCGAGCTTTCTCTAAGGAGTCTTTAACTACCCTCTGGGTATATTAGCGCCTGCCTGCAACACGTGAAACGCTTGAGTATTAGCTTAGCTTCCTCCAGTTAAAAGCATTAAATTGCAGATGCCAAGTGATTTCTTCCCCTCATTCTCCTTCAAATTCCTGAAAGCTAAAGTAATTTTGTCATGAGTCACATTATAAAAAGAACAAGTGATGTGACTGCTCCCACTTATCCTGCACATGTACAAAACAAATATTCTCTGTCCGCTCTACCTTGACTTGTTGGTGCCTGCAATCTCATCATCACAGCCATCTGTTTAAGCATTAATGCCAAGCTCTGCTCCATGAAGTAATTTTATGTTTATGGGCAGAGGTAAGGGGGAAAGAGAAGGAATTGGAAATATCCTTTCCTAACCCCCCCACCTCCTCATGCTAGTGTCACTTCCACTACACTCACAGTATTGATACATGTTAATGAATGGAATAATTTTGCTAGAGCACAAGTAAAAATTCTGAGTGAGGAAAGAAAGCACATATCCTCAGATCACAGAAACTGCATGTAAATCATGGTGCTGAAACGTGAGAGAAATGGAAAACAGGAACACCTCAAGGTTCTGTCCACAATCACTTCTCTCTCAGAACAGAAGACTGATGCTACTAGACTTTTTCATGAATATCAGTCATACGGTGACACAACCTGATCACTATGACACTTCTTTTCTTTCTTCATCACATTCATTAGTAGTGGAAAGAATTATGGTCATTAACTTTCCAAATTAAAAGCTCTAAGATTGTCTGAGACAATTGGTGGGTTTTTACATTAAGCTCACGAACCATAGTTTTCTTCTCAACTAAAAGACTTGTTTTTGTCTGCATTCAGTGAAATGCTAGATTCTGAAAAACAGCCTCCCTGCCAACTTGCACTTGGGAAACCATTCCATCTCATTCCTGTCCAACCCTCAGGGCATGGAGCTACCATTTTTACAATCACGGACACCCAAAGCCTGATCTGAAGCAAAGACAATTTTGTGAAGTTATATGAAAACATAGAGGTTTAGTGTTTATTTGACCTTACTTTTCAAAAATTACTGCAAAAATAGATCTCACTATGCAGAACAGGTGTCATATTTGGGCAAACCAAGATCAATCTTCCAAACTCTATAGATCAGATTGCTTAAGGTGGTTTACAGGTTGGAGAGGAGTTCTTTAGTATATCTCTAACCAATTATGCTATTTTTGCAGCTGCCTCTGTGATTTCTGTTCCTCTTTGTGAAACAACAAAGCAGTATGACCGTAGCTCTGTATATATACAGCACAAGTGGAATGAGGAAGTACCAGGAATCTGGTAGAGCAGTTTTTACTGTCCACTTTTCCAAGTGGTGGTGGTTCAGTTATGGTAAGGACCAACCTTTGGACTCCTGCATCCTTGTTAGAAAATCATCCTCAAAAGTTTTAGGATCTACTGCCAATGTGTAAGCAGGAAGCAAATACTGCTGAAAGCAAATACACCTGTATGTTTTGACCTTAGTCAAATTTTAAATCATTACTATGCTTTCTGAGAGAGGGATAAACAATTGAAAACCTGGATCCTAATCTCACAGTTCTGCTCTTTTCTCAGAATTCATCTCTAGCTGCATCAAGAGTTTCTCCCTAGTATGAACTGCAAGTCACGAGTAGAAACATGTGACGGTGAACTCTGCCTTATCACCTGCTCTTTCTTATGACTTATACAGGCTGTAGACTCCCTGATGAAGGCATTGTTTCAGACTCACTTCTGCAAAGCCTTTTGTCATCAAATATTAAATATGAAAAAAAAGTTATTGCTAGATAAATAATTACCTGAAAATACAATTCAGTAGGATTTTGACCTCTTTTCCTCCTTAGTGGGCTGAACCAGATTTTTGTGAATGGATTTGTTATTCAGAAACATCTACCAAATAGTTCATGTGAGCACATTTCTGCCTCCAGAATTCTTGCAAAATGCTCACTTCAATTATTCTCTATTCACAGTGTGTGATTGGTAACATGGTATTCTTTCTACTTCCTGACTGGAGGAATAAAACTTTTTAAGCAGGAAGGAATAAGCAGCAAATACTAAATCATTGTTCATATACTACTTTTTAAGATAGGTGACTATAGGATTAAACACAAATAATAAAACCTTTGGAATTTACAAAATACAGAAACATTTTCACAAACACCTAGTGCTTATCCAAATACCTGTAAGAAAGGGATAATTTGAACTCAGAGATAGCAGCAATCATACTTGGCACTTTTATTTGAGAAAGTATTTATGAATTGCTTTTTGTATTAGGCAGACAATTTTAATATTAGAGAGCGAACATTTTAAACTTTCGATGACACTACAGGAAATAAGCGTTAGTTGAACTGCGCTACAAGATGTAATGTTTCTACCCAAGACTTCATTATGTTTTTTTCAAATCAAAAAAGCAGCCAAACAATTCGTCTATATCCAACAAAACTCTATTTTTTTTTGCAAGTTCAGCACCTTTGCTGCTGGCAATCAATACCCTTTTCTTTTCCCACTTTTTGCATATTGTACACATGTGTGAGTAGCTTCACCTTCCTCCCATAACTGTGATACTGTATCTTTTTCTCCTCCCCTCTCTTTTTTTCCTCCTCTGCCTGATAACTCATCATTGCAGAGTTCTATTTGATTACAGTGTGAAGCATAATGATAATCATGAACGGCGATGGCCAGAAATTTGGTGGTGACAACCTCAATAGCTAAGGTTGGTTATTTCCATGCCAGCAGAGGAGAGGTGCTCTACTATATAATTTAGTGAGTGGATAACAGCGCTCTGCTGACATGGGTGTGTTGTAGAGTCATCGTGTTTGCACAGTGACATTTGGCGGCTGATTGATGGACTGCTCCTGCAGCACTCACTCTGGTGGGGTGTGGCTGTGCCCTGACTTTGCCTTGCGGGACTTAATATTTTAAGAGCAAGAAGAGAAGCAGCTGTTTGCACTGACAGAAGTCAGAGAAGAGACAGATATAATATGTACCACTTTAGCCATCTACAGGAACTGAGTCTGTTCCAAGCTCTTTTTTCATCTTTATTTTGAACTTGATGTAATAAACACACACAAAAAAAGCAATGCTAGAGCTAATTCCAAAAGAAGTTAGCTAAAAACCAAGACAACAAAAGGCAACTAAGTCTCTACCCCCTCAAGCCTAGTTACCCTACCGCACAGCCATCAAATCTTCCTTCTCATTCATTTGTCAAGGCAGTGCTCTTGTGATCAATACGTTTTTTTTCTTCCTTTTTTTTTTTTTTTCCCCAGCAAGGAGCTGGCTGTGAGCTTCAGGGCTGAGGGGGACTTTGATTCAATGCTAACTTCAAAGGGAATGTGCCAGGTGCTTACACACGAGTGACATGCCATCAGTTCTCTTGCACTCGCTGTGCCTTGATGAATAATCAAGGCAGCTTTTATAGAGATGCAAAGAATGCCGAACAGTTTGTCTCTGAGTCAGTTGACATTTTTGTTTTATAAATAAAGTAAATGAGGGTGGGAAACACAGAGAGTGAAAGTTGCAGATCCGCACCAACCTTGTCAGTTCCCACCTAGCCTATGCTACAGAAAAGTTAAGTCTTTACAGTCCTAAATGCTAAATAGAGGCATCATCTGATAAATTAAGAAATCTTGAGACAGTTTACAGGGAGGACAAAAGAAATCTTCCATTAGACACTTGTTCACTTGTTCTTGTATATGCGCAGTGGAGGTGGGAGAGATGGAGCTGAAGGACCCGCAACATTGCTGAGAGGATTTTTAAGCTATTCTAATACTTAGTCGAAGTAACCTGGTAACTGGCACTGCCCTTTAGATTTAGAACCTGGCCTACAGCACCCACCATCGCTGCAGCCTTGAGACAGCAGCAATCTGCTCTTTCACGAATTCAGAGTTTTGTCAAGACTTAAATAACTAACACAAAATAAGGAGGTGAAAAAAAATCTCATGGAAGAATGCCTATCTGAATCACAAATTCCGAATAATAAAGTGATCAACTGTTTTAGCGGTCAGTTATTTCAGTAAATTTTCACAGTAACTGCAGTGAAGAAGTAGCAAACCCAGCCTGATGTGTTCGTACACCGTACCCGGTCTGCAGCATTCATACTCCAAGCCATATGTTCTCCTCAATTTCCTGCCCATAGCGGTAAGAAGCAAGACTGCTGCAAGAAGCAAGATTGCTGGAGGATGTTTTGGGCGTTTCCAGTAGAGACCAGCTCCCAGACCATACCAGGTGGACTGTTCTCTGCAAGCATCTCCAGGGCATTTGAGCATAGACTTCATGACATGGTATTGAGGCAACAGCTAACCCTTTGTCGAAAGCAAAGCCAGTACTGCACAGCAAGACCGATGGGAGAGAGGTTAGTTATTTTCATTATTTGCTTTTCTTAAAATGATTAGAGAAACAAAAGCTTTTTCTTAAGCATCTAAAGCAACCTGAGCAACTTTTAGGAACATTGAAGAATGATACAACCTCAGTCTCAATTTTCTTGCTGGAAGCAAAACAAAAGCAAAATTGTATCTTCAAGCCTTTCTGGAACTTTACAGAGAGTAAAGTTTTTCAAACCCATTTTTCGAACGAAGCTAGTTTTAGAGAGACAGACTCAGTGTTAGGGAAGGCCACAGGCGGGCTGCCCGGCAGCAGCCTGGCGGGGAGGTCGGCTGGGGTCTGCCAGGCCCGCCCGGAGGGCGCGAGGCTGGGAGGTCAGCTGGGGTCTGCCAGGCCCGCCCGGAGGGCGCGAGGCTGGGAGGGCGGGCGGGGGGTGCGAGGCCCG
>NW_010583356.1:67269-117856 GCF_000705375.1 Tinamus guttatus | reverse complement strand
GGGCGCGAGGCTGGGACGTCGGCTGGGGTCTGCCAGGCCCGCTCGGAGGGCGCGAGGCGCTGCCCCCGCTGCTCGGGGCGCCTCAAGGCCTTGCTTGCACCTGCAGCGGTGCCGGCTCCCGGCTGGCTCCGGTCAGAGCGGGCACTGGGGCCATCAGAATCCACCCGCAGCGCTCCCGTGCCACCAGCCTGGTGCTATAACCTCACTGCCAGGCTGAGGGGTACGGTGCATCATCAAGAGGATGCAACTGAACGTCCAGGGAATTTTCCACTGGGCCATCCTCTCTCCTAGAAACTCCACAGGCCACATCTGCTCTCCTTCATCTCTTTCATCTTATGGTTCTGCCTAACCTGATGGATGCGGAACCTCAAAGAGAGTAATATCAGGCAAGGGTTGATGGGAATAGAAATCTTTACTTAGGATAAGGAACAGTCCAAAATAAAAAATTAGGATGCTAAATGTAATATAGAGATGTTAATTGAACAGGCCTGCAGGGAGACACTTCCCTGCAAGTTTAAAGGAAAAAGAACTTGCTGCTATAAATCACATTTGTTTAGCTGAAATTAAAACTATATGTTTAAGTGTCAGACTAGCATATGGACAAGGTGCTGTTGAGCCTGCATCTAAAGATGCATAGAGTAGCAGAAGCTGACATAATGGTCTGAGAACTGAGACATCTGCCCCTTTCCAATTTCTAAAGCCTCATCTTAGTAGGCATACATATTAATGAGCATACAAATTCCTGATAGGAAGGGCCCAGGTGAGGTTGAACTTGGAAAGGTTAGGCTGCTTGATAAAAATTAAGATAGCTCCTACGTCAATGAAAAATGTAAGGAGGAGCTTCCTTTTGAATTTTCAGCATCTAAAATTCCACCCAAAAATAAGATAGGAAATAAAAGTATGCATATTATGCTCAGGTGATCAGCAAAATCTTCAGAAATTATGTAGAAGTGTACATACATGTATACTGTCTTCCTAGAAAAAAAAAAAAAAGATAGAGCATCTCTCCTATAAGCAAGATGGGCTGTCTATCTCCTATAAGCAAGATGGGCTGTCTATTGTGAGCAGATTTAGAGCTCACCTTTATGGGTGAAACTGCTCTTTCCACTGAAGCCTCCGTTTACAATGAGCCCTGCCAGCACTTCCCCCTCAATTAATTTCAGGGAGCAAAAGTTCATCCCCCTTCATACTCTTTTCTGCAGCTGAAGCTTTTCACTCTTTTAAAGGGTCACAGCAGACAGACAGGTTTATGCCAGCCATTACCTTGCGCACGCTGAATGTTAAAGAAAGCAGAGTAGGCACAGCAGCAACCAGACGTGGGAATGACAGCACCAGGCCAAATGAGATGCTCCACAAAGAGGGCTCCCCTTGGTCGCATTATGGTAGCTGGAGTTTCCCATGACCTTCAAGATGCCACTTTAGCTCTCTCTGAAGAGATTTAAGCAGCCTCTCTGCTATTAAGATGTTCCTTCATTTGTCAACAGAAAAGCTGCTAAATTGCTGCTCCGAGCAAATTTACATAGAAATTACCATTGATACTCTGCAAACAGTAAGGAGAATTACAGCAGAGCCACCCAGCAGAAACACTCAGGATAGGCAGCCTATGAACAGTCATTGCTCAGACAAACAGGGAGAAAACACGTTGGCCTTGCACAGTCGTTGACGCAAGTGCATTCAGCGCTGTGAGCTCTGGTGGGGCTTGGGGTACAGCAGTCAAACTGCCTTTCCCAGGTTTCCAAGTATTTGCAAGTTCCCTTTGCATTTCTGTCTCATGCAGCTCCATCTTCACACCAGCACGGGAGAGGAGAGGGGGAATTGCTACCCTGTCCTGATAAAGGATGCCTGGCTTTTCAGGTCGGCCTTAACGACCTGAATCTTGTCCCTGGTATGCAGCCCCTGCTGTCAACTCAGTGAGCAACTCCTTGAGGAGAGTATTCCCTTCGGGTTGAACTCCTTCGTCCTTCCACCTGCTCTGGGACTGCTCAGTGCCCTTGTCCCTTCTTCTTCAGTCCCTGGACACAGGACCATGGCTCACCTGCCTCCTCCTGCTCTAGAGGCAAAGCAGAAACCTGATTTTCATCTCATGATCTCTTTACTAGGACACTTGATCTGATCACAAGGAGCCGTTATTGGCAAAACTGTAGTAATGTGCTATCTTTACATAATTATTTTGTCAAGCACTAGTTGTGATAGCAACCAGCCTCTGCAGTTGGCAGAAGCTGCTGGATCAGAGGCCTGGGGAGAAGAGTGGCCTCAACCAGCAAACAGGTGACTGGAAAATCCTTGAATGGAAAACATTCTCCCCCGCTATGTGTAGATGTACATATATGCAAGTCCATTCCTGTGTTTGCATCTGGAAGATAGAAAAAATAGGTGGGTATCCAACAGGCTGTGGGATATTCCAGGCTTAGCATGTGGTCCTGCCATGAAATGAAGTGTCCAGAGTAGGAGAAAAACCCCATTTCAAACACTGCTCAAAGCCATCATAGGGGAATGAGTAGCTTCCGCTTCTTAAAACAAACAGCCAGCTAATATTTATTCCACTATATAGACAAAACTCTGCCTTCTGTCAAGGGGAAGGGAATAAATTGTTTTCCCATAATAGTGTTTTCTTTTCAATCAATTTCCTTTCAAGCTTGATTTAAGAGCATGTCATGTCAGAACCTCAGGCAAATGGAAGAAGTCAAGACACTCCCCCATCAAAGCTGAAAATGATGATGCAGGCAAACTTAGAGAGCTCAATCTGCCCAGCAGCGCTGCACACAGGTACCGTCCACACTCTCCCTATCCTCTGCGGATGGAACGGTGGGCAGCAACAGGGCCAGCAATGAGGATGGAAGAGCTAAGAGTGCAGGAAGGGACAGGAATGGATACAGGCTGAAGTGCACGTTTCACTTCTTAGCAATGGATGTACAGTTGTTACAGGTCATTTTGCTACACACACTCACTTTTATGCTGTATATGTTAACACATACTTCTCAGCAAGAAGTCAGTATTTACCATTATCTTATTATTTATAAGCACGCGTGCACATAATTATTAGAAGGGAAGAACAGTTATACTTATTAGAATCCCTGGGTTCTAGAAAGGTTATAAGGGGCAAGAATGAAAAAAAAAAAAAAAAAAAAACGCTTCTCCTGTGGTATTACAGACACTTAGAGCTAGGTTATCAGATATGAGGGAAAAAAAAATCTGTCTGGTTAAAAAGTGTATATTTTCTGTGTATTTGTAGATAGCCTTATGGACTGGAAAAACAGCAGTTTCTATTTCAGACTGAAATTGATGCTGTAGAAGCATCTACTCTGTCATCTACTTCTTTTAGATGCAAATTTCAAGAAAGACTTCTTCCAGGAGAAGAGGAATTTAGAGAGAAAATACTTCAAATTTTTTGAATCTCAAAAATTTTGACATTTTGACCCTCATTGAGTATGAACACTCAAAACGGTTCAGATGGTATCTGAATAGAAACACATAGTCTCCAAGTATCAGTAAGGTATTAACAGGTGTGTAACTGAAGGATTGAGGAGCCCTTTTTTCTCTTATAAAGTTGCTCTCAGGAAGCAACTCTCAATCACGTAAGTCAGGTCTTCATAAGAGACAGGATTTTTAGTGCAACATTTGAGGAAGGAAAAGGGGATTTAAGCAATGCAAGTGCCAAGTTCTTTCTGACAGAGATTTCATTTGGATTATTGCTGTCTCAGGACAGGTGAACTTTGAATGTTTGCATGCAATGATTTCCTCATGGCAGTACACCAATTCAATAGCTAGCAAATTACCTGGCTATATTCGTAAGAAGGTGTTAGATGGACTTTGCAAGTAAGATCTCTAACAACGACAGAGTTAGTTAAGCAAAGGCCAATGGACACTTACTACAACGGCATTCCCATTTCCTGACTTTAATTCTCTCTTTACTTATCTACAGGCACAATATGCCTCATCCACTGCTGACTCAGCCTCAGAAGCAGTCAGCCTTAGCTGCCAACTGAGTCAGAGAAGGGGACTAGGAAAGGGGCTGAGTTAGCACCAAACACGGCCCCACTAAGGCTAGCAATGGGGATTCGCTCGCAGTGCCAAGTGCTTGGGCATGCACATGCGTATCTGTACGGGCACCTGCACAAGGAGAATTTGATGGGACTCTTTTCATAATTAAATTTTCTCCACAAATGTAGGACAAGATTTTCAAAAATAGACATCCCCAGTTAGGCATTCCGAAATCCATATTTAGGCATCTACAGAAGTGGCCTCATTCTCACAAATGCTGAAATTGCCAAGAGCTGTAACAGGCTCAAACCTTGAAAGTCAAGCCAGTTCCTTAGGTGCTTGAAAATGGATTCAAGAGCCTAAGTTTAGGCATCTAAATCCTTGACTGTCAAGACATGAGATTTGCTCTAATCCAGCAGAAATATACGATAGTCTCAAAAAATGGACTCTACTAATTGGCCCAGATCTTGAGCTGCACCTGTGAAGTGCACTGGCTAGCTCAGAGAAGGATCACAAAGGCACCCATTGTCCTTTGTGACCAATTTCCTGGTGGTATTTATGACAGAAAATGACAGCGACTACCAGAAGGACCCAGGGAACCACTGTGGCAGCTGTGGAGCTCCCTCCCTCTCTCACAGTAACCCTCTCATGACCACCTATTTCAGTCTTTAAATCTACACAACATAAGGAAAGTAAGCCCAATAATGCCAGTCATATTTATTCAACATGTGAATAGGGTATATCTGTTTACTTAAATGTTAACAAGCAAAATTCAGTAACATCTTGTGAAACGGATGTCAAAATCTTCAGCTTAGGGAAATTAAAGGGAAACACATACACACAACTGCCTGGTATACCAGAGTATAGAAACTAGAGATACATTCCCAAGGTACAATACACAGGAAACCATGTAGGCCCTAAAGTAATTTTTGTCCAGAAAGTTCCCACTTCACGCACATGTTGTTACAGTTCTCTTTTCCCAATCACTCAGAAAGAAGAACATATGGGAAGAATCCTGCTAGAAAACATCTGAACGTGCAAGAAGTGGTCAAAAAAAAAAAAAAGGAAAAAGAAAGAAAAAAAAAAAACAGGGAAAGGAGTAGCATTCAAAACATCCATGAAAAAGGCAGTAAGTGAAAAGATACTGGAATCTGATGAAAGCTGGACAGGAATCGTGGGAAGCAACAGGGCAGAAATATAAGAATGTAAGGAAAAAGAGTTTTACAGAACCTTAGATGACAAGTGTAATGGTTTGAACATGGCACACAAAGCAACTGGCAGTACAGAAAGAAACATGAGCAGAGCAAGATGGACACAAAGACACAGCTGGATGGTCACAGAGAAAGAGCTGCAGTTTGCCTCCTCAGCAGCCACTTGAGTGAACTGCACCCAAGGAGGTCAAAAAGTCACAACAGTCACAAATAGCGGTAACAGAAGTATAAACAAGGCTTTTAGCTGGAGGAATGGGTTTAATCAAAGCAGTAAGGAGAACTAGACATACTTGGCTACACCAAACCCAGAACTGGACAGACAGCTGCCTGACGGTAGCCAATTGTTTTCTGCTTCCTCCAAGCTCAGACTTAGTGGTGGAGCAATGCAAGGAAAGCATGAGGAGCTACAGAGTCAGCTGAACAGTTCTTATCTACCACTCAGTGATGAGAGGATTTGCTGCCTAAGGCTTGCAACACAGGAAGAAAAAGGATGCCTGTGAACGTCAGTATTGCTGCATGGCACCAATTCCCAGGATATAGTCATTCGCACAGCAATGCCACTTCCAGTATTTCATAGCAAGTGCTTGTATTTATAACTGTGCTTAATTTTGCAGACTTCTCCATGGGAGGACTCCAATGCAAGTTGCATTAGAACATCCCTGCAAGAAGAGTTTCAGCCCCAGAACAAGTAAGTGCAGTGAGGACCATACCAAAACATCAAGGATGAAGTCTCGGATCCTTCTGCCATACATATTTCCATCCTTATAAACTTAATAAAAGTAAATCTTTCTCTCACTAAGCATCACACTGGCTGACTCCTAAGGACTCCACCATCAACTTGAAAGCTGCTATTTATGAAACTAATTTTCTCCTTTCATTAGCTCTTATCATTCTCTCCGCGCTGCTGCAGGTACCTCTGCTGCTGCTGAGAGCCGCAGCTTGCGGCAGCCCCAGCCACGCTGCATCTGCGTTAGGCACATGACACTCCTCACGACAACCCTGTTACCCTGACAAACGTTTGCCTTTCTTATTGCACCCCAAGTGCTGCCTCCCCCTTTGCAGAGGGAAGCAGCTACAGAAAAAAATAAATATCATGCACTCCACTACTTAGAACAGTATCACTATAAAAAAGCAAAGAAAGGAAACAGAAAAGAAGAAAAAGACCCTCTGGCTAAAATCAGTGCCAGCAAATACACACACAATTGTTGGCTGATCAAAGTAAGTGAATATTGAAAACAAGTGGTGTGAAATTTTGTCTAGGCTTTGAGTGAAGTATTGGTGCTAACGTCCAGCATTTGATTCCGCCCCATGGCCTATACCCACTGAAAGTGCAGTTCATGCAGAGGAGACAAGAATCAACACCCAGCAGATAGCAGGATTACCAAGACTCTGCTTTGGCAATATTGGTAGCAGATGTTTCAGTGCAAAACTACATTTTAGTAGGTAGCTAGAGATTACGTGGCCTGCACATATATTTTCCTCTTACTTGCTATTTTGCTTATACTCTATAAAGTATCAGAGATCGTTTCATTATTAAGAGTTTACTTATTACTTACATATAATGTTCTGCATAACATTTCTCTAACACTGTTAGACTTCAACAGCATCGCACAGCACTTTCAGAGCTTGGTTATGCACAGAAAAGCTCAAGACCTCTTAGGTTTCAACATACAGTTGTTTTTATTTCATTCGGACCCCCTGAAAATATGTAAGTGGGAACTGTGTCTATAGCCCTGATTTGTTGTATAACACCTTTGCACTAGACATCATAAAGTCCCCTTTCATTTATTAAATATACATTGTTAGCGCATCTGAAGGATATTATTTGTAAGAAAATGGGAGTAAATCCACCGTCTCTCAGAGAAGTTCAGAATGCTCTGCACAATGAAGCCAGGGCTGTGATTTCAGTATTCAATTATGGAGAGCTGTGCTCGATAACAGAAAGGATGTTTCACGCCAGGTTAACATTACGTAAGTTATCACTAGCACACTGTGCCCCATGACCTTTTTTTTTTCTTTTCCTTTTCTTTCTTTTTTTTTTCTTTGATAATAAGAATCTCCTTCCTTGCTTTAATCCCAGCTTGAAGGGCTAAAGATAAAACTTAGAGGTAGGCTTTCCTTGTTGAGTTTCTCAGCTGTCTAATTAGATACTGCAGTTCATAAAACATTCACTGCAGTACAGAATCAGAGGAATTGGAAGACTGAAAATGTCTTAATCCCCCTGACCTTTACCACAATTTTCTTTCTCCAACCAAATACACAGCCGACCTTTCCTACGCACTGACAGCACAGCTTATGGCAGCTTTCCCTTAACCACAGCTCTCCGTATATTCACTGTAGCTCCTGCTGGACACCCAGCTCAGTTCTGCAAGGATATTTTAATGCACAGATCCCCTAAACTTCAGCTGTTGGTTGATACCTGTCCCTGAAAGCCACAACTGCTACATTTGTGTACCTGCCAGCTTTCCAGATGTGCACAGAGGCAAAACACCTGCAAGACAGCCAGGTATTACAGATGCGCCCAGCACAAATTGGGCTGAAGTGCTGCCAGATACCAAATGTGTTCATCTAGGTCACCAATTCCTCCTGGTGGAAGGACGTTTCTGTAATTAAGCTAGCAGCCCAGCACAGGGAGACCTTCCACAGGTTTAGTATGAGACCTTGGGAAAGTCAGGAGACCCCCTTGCCTCCTCCCTCCCTGGAAGATGGGGATGGAGCGCATCCCCTTACCTCAGAGCGTTACGAAACCCTTGAAGGCAGTGAATCATCCCCAGCTACCCTGGTAACAGGGTCCAGATGGAGAAATCTGCAGAATATTTTAGGTGCACAGTTTATCATTTAATTATGGAAAGAAAACAAAATATTGTGGGATATGATATAAAGGTTTTATTGGTTTCAGTTAGCTAAAGGTATTATTCATGACTAGAAAAGCCCAGAGTGAGTCATGAAGGTCATATGAACCAACTAGCAGCAAAATCTTTATAGCCAATTGTACCATCCTGGTCTCTCTAAATTTCACACTTTTATTACGAAAACTGAATGTTTGTGATACTTTTATAATTTTTCACATGTTTTTAACTGAAATTATTTTTATATTGCTCCAGCTGTAAAGCCAGACTCTCTTAGTAACCATGTGTCTAACTACACAGCTTGCTGAGGAAAAGAAAACAAAAAATAAACTAACACTTATTCCAAAAATAACATGAACTCCTGTGCTTTACTTTTTATTAATTTTAATGGAATGGTTGCAGAAAACTAAAGTCAAGAAATCTTTGATTGTCTTGATACAGAGTACCAGAAAATGAACAGTCTGACACTTCAGATCTACCCAAACACATACACTCTGACCAACAAAAGCAAGATGCTGGGGTCTGTAAAGGAGTCAGAGATTATAAGACATTAGAGCAAAAGAGATTTTTTCACCTACAAATCAAGGTAGCATTTGTCAGGGGGCAGGGAACAGTATTTCTTATCTGAAAAGTCTTTCTCACTAAGACTTGGTGTGGGATTCCCTTGAGGAAGCTGGCTCCAGAGGGAACGCCAGGAGTTCCCAAAGGCTCCCTGCTGCATGAGCACTGAACACGCTCTTTGGAAAATAAACTGCAGCTAAAGGAGAGGCCGAGAGGCCCGCGCTCCTGACCCTACCAGTGAAGGGCTTCCTAAGGAATGACTTGCAAAGACAACTAGAATAGGCAGGGATGCAGCATTCAAAAGTCAGCACAAGGAACATGAAACAATAAGTCCAGTATGTGTGACCTAGTATAAATACAGCACAGAAGTTTCAGTGGTCCAGTTAAAATCCTCTTTGACTAAGCATATTTTTGGTTTCACAAATTCCCCTCTAGTTTCACATGTAGACAATATTCTTATTCGCAGTTTTGCCACTAATCATCCAGAATGTTTTGTTTTGTGATGATAAAGAAATACTGTTTGTAAAGCTCTGGAAAGGGCTCCCAGAAGGAAAAAGAAATACCATGCCCCCCCACTCCGTGGCATAACAGCAAATGTTAAGCCAGATTTCAAGATAACCAGACCCAGTGCATGTTCCATGTTCATTAAATTTAGAATTCTACTATCACTAGTACTTGATTTTACACTGAAAGACATTTACAATTGGGATGTCATTAAAAATAACTTTTTATTGTATTTCCCCCTGTATTTGGGATAGAACGACTGAGGTTTTGGATGAACAATGTGACTTATGATTGAAATATAAAAATATGACAAAAATATTATATATATCCTAGATATTATAAACACATACATTATAGACAGAGCAAGTATAGTTCATTTGTAATTTTTCATTTTTGGTTGATTTGCTCTGTTTACTGATCATCCATCATGCTATTCAAAATAAAATTCATGTAAGTAAAATTCAGGCTTTGACAGTAAGAAGTTTTAGAAATCTTACACAAAAATCTAATCTCTCTACAGAGTTCCAGCCCTGTTCAGCAACACGGAAGGCTAGTAAAGTATCTAAATGATTGATCATTCACTTTTACTTAGCTAGTGGGTTTCACTCTGACTTTTCCCTCTTTCCTCTTCATGCAGGGCAATGTCAAGCAGGACTGGACACAAAGAACGTCTGTGCTTGTCTTAGACTTACTGGTTTAGGGAGACAGTTTCAAACTTGAAAATGAAGATACTGGACAAACGGACTAAAGAGAGAAATGACAGATTTCTACAAACATGAGAGAGAAAATCAAACTTAAAGAAGGAAAATTTAGAGTGAAGACCATGGAAACCTTCCAGAAAGTTAGAGGATGCTATGGAATATTACTTATTCTTTGCAATGCTTGCCACAGAATTTTCTTTGTGGACCACAAAGTAACAAAGTAACAACCTTCCCTTTCTCAGAGGGTAAGACAATAAAGAATGGACTATAAAAAAAAAAAAAAAGGAGAAAATTGAAACCCAACGGTGAGGTGCTCCCTCAACCTGTCTCTCCACAACCCAAAACTTTGTCTTAAAAATCAGCTCTGAATTTGCAATTACCAAATCCATTGTCTACTGGCAGAAGCCTTGAACACTTCGGACTCACTTTGCTTTGCTAGGAGAGAAGGTCCTTCTCAAGGTCTCTTGTTGACAGGAATTTCCTTTTCCCATCGATCCTTCCTCAGCTGACACACAAATAACTCATCTCAACAGCCTCACTGGAGGTGAGGGAGTGCATCAGTTTGAGAAACCCATTCTTTTCTCTGATCTGTCACTGATAACCCTCAGTGTGACTCAAGTTTCTGTCCCTGGGAAGAGGCTCAAAATAAAGCAAAGCTGCAACTGTGAGGAGCTGGACAAACAAACAGTTTTTCTGGAATATTTTATTTAGTTACAGCTGACAGGAGTTCGCAATCTCCCACTTCCTCTAAAGTTCAGAGCTACATCACATCTTAAAGTAAAACGAAGGAAAAAAAAAAAAAGGGCTTTCCTTGATTTTGCATCAGATGCATGGGACAGTGTACTTCTCAGACCCGTGATGATTACACCATTCCTCATGCTAACCATACTAACCTTACAGAAAAGGAAATTCTCTGACGGCAGAGAATTTCCACACTGAAAACCAAGCGGAAGAGAAGGAACACTCTATGTTTCTAACTGGCTGAATCACTTCACCTCTCCATCCTCTAGGGAGAGGTTAGGGAGGCAGCAGACTAGTCTTGCTCTCTCTTCCCTCTCTAACCAAGTTTGTTTATACAAGTGTGAGCAGAAACAGGGAGAGAACAGCATGGAAAGGTCCCATTTCCAGCACTGCAGTGTGGCTCCAAGTACTCTGCTGTCTCCTTTACCATTAGAGCCAGCAAGACACCGTTTGCCCTTGCCTGCCATGTTTGCTTTGTTAGGCCGGCCACATTCAGGCTCATTCACTGTGGCACAGGAAATCTGGGCTTTCTCTTCTGCGGGGCTAATTAGGTCAGAGATTCCTATTTCACTCCAGTATCTCTATCAAATGCTTTCATGTGCAGCACTTAATTGCACTCATCCTTGCTCTATATTTCAATCCAGAGACAAACATCCCAGAAAAGTATAGAGAAAAATCATTACTTGGAACACACTAACCATTACAAACCGTTATTTTTTCTTGTTTTAAGCACATTAGTTAAAAACCAGTCAGTTGTTTGCTTGGCACCCAGAGCCAGAGCCAAGCACATATCTCTCCGTCAACTTACATTAGTCTTGAGAACACAAACAACAGAGAGCTGGGGCCTAATGAGCCCACGTGTGTGTCAGCCTGGCGGAACAAACAGGATGGTCAATTTTAGAGCCATCCCAGTTTGAAATGGGAGTCCCAGAGAGGGATAACAAGAGCCACAGAGAATTAAGGACCTGCAGAGACACTTGTTCAAAGGATTTCACAGACAATGACTCCCTCTTGGCTTCTTTATTGCAGCTGGTTGTTAGGTGGCATTGCCCAAATGCTGGCACGGATGGACTGAGCCACAGCAGTGTCTACCAGCTCCAGCTGCAGAAGTGCATCTGCATTCAGGAGCAAAGGCCACGAGCCTCCTCTCCAAATATGAGGGTATTTGCTTCTCAAGAGAGTTCGTTCAGATGAAGTGCACACCATACAACACACAAAAGGATTATACCTGATATAATTATTTAGGGGAATTATGCCCCCAAACACCCCCAACAACTCATACTCCTTTCTGTAGCTGTATATGAAAAACAATACAACCTTCTGCTAAAAACTGAAAGTGTGAAAAGCACAGACTTTCACCATTAGCACTAAGGGAACATTCTATAATTGTTAATCGTCTCCAAGATATGGAAGTAAACAATGCTGGATATAAATACACTCCACAAAACAAGACACACGACAGAGGAGATACACTGCTATGATATGACTTTCTTCCACTCGCTCTTATCCTCTCTTTCCTGAGTCCACAGTAAAATTATTTTAGGGTACATCGCACATTCTCTTTGTTACTCAGCTTCTTAAAAGCCTTCTTTCATTCCCTGGCCTCCACAGCACTCAGATGCAGAAGAGTGCCAAACCATTAACCTGAGCGGTGTTCAGATAAAAAGATGATGGGCTGATAGAGAATTCTGAAAACAGTCTGGATTAGTGTCATACAGAAATCTTTGCACCATCCAGAGAAGGAATCTTCAATTATTCCAAGCCAATTTAATAAGCACCTGCAAATTTTACTTTGGTAACCCATTCCCCAAGCCGCAAAGCAGTGAACAGAGGAATGTGAAGAGCAGACAAGAGAATGGTTAAAATCCCACTTGTGATCTGCTGCAGACACTTTCACTGGGAATGTTTAAGAATAATAGTCTGCGTAGGAAGGAAGGAACTGTTGATATTTTAGTCACCTCCATATATTCTAGATTTAAAAAAAAGTGCAATTAATGATCAGAAGTGGACTATTATAACCATTGAAAATAATATTCATACAGACTGTAATCAGCTTCCATATCTCTCAGCACGTGCGTGGGTTGGAGATGAGCACTATGGCCAGTAGGCAGGGTCTTTTTTGGTACTGATGGGGGTGTATATTAAAACTTTGAAAGTTACTCTGATTACTCTGATTAATTCACTTCAAGTCATCTTAATTTTCCTAACTGCTTAATTATCCTAGCTGCTAAGATTCCCTAAAGGGAGTGAATTGCTCTCTTAAGCTTCATGATTTAGAGCTATGCCTTCTTGTGAACTACAATGAGATCCACCAGCTCACAAGCTGACTAGGATTGTTTCAAATACCGTTTGCGAAAGCAGTATTTAGTCAGGTAATCTTGTAATACAACTCTGAATCTCACGTCTTAAACTGCTCTTTCCTTTTGTACTGCCTATTGCTACAACTCAAATTAAGTAATCAAGTTCTCTTGGGCACCTCCTAAATACTTTGGTTTTGGACATAAGGACTGAGAACATTTCTTTATAGCAAGTTGTCTTTTGGCATAGACAACAGAAAACCTGGAAGAATTTTGCTTCCCACTTAGTTTTATCTGGGATGATCAAGTAAAATCTTTATCACAATAACATCTGTCTCACTAATATCTGGATTGGGAAGGCAGTACGCTGCTTTACAGAGCAGTCAATTAAAAATGCTTTTAAAGGCTATCTTTGACGTTTCTTACCAAATTCTACTCATGTATGGAATCATTACATCTGCACCTGTTCTGCTCATCTGCACCCTCTCCAAGGCCTGAGAAATTATCCTAAAAATGTATTTTGTTTCCTTTCCTGTGTCTGGAGGAAGTAAGCCACTATGACACCATTCAACAGGGATGCAGAAACACAGACAGAGAGAGGCAATGTGAATTACTGCTGGCATACAGTAACTCGGTACCACAGGCAGGTTTAAGAAGCATCTCTGCTGACTTCAGTCATGTTCTCTACCTAATCTACATCCTTCCTCTGTTTATTATGTTGATGAATCATGGCTAAATCCTCACTGCTGTGGCTGACAATGTTTGCCCAGGCCCTACTACCACAGCAGGGTTCTGATCTGCCTTTCACAAACTCTATTGCTCTTGATCTTCAGTACCTTGGACTAGTGCGGAGGTGGGACCTCACACAACCAGCACCATTTGCTATTATTATATATTTTTTTCTTTTCTCCCTATCAGAAATTAACATTCTGAACTATCACAGCAGTTTTATTAAGCACAGGAATAGGGAGTAGGCAGAAACCAACACATTCATTTTCTCCCATTTTTCTCCCATTATCAAGGGCTTAAGTGAACCTGGTTGTGCAAAGGTGAGAGGCTTCCAGACACTGAAATAATCCACCCTGGTAGCTTTTGTCAATTTAATTATTTTCTACTGAGATTGCTACCCACAAAAACATCCCAGACTGACAGCCCTGGAGACTGTGTCCTATGTTATCTAGGGAACAGACATAGTCCAAGCAGCAGCAATGCTTTTAGGTCTGATTTATTTTCATTTCAGCCTTAAATGTGTCCTTCGATTTTTAATTGACTATAGAGATGTCTCTCCCCACTAGCACCATCCTTTATTTTTCTCTGAGAGACAGGAAAGGTGTTTCCTTCAGCCGTATAGATTTTATTTCTAAACCTCATTAATTCTCCCCAAACACAGGCTGTATCTTCATAAATATTTTTATTACTGTGATTGCCAAAGCACCTACAGGTTAATTAGTCAGTGACATAGTTTTTAAATACAGAAACTAATCTATATTTACCTTTAAAACAACTATCTCAGTAGCTATATTTTAACTGTTTTGTGCAGAAGAGGAATAATTTACTGAAACTAAAACTAGAGAAATGTAATGAGACATGAAAATCAAGCAAGTTTCCTTGCTGTTGCAAGGAAACTGGGGGAAATGGCCATTTTAATATGCTGGCTATTATATGCTATTTCACCTGTACATATATCACTAGCTACAAAGGAACAAAGCTATTTCCTATGTAGAAGAATAGGAAAAGAATGTAGTAACAGCGAGTAAAAAAATATAACTAACACCTGCAGGAAGCAAAGGAGAAGAGGAAGGAAAAGGATTATCTACTGAGTAGGCAACCAGTGATCTACAAACATGGACCTCAAGACAGACCCAAATGCAGAGGCTGGTGTTGTTCAGCACCCCAGTCTGGGTCATGAAGCCATCGTTGACAATAACCAACCATTGAGGTGAACACACAGGGATTTGGCAGTAGGCAGCAACCAGGGAATCTGATCCTCACACATAAAGTAATGTCCTAACTTCTAGTCTTGATCTAAAGCATTAAGTTTAGTACCCTTTCCAATTTTCCTATTACTGTTAACAGGAATATCCAAAGTTACAGCAGTTATATATGTAAACATCATCTCTTCTGCATCTCGACAAGCTCCTGGCCTCAGTGACACCCTGTGGTAAAGCATCATGAGACCTAGATTCAGTTCATTACCACACCACAGATTTCTTTTGCGTTATTCCAAAAATCTTTAAAGACAAGGTTTTAAAAGGAATTTAAGCAAGTAAGAAGCCTTTATAGATCTGTTGAAACCCATTTGTATAATGGGAATAACAGCACCTTGCTGTATCTCACTTCTTATCTTTACAACATCTCCAAATTACAGTCTGTAAAGGGCTTCAGTACTACAATAATGAACATTCAGGTATGCAAGGGAGCACTTATCTATGAAATTTGGTAAGCTGTTGGAGACTGGCTAGTTAGGGTCTCCTTCAGCTTGAAAGAATTGTTCTCTAAAGACAATTGTCCAGTTCAGTTTTAAATAAGCAAAACATCACAACAGTCTCAGAAATGACGCTCACTATGATTTTCTCTCTTACAGAGTCCCTCCACTTTTATTGATAGCAGCAAATCTTTCATCCCGTTGCCTTGTCAAGAGAAGAAAGCCACGGTCATTACACAAACATAACTACGACAGAGGATCCCTGAAATGCTCGTTGAGCTTTGCCTTGCACAAAATCTACGGAGCTGTCAAGAAAACAGCCCAGGGAAAGCGCACTCCCATAGCCCCTCTGTAGCCACCTCCTTTCCTTATGCCCTATCCCACTCCTCCTCCTTAGTAACTTCTCACGTTGTTTCTCCAAAGCCCTTGCCAGGTTATAATTGGAAGATTTATTCCCTACTGTAGCTGCTCTGACACAAACTTTCCCACAAAACCTTTAAATAATTTTTGCACTTTAGAAAATCTGTATTATAAATGTTACAGGAAATACATGAATTTCATATCAGGTGTCAGCATGACACCTGTTTTCCTAACACTAACAAGGTCCACAGAATCCTCAGGAAAGGCATGGTGCTGAGGGATGGCAGTCAGGAAGGAAAGGCTGCCAACTGCTCCTTCTTCAAATTTTGCCAGGTATCTCTGACAAAGAGAATCCCAAAAACCTCATGCCAAGTAAAAAGACTCAAGATCAACATCCATTTGAAATGTCCCGCTTTCAAACAGGGACACATAATGCCCTCATTTAAGATTCAGATTTAGCTCCCTTCCACTTGGACCCTTGTGTTATCTTGTCGCTTGTTTTGATAAATTATTTACATGGGAATTGCCAAGTCACCCAGCAGAGGGAAAAGAAATCATTATTTATGTCAGAGGAACAAAGCCTGCTGCATTTTTTAATTTTATTTTTTCAACAAAGCATTCTGCGACATGAGTCAGATAATACCAAGTGGGAGGATCACACTTCAGCAGGCAGTGTAAAGCAGGTGGAGCTGAGGATACAGTTTGGGGATATGCAGCAGGCATGTTGTCCCTTGAAGGAGTTGGAAAAATTAGTGCTATAAAAACTGCTTTTGCAAGGATGTCTCATTGCTGAAGTTGTGCTTCAGAAACACCAAGATTTCCAAGCTGTTTTCCTGAGCCTATCAAGGATGTGTTATATATATATATATATTTGCCAGTGTTTCTTCAAGACAGGAAAAAAATCCACAGAGTTATCTCTCCGGGTATTCCATGAGGGGCTCTTGGCACATTCAAACCTCTACCAAAAGGTATTTGCCTTTAAACAGTAACAGAAGCCTTTACTGCCATTATTTCTTTCACATGTTTAAAGGATGTGTGAAGTGCTGCAACAGAAGGCAGGGAAACAGCTTGAGGCCTCTTCCACATACAATTTAAGAAATATAGCTGCCTTATGCAAGACAGGCCAAGGGACTTCTGCAACAGCACAGCTGATTTGCAAAGCATGTGGGAGCAGGTCCTTTGCTTTCTGGTCCATTACTTCTGGTAACATAGCATTGCCCATTCTGCTTAATAGTTAGGTCTGTATCTGCATTTATCTCCAAAATAGAAGGTTTATAATACCAAAATTACAGAGTCACTATTTTGGGGAAGTTTGCCTGACAGATCCTTCCCTTCTTTTAAGGCACATGACTTCAGTTTCTTCTCTTCTGGAAACTCTGCCCCGTAATTCCCACACCTCCTTCCACAAGTGTTGTGCAGAGGGACCCATCCCTCAGAAAACATATTCCCCCCAAATTTCCCCTGAAATAGGGAATTTGGTACTAAAGTTGGCTTGAGTATTTTGGTGAATTGGACAGAAGCATGCTATTGTCAGAGTGAGACGGCCAGGTATCCGATACCATTCTGCCATTTCAGGTCTACGTGAAAAGGAAAACTGCTCTAAATGACAATGTCAGTGCCCTTACCAACAGACCACAGGAAACAAGATGAACCTATCCTTTCTTCTCAAAGTGAAAAGATGTGGCTTCATTCCTAAATTAAGCATTCTTATATTTCTTCCACACCATAAATTTCCTGAAAGCTTTGTTCCTCTCTCTTGCATATCCATGCAACATTTCTGATTTCAGCCCTCATTTTTTTGAGGCCAAGTAGTTGAGAGAGTTGTGTTAAAACACAGGGCCCCTTCTGATATTTTCACTTAATATACTGGATTTTACCAGTAAAATATGCATTAATAGGAAGCTGAAAGCTGGCTATTTTCCAGTCTGTGCCCCTCACACACCTAAGACAGGCTTTTTACCTTCTGTTTGCCCAGCATCAGCTATCTTACCCTGAACTCCTGATACATCAACTCCAAAGTACTCCGAACTTTTATGCTTTGATAGACATAATAGTCTTCCTCGATTTTTCTTGACCCCTGTCTCCTAACTTAATTCTCCTCCTCTCCTGGTATTACATTCCAGGTCTAAGTAGTATTTGTGGCAGATATAAGCAGATTGACAACTGTAAACTCTAGAGAAAGCTTTTTGCAAGACTGTATATTTTTCCAGATGCTTCAGGAAGCTTTTTAATAAGGCTGAAAGTCACTGGATTTAATCAACTGATTTTTTCCACTTCCAGGGCTACAGATAGCCTGGGTCTGTTTGTTTTCTCAATTAAATTGGCATGAATAAGCAATAATGCTGCTGATCTTAGAGAAGTCACATCAGTGTGAAAGAAAATGTCAAGTCCATGGTGAGGAGACCAGCCCTCACATTAATGTAGCCCCTTCAATGGCTCAGCAAATAATTTAAAATAAATAAATAAATAGAAGCAAGAGACAGCAAAACCAAATTTGAATAATGAGATCTTTGGGCTTGCTTATGTTTGGAATATTATTCATGTAAACAAACAGTAGCCCCAGCTGCTCTCAAATAAGCCCAACACATTCCCTAAAGGTTTGTTAGCTGACTGTTTGCCTGGGGGCCACGGGATCCTTTACAGTCTTGCTACAGCTTCCCGCTGAAGAAACCTACCCTGATAGTCTCAAAATCTGGTAGCAGGCTACTCAGTGTGCCAGGAAAAATCCCTTGGAGACCCAGTGAGAGATGTGTTTACTGTGCCTAGTGTGGGATGCCAGACTTTTGACAGCACAGATCACATCTTGTTTGTGATGTGCAGTAAGAGCTTTTCCTCAAGGTAGAGAGAAGTTTCCTCTATCTTTCCATGGTGGAGAGTTCAGGCTAGGCACAGTAAGGAACAGCAGCAGTACCACGGGACAGGGCAAGATCCTTGAGGGGAAAGGTAGTGATGAAATCTGCATGATTGCTTATAGCTTCTTGAGAAGACTGAGCCAGTAATTTGGAAAAACAAGCTCGTTAGATGAAAACAGGAACGGCACCAATTCTCTGCAACGAGCAGACGGTGGAGCAGTGAGTGCGTGTTGCGCTCTGTTCCACGTTTGAGCCACGTGCTTCAAAGGTGGGGACCTTGCCGAGTGTAAATGAATACAGGCTAATGATTTTTTCTCTCACATTAGCCTCTCCAGCCAATATCATATTATAAGAGCCACAAAGAACAAAAGCAATGCAGCAAAATGGTGCACAGCTATGCCATACAGACTTTAATCTGCCAAGGGGAGGACGAGCAAAGCCTGGATGGTTAACCGACCACTTCAGTCTTGAAACAAGCTAGTAACTCACACAAGACAGGGTGTTTCCAGTTACCTCCACACTCTGGTCATTTTTAAAAAATAATCACAACACTCCAAAATACCACCTAGCTAAAAAAAGTGTTGAGGCACTAAACCCTCGAGATGATGTAATATTCCTTTTACAGATGACAGCAGAGAGACACGCAGAGATTAAATGACTTGCCCAGTATTACAAAGTAAACCAGTAGTAAATTACAGACAAGAATCAGAAGTCCGGATGCCCATGTCTGTGAATAAATCACTAGACCATAATTTCTCCTGCAAGATATCTTTTCCTCCTTTCCCTGTGCTATCCTGCTGCCAGAGGAAGATTATTCTACATGCCACATGGAGTAACATTTTTCCAAGTCTAATTCCAAATCTGTCAAGCCATGGAGTTTCTATTTTATACCTTTGGGAAATGATTCCAAAGCCTGACAGCGCAAAGACACATCTCAATGACAGGAAGTTCTCCACGATGCTTATCTTAAATTTTCCTGTTCTCTACTTGTAATCATCTAAATACCTTGTCTCCTTCTATAGTACTTAGAGTCCTCAAATACTGGAATAGTTGTATTTCTCCTCCTCTCTCCCACCTATCACTTATTCAAGCAATACAAAATTCTTTCAGTCTCTCCTCTTAAAACAATTCTTTCAACTCCTAGAACATTTTTCTTTTGCTCCTCTGGACTTTCTTCACTTATCCAGTAGGAAACACTCACTTGGGTCTTTCCATAGTCTGGAAACTTGGCCTGTGCCCTGACTGCTCGTGGGACAGACTGCAGGCTGTACACAGGATGATAGGAGAGCTGGAGTTTGAAATGGAGATCAGCGGTACTGCAAGAGCTCTAGCGCTGAGGGATACAGGCAAGCTCCTAGAGGAATGCTTCCACCCATCCATTTGAACCGGAACGAGTTGCTACATTCTTTATTAATGCCGTTTACTTCCAGGTCACTTTCCCATTTTGCCAATTAAACTCAAAAGAAACAGATTTTAAACTCCACACTAAATTATAAAAAAAAAATACAGTTTGTTTCACTGTCTGGCTAAATTAGCAAGAGGGAAATGCCAGTACTGAGGACTCTTGCTGTTTCCACTGCGGTCAGAGTTAAGCATCACCAAAACGGCCATCTCAGCAGAAATATACACCCGCGGGCTGCCACATTAACATAAAGCACAGCAGCCAGAAATTATTGCTGCCTCTAATCTCTAAACACTCCGGAGCTGAACTGCGTTCAGCGGAATGACCTGTCCTCCTTGATGCATTAGTGTTTGCACTCCCTCTGCCTCTCTCTCTCTCTCTTATGCACATACAGCCTGTCCCTTTTGGAGAAAAAAAAAAAAAAAAAAAGAGGGGGGGGGGGGGGGGGGAGAAAGAAAGCAGTATTTTAACTGCTCGGTCTCCTTCCATCTCTCTTTCTCTAACCTACTCATCTAGTCCTGGTTTTTTGAAGACGCTGGGAGTTTTACTTTGGGTGAAGATCAAGAAACAAAGCCAACCCAGAATTTCATTATCCAATACGAAAATGATATGAAATAGTTAACATCAGGAACAAGCTGCTATAAAGAACCCATGTGTAAATGCATTTACGCAAAGTCACTTAAAAAACAACCTGATGATTCTCTTTGCTTTGCTTTTATACTATCCTTGTGTTGCCCTCTCTCTCCTCAGCCCCTTTCCTATGTATCCATCTCATCTTCATTGCTCCTTCAAAAAATCAAACCTATGCTTATGAACAAATCTGTCTAGAACGAAAATAGAAGAAACCAATGTGTAAAATACTTCAGTTAAAGAATATCTTATTTTAATGACTGAGTTCTTATTTGTTTTTAAATTGCTCTTAATCAATTTAAACTAAATTGGCGAGCAACTCACTTCACCAAAGTAAGTTCAATGGTTTAACTAAGCTCAGTGGAAACAGTACCTTTAATTAAACTCAGCCACCTTCTGGTGGTGGAGACCAAAGACTGAAGGTTTACGATTGAAGACAGTGGACAAAGGACGCCTAAAATAATACGTTGAGGTTAAATCTCATGGAAGCTGGCAGATTTAATCGCCACACTTCGCAGAAGATACTTAAGGTAAGAGACTTTCTGCTCCACACAAAATGAAAATGTAACATTTCAGATTCTGAGTAATTCAAAAAGAAAAAAAAGAAAAAAAGAAAGAAGAAAAAAGAAAAAAGAAAGAGGAAAGAAGAAAGGAGAAGAAAAAGAGGAGAAGAGGGAAAAAAAATCGGGTAACGATTGGGAGACATCGGAGAGCAGAACACACTCTCCAGGCAGAGGCACCATCAGAAGTTCAGCTCAGGCAGACCAGACTGCTGACATGGGGCGGCCTTGGGCAGAGCAGTTGTGAAAGGGTGTCACATAAAGTTTCTGTCCATCAAGGAGCGAGAATGGTTTTGGTCCTCTATCTTATTTTGTTTGAGAATGCGGGACTTAATACATGCTTTTACATTAATAAAAATCCATTAAAGAGATTTAACTTCATCATCATTTCCCCAAATTACTAACCCCAATTTTAGGTTAGCTGCTGTAATGAAACCATTTCCAATAGGTAGGCAGTAGCAATAAATAATCTGCCATCTATTACTGTAATAAGAGCACACTGCTGACAGCGACTGATGATTACTACTCGGAAATCATCCTGCATAAGATAATAAACTGAAGCAGCTCCAGTTCTATGCATAAGGCAACCTCTTCTACACTTTCCAGTATTACAGTCTGAAGAATAGACAGCAGCATCCAGAACCCTCAACTGTACCATTATACTGCTTAAAAAGTAGTCCTCCCTTTCCCCCGCCCATTACTCTTCACTCTTTAGAAGTGAATAGGTATTATAAACATAAAAGAAACATTAGTATTAAGGACCATTGTTACCACAAATCAAAACTTCTTGAACTTGGTAGTTATTTCTCAATAACAATCATATTTGGAGCTGACATTAGTAAAGTGCTGCAACAGCAAAAATAATTAGGTATCAACAAATATTTGATTTGGACAGACTAACTTGCAGAAACAGGAGAACCAAAAAAAAATGTTTCAAAGAAGTCTTTGCAATTACCGGGGCTTTTCTAAATGTTGTTTTTAAAGCACCATCAACAACAGAGGATTAAATCCACAAGGGGAATTGATGACGTTCAACTCCAATTCAGCCTAAAGATCTCACATACTACTATTTCAAAATCACCACACATTCTGATCAAAATAATCGTTTGTTAAAGGGTGAATTATGTCTCCTTTTAAAGTTAATATCATTAGATTGTGGAGTTGTATCCCCTTACAATGAACAGAAGCAGTCAACACGTTACTCAGAGGAACTGCTTACAGCCTGTCCATAGCCTCATCCACCTGCCTGGCACACATTTAAAAGGATATGGCTGTGGGACATATTCCCTTAGAACATATCAGCACATATTTCAAGCTCTGTCTTGTCCTACCCACATCTGCATCTTCCTTTCATCCTAGGAGACAGGACATTCGGGACCTTCAGGCTCACTGGGTTATGTCAAAATCTAACTGCTGCTCCTGTGTCATCTATGTCAAAGATACCCCTTCCCTCTCTACTTTCCTTCTTCCCTAGATCTAAGTCACAGAACCTAGAAAGGTTGTCTACTTCTTTTATGCCTCAATGAAAAATCAATAAATGCTCTCAGCCTTTCCCACTTTAAGTTTTTATTTGACAACAAGCATACAAGAACGATCTATGTGACATGGTTACAGCAGACAATTCTAATGTGTATTACTGTGTTACTGCAATTGAACAAGAAACCATAAAGGAGATTTAAGCTAATGAGTTTTATGCTACCTTTGCAATGAAGAGCGTGCAAACAGATAATTACAGCAACTCACATAACACACAACATCGTGTGATGCAGTATCCAAATCCTCTGCCAGTTGAACTTCAAGGCAGCACACTCGTGCTGCAGTGAAAGAGCATCCACCCTGACCCAGCTCTGGCACTATCGCTACTCAGTTACACGACCCCCACTCCACCAAGGGTTCCCCTTACAGTTCGCCTCTTCCTTCCTTGCAGCCCTTCAGGGGTATGTTGTGCACTGACCATTAGAGTCCCTGCCACGAAAAGAGAGGTAAGGGGGAGGTGGCACAGCAGAGACCAAACAAACTCATCACAACCAGGAAAAGCCTGGGTCCTCTGTGGGAAGCAGGAAAGGTAAACTAATTTAGCTATGCCAAATGCAGGCAGCCTGGGCTGTCCAGGGGTGCCCCTGCCCTGATAATTATGTATTTGGGCTGCACTGCCATAACACAAGCTTATGGCAATCTCTTTTCTTAAAAAAATAAAAGAAAAAAATCAATCAAAGTGAGCTATGGCTCGACAGGTCTGCAGTAAAGCCCAGCCATGTAGAAAATAGAGCAGCAGCCACACTACAGGATCAAAAAACAGGGTGAGCAAACTCTATCATCAGGCACAATTATCTCTCTGGAAAAAGAAGAAAAAAAACACAACTCATCTTCCCCCAATGCCTCTGATGTATAACAACAACGGATTTGGATTTCTGACACAGGGCATTGCTGTATACTTACTATTCACTAACTCCTTAACCTCAGTTTGGGGTTTTGTTTGTTTGTTTTTCCAAGTATTTGGCTTTCATCAAATTTTAGTTTAATATTTTTAGAGGAGAGGAGCGGAAAGTAGGTAAAAACGGGGAAAAAGAATATCAAACCCAGAGACCACTCTTCACAGTCAACTTCCACCCATGAGGTTCCTGGAGGAGCCATCCTGCCAAGCATAAGAGGGTCATTTCCCAACCCTGTCAAGCCATAGCTAATACCTAGCACATACAAGCACCAGAAGTACAGCACAGCATCAACATATGGTGCCCAAATAATCATGGAGAAACAGGCACAAAACAAATTTCCATGGAGATTCTACATTACAGAAATATCAAACTGACCCACAGCAGCAGTAGCTGAGCGTAAGGAACAATCCACCCTGTGTGGGATGTGCAGCTCTGTAACGGGAAGGAGAACTTGCAGGAAAAGTTAGTCTATGCATGTAGGGATGCCTGGTACAGGCACCTGATTCATCTTAGGATGCTCACTGTCAGGTTTCCAACCAAGAAGAGACTCCACTGAATTTGGTGCTGTTTAGGAAACACCAAAAAAAAAAAAAAAAAAAAGAGAGAAAGTGTCCTTTGGAACTGTGCAGCCTTTTCCTTAACAGAACCCCATTAAAGAGGATAGGCAGCTGCTCTGTCCACACTTACACACGCATCCATCCTCTAGAAGTGCTGACAGGCTTTGTGGGCCTGCAGGAGGACGGAATTGCCCTCCTGTGGCCTTTCTCTTTCACACTCCAATTCACTTCAACTGAAGCAAAAGCCCCTGTTAGCTGCAGATCAGCAAGCTGCAGACTCACAGGAGCAACAGGTAGAGAGATAAATAATGGAAGACAACATGTCTGAGAGCAACTAGGAGAGAAAAAGGTTTCTCACAAGGCAAAGAAAAATAGCAACATGGTAAATAAAGTAGCTGAGAAGAATTCAAGTTTCACCCATCTTCACAAGGCCACTGCACACAAATAAGTGACAACTGGGTACACTCAAGAGTTTAATCTGTCCTCAAGGCATATGGTGGCATGAAAAAGTACAGTACACTTCTAGGCAAGCACTTATCAAAATTCCTCCTAAACTCCTTGCAATGGGAGAGGGTAAGAAACTCAGGGACATTCTACAGGTGTTGTCCTATGAACAGAGAAGACCGTTTTCAATTTACCTGAAAAACTGAAGCAGAGAACTGAGGGCAGTGCGAGGGCACCACCACCGTTCCAGGCCTCCCTCAGCCTGTCCATGCCCAGGCCCTCATTTCAGCGCAGCCCCTGCCCCTCAACACCACCTCAGTACCAGGCTCCAGCCCCACTGCAGCCCTGCCTCCATCCCACCAACTACGACCCATGGGCGACCACCTGGCCTCAGTGCATCCCCACGAAGGTGCCCGATGCCTGAGGCTGCCCCGTTCCCTCCCAGGACGGTGGGACAGGCCGTGGCCGCGCGGGGCTGCCGCCACAGGGTGCTGTGAAGATTGACTCCTCAAAGCTGCTATCACTTCTATTGCCTAGGTTTGAACCAGAGACAAAGCTCAGCCTTTACGAGTCACTTCTTGAGATCTCCATCTCAGTGTTTACTCAGGAACAAAGAAATATGATTTGTGAATGCACATAAAGGCTTGAACGAATTAATGGGATATGTTCAGGGCTATGACTGAAGAGAAAGAGAAATAGACAAAGGCAGTATGCAGTGTACCTTTCTTGTTTTATTTCATTTTTTCATTCTTAAGCACTTTAAGAGAGGAGTAACTCAGAAGACAAGCCAGGCATGACCAAATGTCCCGATTTACTTTATTTTGAGTCTGACAAAGCAGGGTTCCCGAATCTCTTGCTAAATGCTCAGATCCAAGATGCAAGCAATGACCGAGGTCAGCTAGCTAAAGTGGGAACAATCAACAAATCTACACTTCCTATTTGTGTAAAACTAATACACATGTTCGACAATTTTTGTAGTTTACCCCTATTTCTACTAACTCTAGCCTGAAAAATCGTCAAAATTAGCAATGCATAACAGGAATGTTGGGAAATGTTTTGTCTCAGCTAATCCCACTAAATCTTCATGCTTTACCTACACAGTAGACTTCATGGAAAAGTCTATCATTAATATAATCAACACATGCATCTCCACTGTCATGAGAAACATCATACTCACAGCAACGGTGTGTGAATACTTCTACCAAAGCTTCCCGGAAAAGGCAAAACAATACTTAGGAGCCCTGTGTTCGTGTTATTACAATTGCTGTTAGGAACCACATGGGTGGCTGCAAAACAGATGTTTCAGAAGAAAACCTGCTGCAGACAGAAAACGAAGTTTAAAATCATGTTAAAATATACAGCCAGAGATTTTAATCCTGCTTTAGCCCCTTCTATACCAACTGGACTGATTTCAAGGTCATCAATCATCATCAGCACAGCTGCACGACAGCAGTACTAGGAGGAGCAATAGATAAGAATTATGTTTTTACCACTGTATCATCCAATCTCTGTAGTATTCATAGGCATCCCATGTGAGTTGATTATATTTGCAGTCTTTCTGCATTCGCAAATGGGATTTATTAGAGAAATATTCCAGAGTTGATAAGATGAACATTTCAAATGGCATACGGCATAGATCAATGCCAATTTAGATAAGCTCAATGCAGTGGAGAAAAGGGTAGAAAGGAAATGCACTCAGTAAGAAATATTTGCTAAATAAGTTCCTGAAGAGCACTGGATAATGAAAACCTTTCAGTTGGTGCAGGGCAAGAAAGAAGAGGAATTAGGCAAATACTTTACTTTAAACCATCTTTAAATTTCAATATTAGCTTTAAAACCTTAGCACCTCCACTGAAACTAACTGTATACAATATCTCCATGTAGTCTCATTTTGGCTACAATTTCTGTCATTTGGTTAAATACAGTCAGAACTTGATTAGAGAATTGCAAAGTGTCTACAGTATAGGGTAGAAAGAACCCCATCTGCATAAACTAGCCAAACAATTGAGGGAGCATCCTAACAAAGACAGCTCTTTATAAAACTGCATCTTTTTTCATCATTCAAAAAATACTTAAGGCATGTTCCCAAAACACAGACCGTGACACTAAACCAAATGACTCACTGTTTACATGCCATTTCTAATCCAAAGATCTCAAAACTCTGGAAATACTAAATACAGCTTTCAATAACTGTATGACATACAGAAGTATTAATCATTGGTTTTGTACTTATGGCTCAGCTGACTTAGAAAATCTTAAGACCAGAATCAGAAATTAAGGCCTGGATTCGTTAAGGTCCCACACACACAAGTGAATACTGTCACCATTATATCACCTCTCAGCGCTCATCTCCCAAGCCAAACAGCCAACTTTGCAGTTCTCACACACAACTATCCTCTCAAGTTCTTTCTCTAGCAGCATAGAAAAAGTCAATCTAATACTGAGAAAAGTATAACAAAATCATCTAGGCTGGAGATAGCCACTGGCAATTTTGCAATTACTCTCCAAGAGCTTGGCATCTCTCTTCTGGTGTCACTTAACATTATCAGATAATAGTTAGCTATTTCTCCAACAAACAGCTGGAATCTAATCCTGTACTCCTAACTTAGTTTGCAAGCATTTTCTCCTGAGTGAGGACTTATCTCCTGAGACTTATCTCTTGAGATTTTCTTGCCCAACTCAACTGTCTGAAAGATAGCAGATCAGCTCAAAGGTCACCAGGCAATTTGACATTTTCTTCTTGCAACTTTTTTTGTTTAGGATAAATAAAATATTATGTGGAATATTTAGTTATGCTGTAAACATTAGACTGAAAGGAGCATGTTTCCTAGGAGTTGGAAAACACTCCTAGGAGTCTGGAACTGCCTAGAAATAAGGTAAGACAGAAAAACTAACAGACATGAACCCAAGCTACATATTATCAAGAAGTAAAATGACCCTGTTGATCAATGTTAATATTTCAGTTCCCAAATTTACACATGTGAAAGGGGAACAGATGCTTCAGGCGGCCTCCACTCAAGTTCTTTCACTGTTGCATCAGCAGGTACAATATCTCTCAACAAAGTGATGACCAACTAACAACCAATGGCTACTCAGAAAATTAGCTAAAATAAGCCAGAAAACTGTAGCTCCTGATGAGGGCACATGTTCACGTCCAACTCCTCAAACACAAAATAAATAGCTTCCCAACACAGGAACCTTAGAAGACAGACCGCAGTCTAGAAATCACCACTCTTCCATTCTAGAGGTAAAAAGCCAGAGCAGGCAAAGGGCAAAAGATGGCATTGCACAAAGGATTTGTTTCATAGATTAGTATAGGATGCTAGTCTCAAGGAGGCTCAATCCAGTTCCTTCCCCAACACTCTCCATTTTGAAATATTAAATATATATTACAAAATAAATAAAACATTATTAAATATATAAAACCAAAATTAAATATATTTTAATTAGACAAATTAAATATATAATACAATTGAAGACGCATCTGAAGATATCTGTGATACTCTGTAGGCATCTAATTTGGAACACAGTTTTTGTATTTATCTTCCTTCCCTTCACCCTAATATGATTTACTTCTGTAGTTTTCCAGACTTAACACTAACGTCTCAGAAAACAAAATTACTTTAAAAGATACTGGGAAATGTATGGGTATAATGCAGGAACATTATTCTGAAACTTGATTTTAGTTGCAGAAGCAAAACAAAGAACCACTTCTGTGGCTGGTCTGTGGTAAAATTTCTGATGAAGTCACATCTTGGTGTGAACTAGGGAAAAAAAGACTTTTTTTGAACTCTATATATTGCTTGCATTTGCATTGTGAAACTGAAATTTCCCCTTGAAACTCTCAGTATGTTTCTGTTACCTTCAGGGAACAATAAGGGAGCCCTCCTGTGGATAATGAATCACATTTAAATTCCCATGATGGACAAGGAGAGACTGTGTAACCTAGGGGATAAAACGGCTCTATTTTAGAGCAAAGAGAGTGAGGTTGTATCCACTGGCGGCTCTAGTTTAATTTAAATGGCTATTAACTTTGTTCCATTGAGGCAGTTACAGTTTAATTCGTAGTGCTTTATTCAAGCAAAAGAAAATGCATAATCACATCAAATAAAACAACCCAGGCTAAAAAAAGTATCTTAACCACAACAGAAAGTATGAAGGCTTTTATAATATTAATGCTACAAATATATATATATTTATACTTCAAATTTTTGCATACATGAGGTTATCTCTAGAGTCATTATTCTCATGAGGGTATCAATATTGCTCATATTAGCAAAGTTACATGCTTAAGAGTGTCACTCAGTCCAGAGTTGTAATGTTTCTTAGTTCATCACTGTTTCCTTTACTTAAGACACAATGAAGAGTATAATAATCCATTTCTCCGGCCCAGAACAGCAAAACACTCACACAGGGAGAACACAAAGATGCAGGACAAAGGCAGCTCTAATGTCTTATCTGGAGTCTTGTTCTGGACTCAACCAGTTCATCAGTTATGAACAGCAGCTCTGCTCTCCTAAACAGCAAAAGGGCAAATTCTGTCATCACAACCCACTGTTCTTCACTGCACACCATGCGCCTCAGCGAGTTTACTCCTGAGAAAACAAACAGAAATTAAGTATTTGTCTCTGGTGGAAGTTTAGTACTGAAAAATGTTCTAATCACCACTCTTACGCCCCTGCCAAGGTGAGAAAAATGTAATTTTTTGTTTGGAAGTTTTCTGTGATCTTGCATCATAAACCGTAAATGTTGAGCATTTGCAAGTTTGGCCAAGTTAACAGGAGCTGAAATTACTCATCATCTTACAGGATGGAGCCCATGTTCTGAAAGTTCATTGGGGCTAAGGGTGTTCAGATGTATGCTTAGCTATCTTATCAGCTTAATTCACTTATGTCACATCGACCAATATCAGTTTATCTCCTCTAGTTTATGTCAGCACATCTTCCCTGAAGGAGCGCAAGTTAGCGAGAAGCATAAACTAGACACATGAATCTCCCTACAACAGGACATACCTATTCAGTTTTAAATATTTCCACTATTTCCTGGGTGTCTGTTCTTCAGGATACCACATTCAGTCACAAGCTCATGCAATAGCACTCAAAGTTACTTCTGGTGTACTTGGTACTTAACTATTCACACCCCTCATGAGAGGCACAGCAAATCAATCATACAAAGAAATGTGCCTACCACATAACTTTTCTTGTCTGCTGCAAAACCTCATATCCCCACTGATTTGTCTTGCAACATCGGCCCTTGCAATCTCTAAACACATGGTAATAGCAGTACAAGAGCAGTTAAATTATTTGCCAAGTAGTGCTGATTCAGCAAAGCTGGCCGTATCAGATGAATTGAAAAGCACAACTATGGAGTAATTTATAACCAGCAGTGCCAAAGGGCTACCAGTACAATCATCCGGATGGTCAGCTGCTTCTCGGACTGATAACGCCACGATCCAGCACGTGAGACTCTGATTTCTGCTGGAACTCTGCTTCTCCTTGCTGCAGCTGCACAGAGAAGGCAGCAACCTCTGTGCTCTTTTCGGGGCTTTAACGTCTCTGTGACTTTGTCCTGTCACTGTAATGCACCAACCAATCCCAATCTCTCTAGTCTGAGCAGCCAAAGTCCCGCTTGAGCAACACCTTCCCTAAGGAGCACAGACTGCTAAATTAATCATAGAGGCGACGTTTACACAGGAGAAAGGCAGACAGACAAGGTGCTTACCTTTCCCTTTCTGCTCTTTAGACTTGCTCTTGCTCTCTCAAAAGTTTTTATTTCCCTTATGAAATTGTTAAATGTAAAGTGTTGATCAGGGAGAACGAACTACAGGATAGAACCTTATGATTACAGGGCATCTTATTGTAGAGGACTCTAGTGCTGAAAATGTAGAGACATAAAACTGTCCGAGACAAAAATCTGCTTTGGAGCTTAACACTCAGAACAATATTTGCTAAGCATTATGGCAAGGACCTGGAGAATAGCAATACAATTGAAATTGCAAAACAATGCTAATTATTATTAATAATACGATTTGTTCAGAATGATGAAATTAGGGCTTTCCTCTATCTAAATATACTATGTAGTTTTTCTTGACCACAAGTGGTCAAATTTTGGCTTATGACTTCTGAAGAAATTGTTTTCATTAAATTTTATAAAACCAGAGACAAAATTCATCAATGTTTGCTATCTTGAGCCTCCCCTACAAATGCAATGCGTGCAACCTACTGACATTTTTGCTCTTGATCTGCTCTCAGAAAAACTTAGTGAACATTATAAAATTTTCATACCTCAACAAGCAAGTAAATAAAGAACAGATGATAACGTCCCTTGTATTACTTCTCAGTTATTATGCCATCATATAAGGCCTGATTTCCAAGTCCACAGATTTCAGTGGAAAGATATCCTCTGAATTTCATTAGCTAAAAATCAAACGCATCATAGAAGACAAAAATAGTTGCAAACCCAATACACAAACAGCGTTTCTCAGAATCCTTTATGTGCAAGGGAAATAACACCACCAGAGATTCAATAGCCACATCACAGTTAAACAACAATTCAGAAAAAAAAATTGTGTGTTCAGGTACAAAACTGTCTAATGTTGTCTAATGAAGAAAAAAAGAATCACAAAAGTGTATTTTGAGGCATTAGACATCACAGTCTAAATGAGTATGTCTAGATGGATCATGAGATTGACTAACAGCAAGAAACATTTTATTACATCAAAAGAACACCAGTATCATACATATGGCAAAAAAAGCCCAGTACGTTTTAAATTTTGGATTACCAGCTGCTCCTATAAAGAGAAACATACCTTCTCTAAAAAGAACCTTTTGAAATCATAGTGGACACAGGCATAAGCAATACTGCCTGTACAAAAGCCACAGGAAAGAAAGATATAAATGAAAGTAGATAGAAAAATGCTTGGAGAAGCAAAAAGAAGTATTTCAAGATACATAATAACAAGCAGCACAAGACACAAGTGAGGTAATGAAATATATTCATTTTCGGCAAGGAATTCTTTGACAATATTAGGAAAGAAGATCTCTTTAAATGCCAGTCAGAAGCTAAACACAAATTAACTTGGAATCCACACTAACTGAACAGCTGGATCCAGAAAACAAATGTGGATAGCTCACAATGACAAACTTGATCCATGGAGCTTTTCTAACAATTCCCCTATTTTGTGGACAACCAAAAGTTGCAAAACCCTTGAGGTTTCTTAGCAGTTTTCTAGGAAGAAATGCCCATGGAACAGAATTTCTTAAGATCCATAAGTTCTTTCAACATTAAAAAGAAATTATTTCAAGCTTTAGGATGGCATTCGAATCTAGCCAGATACTGGCAACGCTGACTCATTGAATCTTACCCTAGCACAGCATCAGAAAGAAGAAAAGACTGAGGTAAAAAGACACAACACCAAGCCAGGTCCAGAGAGGTCTGAAACTAGGAGCAGATTCCATGACTAGCTTTCACAATACTTTCAGCTCCCAGCTTTCACCACCCAGGGTCACCACGGTGCTGAAGAAGAGATGGTAACACACAAGACAGGAAGGCAAAAAACAACAACAACAAAGCAAGAAGATTCATGACTGAATTTAGAGGCTTTGCAGGGTTTAATACATCTCCTTAGTGATCTTAATTGCACATCAATCTTCTTCAGTTGGAGAATGAGGTAAACATGAAATTCTCCACCTCAGCACAGAGGGTAAACCGGAGTTAAAAGAAAAGGAGAAAAGAAGGGCATGCTCAATCCAAACTGGATTTCCTCCCCTCTCACCACAAAACAACAAGAAGCTTTTCTTTAGTGCCTGCCAGCACAGGGAAATTACTATGGAACAATAAGAATGTGACTTTACAGCATTCTGCCTCTAATTCCCTTATTCTATACCTCAGGCTCCTTTTGGCAGTTAAGCTTAATCCACTTCTAACCCACACAAGAGCATGTTCAGGGCAGGTGCCCACGCAAGGAATTAGTGCAGAGTTAGTACACTAGGCTAACAAGATCTCAGCACAAGATTCTTCATCCACCTTGACTGCCAATGTCATTCTTGGTATTCACAGAGACTTAAATTGCCAAATTGCAGGTAGGAAAAAGAATTATGTAAATACCTTTCCTCTCCACTCCTACGACTCAAAGAAAGGCAAGAATTCTGCTCTGCTGGTACCACTGACAGCCCTACCCAAGACGTACAGTGATATGCAGAGTTGTTTATCCCAGATAATCTAAGAAGAAAGTAAGGCCCAATCCCTTCTATGCTCAGACAGACCAAACACCATTCTCCCTAATGGCTCCTCATAAGAAACAACACAGACTCTATAACTCCTTTAAACTATGCCTGATTTATGTGGTTCCTGATAAAACATCTACATTTCTCAGTATAAACAACTTATCCATGCAATAAAAATTGCACAGATAATTTTTAATTATATTCCAGACTTTACAATCTAGTTTGGAAGACTTATGTAATCCATGGACAGTTTATTAGTAAGCATGACCTTGGTTGTACTTTATCCCATAAATTCAAAATCAGTAGAGTCTCTAGAATTGAGATGAGTGTTCTACACACTATTCTCAGAGTCTGCATTCCTAAAGAAATGCCAAAACAGAAATGTCAGGTAACATTAACTCGATCCCTATTTACAATATTTTGTGCTAGGAGAAGCATAGAGTGAAACACACACACACCACAGTGAGGAGCATTCCAAGTGTGCAATGCAGAGTTGTTGTGCCTTAAACCTCATGCCTTTAAACCTTGTGACTTATTTCCTTGCCTAAGGTTCAGGGAGGTAAAAACCTTCCTCAACGGCTTAAATGGACATTGTCACGATTTAAATTATGCACTGTATCTTGCTGGGAATAAGTAACATACCTTCACAACCCTTTAACCTGTATTACATGTATTACATTATGACAATTAGAATGTATTACAAAAAATAGTTTTGCTTTTCCTGATGATGCTATTGATTTCAAGATAAAAAACATAGGCAAAGCAAGAGACAAATGATATCAATCCAATGAACTTCCTCCTTAGCAGCTGCTCTTTCTTGCTCACTAACCTCTCCTTTTTGCATTTGAATTCTGAATACCAAAGAATGAAGAAGTCTCCCCTGCTTCCAAATATAATGGTACTTAAATTTCTTTTTCTATAAATAAAAAAGTGAAATATAATCTATGAGTTCTTTGGGGAAAGGAAAGGCCTTGTTAATTTTTAAATCCAAACCTACATTTTGAACCTAAGTGGCACATTTCAGGGTTTGGCATCTCACCCATAATTTAAAACCTGCAGTAGCAGAAAGATGAAGAGAAAAAGCAACTTGTCTGCCCTGGAACTCTGCTGCCCTTAGGCATCAGCCAGAAATACTCCCAGAGGCAGGATGCAAATGAAACGTCTCGTCAGCTCTTAGGCCATAATGCTTTTTACCTTAAACATTTGCATTAACAGATGGTTCCCTGAAGTCCCATACACTCATTCCTGAGTTCACTTCCATGTCACTCCAGGCCCCATTTATCATTGGCCAAACAGCAGTGTCACGAGGTGGCTGAGCCAGGAAAAAAAGGACGAACTGTATGAAATGGTTGGTGTCACCTACATACATGCATTTGACCTCAGTTAGAAAAGATGGGGAAATATTGAAAGTAAATGCTAAAGGAAGCAATAAACAGGTCATTAGATGACCTAGCGTTGCCATATGTACCAAAAATCTGCTAAAACACAGTTCCTCTTGCTAAAGCCCCAAGTGGAAATCTGGAACATTCTCACATAGATGCAGTGTTCATGATCACACTTCAGCTTTTGCTGAATTCCTCAGACAACCTCTAAACTCTCCACTCAGATAAAAAGATACTGGTTTAACCATGGGAAGAACAGAAATCTGAGCTCTGCTCCATTAGGCTGAAAGAAAACAGCTCCAGAGCTTGTGTGTGGCTGGGGTTCCCTATAGCAAGGAAATAAATTTTGTTTTTATCATTTTTTCTTGGCAAAATGTCAGAAAGAAATTGTCAGGACAGAGGTGCCTGCCAGAACAAAGATCTCAAGCGCAAGGGTTAAAAACCCGGACCAGTCTAGCTGAACTCGGTGAAGGATAAACCGCAGATGCAGAAAGGCCGGCGCAGGCCGGTACTTGTTCACTCAAGGGCTGGGGGTGCCAGCACAGGCCGACCTACGGGCGCCCCAGGCCTGTCCATCGAAGCCGCAGGCGCTCGCATGGCCCCAGCTCTGTGGTGCTCTCTGCCATCTCAGGACAGTCCTCTGAAGCGGGAAGCACCAGCCCAGTTTTACAAACAAGGAAGGGAAGCACAGCAGAGATTGAGAAAATTGTCACCACACAAACAACGTCTGCAGTCAAAAAGAAAACTGAACTAAGTCTCTGAAATCTCAGGGTGGTCTCATGATTGCTTAACTCTGTACAGAACCGTACAACCAATTTCCCTTGCAAGCAGGATACAGGCGTTGGAATGAACTAGCACTGTGGTCTGTTTTCTTTTATTGTGATGCTAAGAAAATCCCCAGCCCATTCAATACTTAATCTGACAGGAGATACTTTTGCTTATTAAGAGAAGCATATTTTACTTCTCTAAATTGCTTGAGAAAATTGAATACATTGTATCTCTCATTGCACCCCTGATTTTTTGTTAATACTATATGTTTGAATACTAGACTTACATTTTAAAATGATTGACAGCGCTCTACAGTAAAGCTTCATCCTCATAAGAAAAACCATTGACTCAGATTACTAGACTAGACTGCTCTGTTTAAATTATACAAAGCTTGCTACTCCCACCGCCTTTATACCAAGTCTTTCAGACTGGGACAAAGTTTCAATCAATTGCAAGAAATACTGTCTTTTGCTCACTACTACCACCATTTCATACAGATCATTTGGTGGCATTTCACTATAGCTCCACTGACACCACTGGGCTTAGACCAGAACATGCAGGTGCTTTGGAACAGGCTTTCCCTGAATTATACTTGAGACCATATTCATAAAACTTCAGTCAAAAAAAAAAAAAAAAAAAAGAAAAGAAATAAGACACATGTGAGTGTCACAGTCCTTAGATTTCAGGGGCCTGTTAGCAGAAAGCCAAGCTTCATAAAAAAAAACTAGAAAAATACTCAGTGTCATTGCAGAATTCTTCTCCAAAAGGATTTAAATAAATCCCACTTGGAATTTATGACAGTCAGATACTCCTTTTCTTCTCTGTAGTTCAACATCATCTGCCTCGAGGAGATTCTCTGCCCCTAAAATCAGCCAACTGTCTTCACGATAACCCACAATTTCTAATTTTCCCTTTGTGTGCTGAGCTGCAAACCCCGCTGGTACCTAGCAATCACGGCTGGTCTCGCTTACCAGAACGGAGAGCTCTGCTGGGCACTGTGCTCAGGGAGAGCACTGGGCTCTCCCTCCTTGCGAGCTCAGCCCTGCAATTACACTTGAAACTGGCCCGAGTTGAGAGGCAGAGGACCGCCTGAGAGAGGTGCCCAGATGGAAAAAGAAAGCTACATCCTTCAAATACATTATCAACAACATTATTGTAAGCTGCTCAGGAAATTATAACAAAGTGTGCTGAACAAAAAGTGGCCATGACCTTTAGCTTAGGCATTTTCAAGTTCAAGTACACAGTTAATTATTTGTAGGTTTTGCTGGTTTTTTTTTTTCTCCTTTTTTTCCTTCTTTCTGGTTTTGCGTACAAGTCTCCCTCATTTAGACTACTTCACACTTTTAGCCTGCGTGCAACCAGAAAATCCAGAGAATCTAGCAAGAGTTCTTCAAATATATGACAACAAAATGTGCGTGACTGCCAATAGTAACAGTAACAATCCTGAAATTTTGAGACTCTGTTACACTGTATCACTATTCACTTCTGGCTGTTGAAATGCAAGCCTGGACATGCCTGCTTTTCTTCTGCACTAAACACAGTGAAAAATCTGCATGGCCACATGGGAAGGGATTCTGGAAACCCCCTTATCCTGCAGTCAGCCATCACCACCCCCCCAACCTCAGCACGGACACTCTGGCATTCAGAGAGGACTGCTTGCAGCTTTCGTCTGTTCTAATGCCATATTCCCCCTTTCCTCCCTGTACCTTCTCCTCTCAAATTAGCAAGCGTTTTTCTAGCCAGAAGAGCGAGTGCAGAGGGCAGTAACACTTGTGACAAAAGTCACCGCTGAAAACAGCTTCTGTGTGTACGTCCTGATGACCTCCTCCGGGCCAACTAGCCTGGTAGCTCTTAATGGGGCAAATGGCTGAAGAACGGTGAACAAGTGAGTAGTCTCTCTGAGCATATATAGACCTTTGCAAGGGCCATGTGCATGTCTGCCCTGGGTGCCTCCCTTCAGACAGTCCCATTTGTTCACTACTTTTACGGGACTCCATTTCTGCAATAAAACAAAAGCCCAAGTACAGCTCTGTTCTTCACAGAAGGTTTGTGCATGCACTTGCTCTCATTTTTTATGTCATTTTGACTCAACTGCTAAATGAAAGAAATCTATAAACTCAGTGCTACTGGACGAGCTCAGGGTACCAAGTATTTCAGTGCTGCTGAGACAAACTTCTGCTCATGAATCTTTTCTTCTCTTTGGCGAGCAGCAGTTTAGGCAGGTTACATTTATAGCACTGACTCCACAGAAGGAGCACAGTGAGCTAGGACTGCAAGTGATGAGTCTCAAGGGAGCTGAAAACACAGATGTCATAAGCAGCCATTTCAGACACTGTACGCAGAGCCGCAGCTGTGCAGGGGGAAGGCAGACGGGTGGCCGCGGCACGAGGGGCCGGCAGGCCGCAGGAACGGGCGCACCGCGGCCTGCGCCACAGCGCCGTTACCAGACCCCTCACATCAAAAAGGGCCTCTTGAGAAAGGAGCCTTTCTTCACTGCCTCTGGAGAACATGTCAAGGTTAAGCAGTCCTCTTCAAGGGAAGCGTCCCCAGAGCAGAGGCTGCGTTTGTCCATGATCTGTGAATTTACACAAGCTACCGAAGACTTGTGAAGTCAGCCGGAGTTAAGAGCCCCTCAGCACTAAGCTAAATTGGTCCCACGCTCGCCCCGGAGCCCTCTGCTAAGCAGCAGATGTTTTTCTACTCGCCTTTTTTCAGTTTTGCCACCCTAGCATTAAACGGGCCAGTGACGCCCCCTTGCTCAAGGTCAGAGAGGGAAGGTCAAGAGGCAGTTGATGGCTAAAGCAGCAGAGGAGGCCTTGTTGCCGCTTTCTGGTCATCTCTTCATGAGGAATGGGCAGTTTTCTTAATCTCTAATCTGTTTTTTTTTTTTTTTCTTCCCCTCAGATGAATCCTCTCTATATTGAATTTTGAAGAGTTGCGCAGCTCTCTCCTCAGTGTCTAGACCAGATCTGAGGGCAAAGTGATCCTACTAGGATGAGAGGTCATACAATTTACTGCTATAAATCAACTACCTTGGTTCAGGTTTAGAGGGTCAGAGCACCTCCATCTCAGCCAGCGGCAAGCTTGGTGATTCACTGACCTTTGACAGCTTGCAATATTTTTAAAGCATGCTTTGAAAGCAACTCTGATAAAAATGACAGTGTGGAGCTCCCTATTTATCCTTTTTGTGATTCCAGATCAAATTGCCAGAACAGACACTCAGAAGCCTGACACTCCATCCGGGCTGCGTTTGGTCTCTCACATCCCTGTGCACGGCCCACCTGCTGCACTGGGCAGGCACACAAGTATCCCTCCAACAGATAAACTGGGATCAGATCTGAGATACCCCTACTTGTTTTTACATGCGCTTTTTTTATTCCATATTCCAAAATGCTACAGAGCAATAATGTGTGTTTGTGCCTGATTATACCCGTTTGTAGGAAGTGGGATTTGTGTGCCCAACTATTTCTCAAAATCACCGAGGAAGACAGCAGAACTGGCCATAAGTGAGATAGCTGTAGACTGCCGGGTAAACTTAATCAAATTAAAGAAACATATTAAAAACACCTAATGTATGGAAATACCCTTGATTCCAGATATTTTAAACCTTTAATGTTTTCTCAAATGACGGGAAATATTTTGATGCCAAAACTGAAATTTATTCAGAATATTTGATGGATGTAGTGCAGCAATACCTAAGGACATATTATGATTAAAATTTATGCAACACTATTGCATTGCCTAATACTTATATCTTTAGGATGAATAGCATTTTCCTCCCATTGCTTAACAAGACTCTGACGTTTCCTTAGTGATCCAAGGTGCAGCTCCCTCTGATTAGAGGCACTAAAATCCAACCCAAAACAATTACACAGAGAAAACAGTAGCTAAGCTGCTCCAAAGAAACCAAATTTTGAAGAGTTCGGGACCACTGCAAAAGCAGTGCAATTCATCTATTGACTATCACACTTGACATTTTGCTCGTAATTTATTTTATAAATGATTCTCAAACAGCAGGCATGTATGCAAACTGAAGAGTTAACAAACCCAGCAAGCCGTTGTTATTGAAATACGATTGAAGATTTCCTTCAGCATATCAGTCAAGGAAACAAACACAAAACATAGCTTGATGCTGACCAGCCCTGCAACTCACACCCTTAAAAGACCACATAGGTTGGGGAAAATTATCTTGCAGAGAAAGAGCAGACCCAGGAGAAAACTAGAGTACTAAGTCGGATTCTTTAGAACATTCTTTGAAACTTTGGAAAAAAAAGAAAAAAACATACAAGTTCTCTGGGCCCAATGCAATTCTTTACCCTTTTTTATCTGTAACGGTAATTACGGGTTTGTGAAGCATCAATATATGCAGGGTGCCAGAGGCTGCACTCACACAGTCTGCACATCCCCAGGCCATTTTCTGAGAGCAACGTGGAGCCCAGTTCAAGCCCCTCCACACGTCAGTGATGGGAGGCACTGGGCACACAACACCCCTGAGCACTGGTGGGAAGCCGGATTCCTCATGATGGCAGCAGTGGTAACAAGGTAGGTGAATCAAGCTCCTTACTTGAGCACGTAAGTTCAAGTTCCTCGAGTGTAAAAACTGCCCCTACATATCCAGGGAAATGTACGGATAAATAAATAATAACTAGGTAATGGCAAGTTCTTCACAGCCTGCTGTGGCTTTGGCTCAGTCCTGCTGCAAACGCTCTTCGCTCACTCCGCCAGCTGTGGCCACAGTCCCAGCGCACGGGAGGCTGCCGGCCTCTCCTCACGGGCACGTGTCTCAGCACTGCGTCCCACAGCACGCAACAGACTAAGCCCTGGTTATTGATTACTCCATAGCACAAACTGCTACAGCCCTAGTTGGCTACAGGCCAGTGATACCCGATTCTCCCCTGCCCTCCTTCTTCCCCTCTCTCACCCTCCCTCTCCTTCTTTTTTTTCCTCTTCTTTTTTTGCCATAAATTAGTTAAGTGCCTGGCAGGGTCAAGGCCCCCCCTTCCTACTCTCCTCACAATCTCCTCTTTGTCTAAAATGCCAGAGCACCAAAATGGTTCTTTGCAAATCTAATTGAAACAAATGCTATTGACCCAGACACATTTGCAAGTAAATCTGGTTGGACCTCAATCAGAGAGCATGCGTTTGACACCAAATTATGCTTAAGTGCTGTAGCAAGAAAAATGGGACTGTGCATGCGCGTGCTCTGGCAGACAGAGAGACAAAGGGAGAACTTAATTAAAGACATAGGCCACCAAGCCCAGTAAATGAGATTCAGAGCTAAAAATGAGGAATGCAGAGCTGCCTCTCATTATGGGAATCTAACACTAAAGAGATTTGCTTTGCTGCCCTCCAAGAATGCTTGGGCACAGAGCTTGCTGTAAAAAGGGGAACTATCTGAGACAAAAGGAAGAAGTTAACCATGTTGTAGGTGACCTCAAAAATGTCACCTGTCATGTGATTAGGCATTTTTCAGTTTAAAGCTGAAAAAGGAAAACACAGTTTACAATTGCTGCTCCAAGGAGTTACCTTCCAGAAGACCTCTGGAAGTCAGTGCAATGCATGTACCAGCCCTGTCCTCACTCAGATAATAAACTGCAATATATTATTGACAGAAATATGACCTCCAGAAAAATCAACTGCAGCAACACCTACTTGTTACAATTCAAAAGAAATAACAAATTCTGCATTAGTTCAGGGAGTAGAACAACCAGGCCTGACATTTTTCTTCAAATTACCTTCTGCATTCCCATCTCATAAAGGCCAAGTCATCTCATGTTTTGTATTTAACTACGCTCATTTTTATGCGATATTTATTGAAATAACTACATCAATAAAAAAACTAGTTCAAACATAATTCTATATGTTGGCATGGTGACAACGGCAAAAAGTGGGGCCTCCAACTGTCTTCAAAAACTCCCATTTTGTGCATTTAAAGGTTTCTCTGGGCTTTTCACTCTTTAGCAATTTTTCATCATAGTGAAACTCAGGGATTAAATAAACTTGAGAAACACGCAGCCAGGTGTCCTAGGCTGGCATAACTCTCAGAATTTTTCAAACTTAAGGCCACTGGATGCAGCCCTCTTGGAAGGCGACGCAGTCGCTGCTCTCCCGGCCGGGTTCCCGCTGAAGGAAGGCGGTCGGTCTCGCACATCAGCGGGGCCAGCGGTGCCTCTGACGTGTCTGACTGTCACTTTTGCAACACACCAGGCTGCGCCAGCGGCGACAGCCAGGCGGGGGGCGGTGTTTGATAGAGTCACAAACACAAGCGCACAGCACCCGCCGGCACAAAGGCGCACGGCCCGCGGTGCTCCGAGCGCGGCCTCCGCGGCAGGGGCAGGCGGCTGCCCTGCGCCCCCCTCCGCCTTCCTCTCAGGAATCCTCGGAGTGGCAAGAGCCGCATCCCAGAAAAGTTGTGTGACAAAACAGGAAGATTCTCCTCTCATTACGCCTTACCGGAACATGGAACCACAGTCTCCCTACAACTCCCATCTTCCCGCGCTCCCCATTTACCCAAATACCACAGCAGATACAAGCTGTCCAGGACACCAGAAGTGTCGCTGAGATGCTCTGCCTCTTTCTAAAGGAAACCAAGCACCTAGTGTTTCTCTGAAAAGCAGCAGTTACACAAACTACTCTGAATACACTGGGCAATTATTCCTCAAACTCAAATTAGAATCTTAGTAACTGACTCCAAGAACGCAGGAAAGCAACGAAATTCATGGAAAGGATTTTCCCAGCAGCAGTGGAGAGGCCAGGAGAAGCGTGAGCAGGAGCCCTTGGCTCACTAGAACGAAAGCCGCACAAACATCATCCAACTGCTGCACATATCTGCTGTGATTCTTTGATACCAAAAAAAAACCCTTAAAAAAACAACAAAACAAACCTACTCTCTCTCTCCTATCACTGAACAGCTGAGATGAATCCCTGAGATGAAACGGGAGTTTTAAAATGGCATACTGAATTACACAGAAGATTTGGAGAAAATAATTCCATAATGAAATTAAACAGGAGAAATTCAGGAAAGTAAAATGTCATTATACAATGTGAAATCTGGCACGCCAAGAGCTGGCTCCTGCCAAGATATCTCTGGGAACTTTAACCACCCCTGGAGACCAAAATCTTGCTTTCATGCTTGATCGAAAAAAGCTGCCCCACCAAACCCTGGCACCTGCAGCCCTCAGCGTGGAGCTGCGTCCTTGCTCTGAGGTGACAGGGAGCACAGTGCCACCTACTGCACTGCCCTTCGGCGCTCAGCAAAGATCACAGCACAGTGCTCTGCGACTGGGGACGCAGGCAGAGAGCTAGGAGAGGAGGAGAACGGGGGAAAAAGAGGAAAAAGGAACAGAAAGGAACTGAAAAGAGAAAACACTAACTTGGGTACCTTGACAGATACTGACAAGAATAGAAACCATAAAAAAAATCCCTGCTGTGAAAAACCAGTCAAATGGGGGCTGCCGCCAACAGCGCAGACCTCATGCAGTGTCCCCCTCACGGATGTCACAGCCCTTGTCAGCTTTGCTGCTGGAACGTCCCTCCAGGAGAGGAGGGCTTAGCTGACACCCCGCCAGTCAGCCCAACGACCGCTGACAGCCTCGGGAGCGCGCGGAGGGAAAGCGATGCCTGCAATCGAAGGCCGCTGCCAGAGCCAGATAATCAGCTGTGCAGCAAGGCAGCGCTGCCTAAGCGTGTGTGAATACCTACAGGATCCATACGTACCCCGCACATTTACATATCCGCGGCTCTATCTGCCGTGACGAGAGCGAAGCAGCGCCGGTCTGCGCGGCTCCAGCGTGCCCGGGGCGGTGCTGGAAGGCCCACAGTGAGCTTATCCGCACGACAGCTGCGCTAATCCCTCTGATCTGCACTGACTGGGCTGCCTCGTTGCTGTATTATATAATAATAGAAATTAAGATTAGCTACAGTAAACAGTAATACAGCATGAAATACAGTCAGGACTTGTTCAGTGGACATTACGAAGCCAGATCCCAAAATAGCATGGCACCTGGAGAGAGAAAAAATGGCCTGGAGGTTTTGACACAGAATTACTGAGCAGGATCCTACTCTTCCCTCACTGTCAGACTCCGATCATCTTGTCCCAGTTTCGGGCAACTGTATGGCAGCAAAATCCGAGCCTCCACTATTCCCAAATCCAAGCTGGAGGATGCCAGCAGGCCCCTTGGAGATTTCCCACTAGTCAAAACCACAGCAGCAGTTTCTCAGCCAAATGGACCCAAAGGGGCACTTGTTCATCTGCTGCACTTTGTACACAGGGAAACCCTAAGGGCAGAGTAAAAACACCGCCCTTTTTTTCCCAGTGGCAACTTCAAAAATAACAATAGCAAAACTCCAGGGAAGGACAATGCAGCCTGGTTCAGTCTCTACACCCATCACTTTTAAAAGTTTTCAGGAGTGGTTAGTACATATCTGATTTCTTGGCAAAGATATTTGCCAAAGACTGGCATAGACGTTTCACACATTTGGTAATGAGCATGTGGACTACTGATTTTGAAAGATGCAGTTTGTTGACCTGCAATATTGAAAATAAAAAAGGAGTATTTCATTCGATAACCATTTTCTTTTTCTTTTTTTTTTTTCCTAAGGAAAAAGAATAAGAGGTCTAACCCCTTTACCACCCAAAAAGAATCCACAGAGTGTGTGAATTCATATTTTTTCTTACTGTGAAGAGCACTATGGAATCTGACACCCAAATTACCAGTTTATAGGCTACCTAGCATTAGGACACCTAAGCAGTTTTACAGAAGACAAAGCTAATTAAACATTCATCACTTGGGCTGTTATTTGGTGAGCTAGTGGTTTACGAAATATAAAAATCAGACCTTCTCCCCGCGGTGGCGGGGGGAAAGAAAAGCTCAGCTTTGAAGGTGTAAAGGTAAAATGACAACAGTTGACATCATCTGATGTGGGTTTTTCCACCTACTCTCTTTACTGTACCGTCTGGGTTACCCAGAACTTTTTTAGCAGAGAGAATAGAATTAATTTTATCCTGCTCCAGAATGAACTATGGAAACCTCCATCAGCTTTAGCTGATGTAGTCCTGTGAGTCAGATGAGCATGTCAAATTCAATCCAGAAGCAAAGGGCATACACAAGAGAAAAGCTTTAGATGTGTTTAGGGAGGAGTTAGTACTTCAGATGCTAAAGAACAGAAACACATATCTCCAAGCATAGGTAGAGCAGCGATCTTCCCCAATATTGTCAATCAGCCTTTTCATAGACAGCAACACGGCCAAACTCGGAATTTTCTGAAACAGAAGGAATCAAGCCCCTCCTATCAGATTAAATATAACAAATAGCATTTATTAATCAAAAAGCCAGCCCCATACCAAAGGAAAGCTTACTATAGGCAATGAAATCAGAAATTTCAAATTTAATCCTTTCTATGGGGACTGGTGTCTATGAGGTGCTCTCTCTGGCTCAGTAAAGTCTACGCCAGCACAGGACTAGGACTTAGCTGAGTCTCAGCTGAGCAGAAGGCAAACCCCGAGTTACAGCAATGTCCTGAGATCACTGACGCTGCAGCTAAACAAGACAGGCTTTTGGAGGAGCATGGCAAATTCAAACAGCAAAGTCATACCATCTTGCTGAGGTTGTGGCTGTTGACTGATACTATCATGTCAGCTCAAGGATACTTCTATTGAGACAGGCACAATAAATTTCTCTCATCAGAAATGGAATAGGGTAAATAACTCACTAGAAGGACAGAGCACTGACTTCACTTCCCCTGTCTCTTAGGGCCCTCTAACGAATGCCTGGTACATCTCTGTGACAGTCCCCAGGACTGTACAGTGAGGCATGCAGCAGCTTACAGGACACACGCAGGTTAAGTGGTTTTCTGGCAGTTTGTTTTGCTGTTGCTGCTGTTTTTAACAAAGCTGCTTTCTCTAGAGGAGGCCTTGGATGGCTGAGTAGTTCCTGAATCAAACCGGAAGAAAAGCAGCTACATAGTTCCAGGAAAGCCTGGCTAACTCCAAAGCCACAATTTACCATGCTCAGAGACTAAGGACATGAGCAAGAACAAAAAACAACCCATAGGCCTTATTTGTCTTAGAGGAGTTGCTGGGGCTAGTTACCAGAAAAGTTATCAGGATGTGACAGTACAGGTTAAATCATAGCTAGGGTTGGAAGCAGAAGAATCCGTAAAACAGCTAGAAAAGAAATGTAAAGAAAGAAATTTAAGGAGACCTTGCTGCTTAGCTAGGATAGTGACACTGATACCTCTGACCTAATAAACTGCCCAAACCAGCATGTAGCATCTTCCCAAGGCAAAGCAAAACAGGAACTTCCCACTATCTGCACGAGCATGGTACTCCAAGCCTGCTGGGCTACCTGTGGAAGGGCAGGCACTCACCCCTTTGAGGAGACGAACTTCACTCCTTCCCTTCAGTGTCCACCCTACACCGCAAGGCAGCAACACCAACACAGACAGAACCAACCCCGACACCACGAAGGAACAGTCCTTCCACAGAGCACGTGCAGCCTGCTGGGGAGCTTCCCCCAAGAGCTGACCCGGGCCAGGGCTGCACAGGGGGATCTCTCACTGCATGATCTTCTCACGCAGCCGGAGAGTGCTTTAACTGTCATGTGCGTTTACCTCTGCTTGCTCCTGGCAGCGCTGGTCGGCTGTCAGGAGAAAAAAATGAGAAAGAAATAAGCTGATGTTCACCAGCAGCCTCTTGCCCGCTGCTGCATTTTGGACATGACAAGCCCTGCCATTTCTCATACGTGAAAAATCAAAGTAATCACACCGGTCCCCTCCAGGATGATATAATGGTGCCTGCATAGACGGAGAAGAACAGCAGCATCTCTAGCGTTCAGCACAAAGAGCAGTACACAGATATCAAGAAAAACAGCCAGAAACAGAGCAACACTTTATTTTTTGATGTCAGCTTTAAACATATATATATATATATATATGGGAACTGGGCTAAACTGCTACTGAAAAAAAAAGTCCTTGAGACCTGTCCTTCAGCGTTAGCCCTTTCAACGGCTCTGCCTGGTCCATTGAGAACAACTGCACTCGGCACCTCCCTGGACTTTTTATCCACATCTGGAACAGGGAATGGTGGCCACATTGCCTGTAAACTTAGGCCTCTCCCCACTGCTAGGATTGCACAGGCTGCAGCCAAGGAGCACGGAGAGCTACTACTGCCCTCAGGGCTGAGGCTGGCACTGAGCACTTCTGTGAAATGGGACCAGGAGGAAAGCTACACGGAAGGTTGCTACCCTGAAATCCTCCTGTCAAGAGACCAATTGTATTTTTTTTGTTTTTCCTCCTATTCATGAGACTTTTCCATTCAAAGAGCCATTGCCAAGTCACTGCCCTCTCACATTTCACATACTCCCAAAGATCTCCCAAAGATCGGAGGCCCCACTAACCCCTAGGAGGAGTCAGGCAGACATGTGGGAGGACGGGCTGGGGACACATCCACCCAGGGAACACACGTGCAGCACAAGGCCTCCAGATGTGACTCTCCTGCCACCACACAACTGTCCCGACCAGCTCCAAGGCCTGCGAGTACAGACCGCATGTGGACAAACATGCTCTCCTCCCAAGCTTACTCCTATTATCACACAAATAACATCAACGCCAAAGAAGAGCCCATTAGCAGCTGGCTTCAGAAGATAAAAGAACTTTGGCTCACCAATGCCTGTAAGTCATTTAGTATTTCTGGACATCCCTTTTTGTCACTGTTAGTTACTGAGAACCTTGTTCCTTGATGATTCACTCATACTCCAGTGCACAGGTCATCTCAAACAGCCACAGAAAAAGGTACTGGGATATATTCAATAAACTATGCAGAATCTCTGGATAGTTCTGATGGATGCAAGAAAACAATTGTACAAAGACAACTTCATTTTCCCCATAGATGTGTACAAATGCACACATCTATGTATGTGTAAATACATTTTTTAAAAACATATTTACAGGCCTACATATGCCAACACACTGTCATTAAAAAAAAATAATGATAGCAAACAATGGCAGTTTACCAACAAAGAATTTAATTCCTATCTTGATCCTGAAACCAGGGAGTAGAGAGAAGAAAAGAAAACCCACACCAAATCCCCAACATAATTTTTGGCTGGCTAAACATGAAGGCAGCTTTTTCTCACCATCTACCACAAAATGCAAAGATAAGCCACATTAAAAAGGCACCTGTGTTGTCACCTCTCTCTGCTATCCTTCTGCTCAAATACACTGTACACAAATGATTGCCCTCAGGGGTGTAATTTCATTTTGTTCATTTCAGAATTAGCACCATGGATAGCTATTATGGTAAAGCCAATTTTCCCTGCAAGAATTCTAAAAACCAACCGTTTAGAAATTTGTCTTCAGCTGGGTTTTTAAATTTGCAACTGCACAACAAATAGATACACAGATTAAACGGAGAGGAAAATAAGTCAATGGACAGAAAGGCTGGTAGGCAGACACTGGCCAGCAGACAGACACGGGCAGAAAGAAAAGGGGTGGGCAAGAGAAACAAACAAAGGAAGGAAGGATAAAGTGCATTTGTATTACAATTTTACAAACCCTTTGATTGCTCTAATTACACCTAAAGGAAAACAAAACACATCTGCTGGTACCAAGTGCATGAATAATTAACTGGAAAGGAAGGAAGGCAACAAAGCTACAAACAACCTAATCAATCTCAAGGTACAGGCAGGTTTTTTGGGAAAGCACATCTTTTCTGGTGTGTGGTGGTATTTTTAAGTTTTTATCCTTTCTTGTATTTTGAGTGGACTGAAATGACTTCTTCTCTCTGTCTTTGCTCCAGCCTGGGCCCACAGAGACACCCTCCCAACACTGCTGCTGCTGTTACCACTTCCCCACTTTAAGCTGATTCTACAGACTGCTTGGGAGAGAGGAATCTTCTAGAAGGGCCTAACATTATTGACAAAAAACAGATGCTATTTTCCTTTGGAAAGAGGAATTATGGAGTAGGAGACTTCCTTCAGATATACAGTACAATCTGAGATTTCACTAGTCCTTAGAAACATAGCAGTGCTCTTCAAAAGCAAAGGGGGTTTGACTCCCAGTATCTTAGCCTAATTCTGCTTGCAGTAGCTTCACAAACATTTATCAGGAAAGGCACCATGTGGTATTAAAGAAAGAAGACAGCATTTTTTTTTCTCCTCCAGAATGTCCCACAGTCTTATAGAGCTTTCTTTTCTCAGAAAAGCAAGAGAAACTAAAGCATCAGGCTGAGGAATTTACTGAAGCAAAACAAACCCCTAAACCAAGCAGCCAATGATATGAGGAAGACTACAACATGGTTTGATCGGTAGTGATACAGTAGGCAGGGGGGCTATTGGGCCATCTTTAGAATTACCAGAAGCACATAAACCAAGGTTAATGGACCAAAGATGACCTCTTGTCTGGATAAATCCTTTATGTCTAATATGAACAAAATAAATTTTTCTGGAAATATAACCAGAATGTTGCAAATATAATAGAGGGGATACAAGGTTGGTACACTCATTGAATCTCTAACCATTACAGAGAGAACCTCAGATCATCAAGTATTAACCATCATGCCATCTATTTTGCTGAGCAATCAAAAATGAAACCAAAAAAAATTCCAGCAGAAAGGTACAAATAAGACCAGCAAAGCCCCAACTCTTTCCATCCTAAAGCGATGTCCTCGCTGATTCACGGGAATGAAAAGCTTTGTAATTAATCCAGGAATCAAAAGGAAATCTTGATTTTTTTTCCTGACATGACAAAAAAAAATGCTGCTATCCATCAATTGATGTTTGCAATGGACTAAAAGCAATTTAAATTATGGGCATTTAACAAAATAAACAACCATTCATTACATAGCAGGCAAGGGTTGGGGAAAGACTAAGGAAGAGAGCTCCTTACATCTATTCATTTTTTATTTTATCTCCAGAAATAAAAGCTTTTTGGAGTGCAAAACTACAATTGCTACACGCACCATGATGGATTAGCTCTGGTAAACTGAAATAAATAGCTATTCATCTTACTGCCCATGTCAGCATGGGGTATACTGTGTATGGAAGATGAAAAGCCTACAGACCCTAACCTGCGGCCTCCCACAAGAAACATTTGCAAAATGGCTCAACTGCAAGAGCTAACTCTGAACAGCCTTTTGGAGCCTCAAATTTCTATTCAGATCAGCCATTCTGCCTTACTTTTCCCTCTGCGTCGATAGTCACATAGGAACAACAGCAAAGAATGTCCATGATCATCTACTCTGGAAGACCAGCAGCATTTTACTCTGCATCACAGGTCTAGCTTTTAAAAATCTTTTCTAAAAACAAACACTAGCACAAACTGTTTGAAATAGCTAACTACAGTATCTAATTCTTCTCTCACACACATTATGCTGATTTAATTCCACTAATAGAAGATATATTTCCCAAAAGAGAAATAGCATTCCTACATTTACGGCAGAAGAATGAAGAAATGAGTCCCTCTGGGATCTGAACTTTTGGTTCCAGGACGCTTTCCTTTTTTGACACTTAGAGCCCTGACAATCCCTTCTAGAGCTCATTTTCATATTCACTTGGACGTGAAAAAGCCTGAGAAGGGCCAAATTTTTCTGTAGTTAATTCCAGGGACTTGGAAAGATTTCAAAGGCAGTGAGGCAGGTACATTAAAGAAGAGATTCAGCTGAACAGAAAGTTGAGAGCATGCATGTTGAGCAACCCAACTGAGCACATCCATTTGTCTTTGGACCACCTCAGGAGTGAAGGGCTGTGCACCAAACCAGACACTCATTCCTACTTGACAGGCCACTTGGGAGAGAGGCAAACATGTCCTCCAGCCTTCTTCCGTGGACTTTATTAAAGACCTTTAAGATAGAACTGAGAAGCAGGTGCTCTGAAATAGACCTAATCTCAGACTGTCTTTTAATGCTTAGGTAAAGAAAATCCCCAAATTTTCAGCAGAACAGTGACTGTAACTTTGGTGGAGTCCCTACAGCCTGAGGGTTATTAGCACCTGAGCAAGTCTGATATCCAAAGCGCCCATCTCCATCCACCTGAAACAGATGAGAACTGTACCTGCCTCAGGGTATTCATTCTGCATCAGCTTGGATGGGTGGAACTATCTGCCTTTTTTTCCCTCACCAATGAGGGTCTGTCAAAACTTTCTCTTCCCTAAATTCCTTGGCTGCAGCATCAATGGATTAGGCCCATCCTTCTTTCATCTCTCCTACGAGAGAGAAATAGATTGAGCTCAGAAGCTACTGTGAAGGGCTGTGGAAAGTCATAGGCACATCAGAAAGAGAAATCCTCCTTAAGCCTGTAAAAGCACTACCAGGCTAAATTGGGAAGCAGCAAAAAGACCCCATTTAACATGCACAGCATCCAGAGAAAGGAAAGAGCTCTACCTACAGGGAGAGGAAATGAAAAATAGCAGAGAGGGTTTGACAAACCTCATGCACAGAAGTCTGCTTCCCATGCCTTTCAGCTCCTGCCTGCTTATAGGCCCTGGAGAAGGTGTTGGCGCTCTGTCGTCATGGATGCTTCAGCAGCTCTCTGCAGCAAAAGGAACCCCAGCCCACATCCCACAGCTCCAAATTCTTGCCTCCTATAACTCAACAATCCCACAATGACAAACACTTGTATGTTGTCTTACTATCTTCTTCACCTGTGAAAAGGCTTTCAGATCAAGGTGGCTCAAAATAAAAGGCATGAAAAAGATGTAGGAGATGGT
>NW_010583356.1:42607-67219 GCF_000705375.1 Tinamus guttatus | reverse complement strand
TAACCCCCAGCTATAAATTTCCTCAAAGGGCTCTGCTGTATATCAGCTTCCCTTCACACATACGCCTAGCACTACTTCTATTAGTTCATTATAACATTGAAAAAGAGCTCCCATCAAATGCACCTCAATGTTCTTCCCACAGATGCTTAACGCATTGAACAAGCTCACAGATGCCCATGACCCCAAAGGGACCATGAACAAAAAAGCTCCAGCAGATAAATACCTAGAACTTATCAGCCTTAGAATCAAACATGCTGTTTCATACCTGTCTTATGCTCCCATTACATGAACTTTTGCCCAAATGTGGCTCTGGGCTCTTCCCATAAGCTACAATCTGCTGAACACACTTTAGTAAAGCTTTCAGAAAGGAAATAATTTAAAAAGCCAAACCAGCACAAGACCAAATTTTGTGCATTTGTTCTTGGATTTCTCTTTGCCACAGATACTCTTTTTGAAGGAGGAAACCACCACCTTTGGCCTGAACGATTAGTACTGGTTTTGTGCCACTGAACAGCTTGCATATCCTGATTTTATCTCCAGATGAATGCACTAAAAAAGAAGAATTTACTAATAAATAACCCAAGGCTCTCTCCCATTTTGACCTTCCTTTCAAGGAGGCAAGACTTCTGGAAATGCAAAGGTAATCCTCCCTGACAAAGAAGAGGCCCTAGACCTGACACTCAGAATACTGCAATCATGTCTAGCAAAGATCTTCTGCTTCCTGCCTTTGAAATGCCCTATCTCACCAACATTTCAATTTCACTTCTATCCTGGCAAAGGAAACATTCTTGGATTCCATTTGCTGAGTTTAGTTCTAATCTCACTCTGGGTGGCACATAAATATGAGCAGCTGAGGGAAAACAGAGCCAGAAGCAAATTCCAGTGCTCTGTTTAGCAGACAGAGCTGGGATATACAGCAGAAGTTTAGACCTTACCTTCCCTTTATTAAGCTAGATCTGAGTGGGAAGTCATACAGACTTAGCATCATGTGATACCCACACGGTACAAAGAGAATTCCATGGCCAGTAAAATCTACACTTTCAGGTAACAAGTCTCTCATTCTCTCCTTTGTGGAGCTTCTAGAGGGGGTGCAGCATAGAGCCACAAAGATGATTAAGGGACTGGAGTAACTATAGTATGAGGAAAGACTAAGCCCAGAGAAGACTGAGAGGAGATCTGATCATTACGTACAAATACCTGAGGGGAGAATGTAGGGAGGATGGAACCAAACTCTTCTCGGTGGTGACCAGTGACAAGACAAGGGGTAATGGGTACAAGTTGAAACACAGAAAGTTCCAACTCCTATGAGGAAAAACTTCTTCACTGTAAGAGTGACAAAGCCCTGGAACAGGCTGCCCAGAGGTTGTGGAGTCTTCTTCTTTGGAGATCTTCAAACCCTGCCTGGATGCCACACTGTGCCACATGTTCTAGGTGTCCCTGCTTCAGCAGGGCAGCTGGATGGACTAGATGATCTCTAGAGCTCCCTTCCAAGCTTTACCATTCTCCAATTCACCCAAAAGCTTTTAATAATTATCCAACATTTATCATTTTATGCAAAAATCCATGAAGCTTTGTAATGCACTATCGCACATCTGTCTCATCTCAGCCCAAAGATGGATACATTTTTTTGAGCACAGCTCAAACTGCTTCATGCTCTTTCAGTAAAGAGCATGATAAATGAGACCTATTATTAGCACGGACAGTGCCAACCACCAGCAGTTAAGGCTAGCACTTGTGCCTGTCAGAACAAGGTCCTCCCTCTACCACACTGTAACATCACACCCATCTTAACACAGAACATATCAAGCCATCACATTGCAGAGAAAAATCCAATGTGATAAACGTCCAAAAAGCTCACGGGTTTTGCTGGGATGTAAAGTGCACCCACAAGGTTGCCTCATTAAAAAGATGGATGAGCTCAGAAATCAGACAGCTACCAGTAAGCACAAACTGAAGGATGGTCAGACTCTGCCAGCTCCAAAGCAGCTGTTTAAGGTTGGATTCAGGGGGCAGATGATGACACCTGGAAGGAGCTAGCTTGCCTTGCAGCCTGAGAAGGTGCTTGCTGGGGAGAGGCCTCTGAGCGCGCCCTTCAGCCTGCCTAACAAGGCACGAACAGTAAAACACAGGAGGAGTGAGGTCTTCAAAGCCAGAAGAGATGAGGAGAAGCCTAAGAAAAGTTCTTGTAGTTTACTGCACCGGTCTGCTGGCAGCCCTACAACATAGCTCATGCAGAAAATCTACATACATTTCATGATTTAATTTCTGCCCCCCCACACACACCTTTTTTTTTTTAAGGCTTATAACTAGTCAAACTGTTTTTTTAAGATCTAGAACACTCATTTAGCACTATATAACCCTTTTTGTCACGTAAGCTGTCGTAGGCCATCTTATTTCTTTCCCACACAAAGCACTTAACAAAAAGCTCATAGTAGCATTATGCCCACGGAACAGCTACACAAACTGAAAATCAGATTACTGGTCCAATTTTCAGGGCAGCTGAGAAGACACATTGTTGAAGTGACAGAGAGGACACTGAAACACAAACTCTAAGGAACAAGAATTCCTTCAGCAAGAACACAGAGTACTTATACAGGACTATTTCATCCATTGATCTCCCAGGGAAATTAAAAGAAAGGAAGAGAATCACTATTTTGTACAAGGGATAATGAGAGGGGAGAAAAAAACAGAGAAAGGCGATTGGTACTCCAAAATCATGTAAAAAGAAAATGGGAGTGCTGAAAACAGGCTGCGCGCTTCCCCAAATTCACCTCAGACTCTGGATCATGCTACCCTCAGTACAGTATTTATCTTTTTATTGACTTAATTACAGAAGCAAAAAGTTTTCTTCTCCCTCTTGTATCAAACCCAAAGTTCAATTCCTGCTTAGCAAACAAAATGGCCCCTCGGTGATATATTGCAAGCCAGAGGTGGTTGCATTCCAAGGGTGCAGCTCATTCATATTCCCAGACAGATGAGAAAAATACAGTTTTAATTTGTGACAGTTTCCAAAAGAATTTATCACTTGAGAAGAGGCCAAGCACAATATAACCCTAACCAACAAGTAAAGGCCACTTAACACATCTATTTCACTCATTATAGGCAGATTTGAACACTGTACTGATGGTCAGCTCCAAAATAAATGGCTGAAAACAACCACATAAAGAGGCCAACTGCTGAAGTGGGAAGTCTCAACTTTGACTACTCCCTGCAGTAAGTCATCTGAAAAGGAGACTAGCAACATTTTGGATGCCTCCACATTCATGCAAGACATGAAGCAAAGTATAGGGAGAGGAAAGTAAAAATGAAGTAAAATAAGACTTTCCACTTTCCTTCTCACGTATTAGTTATACACTAGTACCAGGACACAGTGAAACTTCAATACCTAAATGAAGTGACAGAAGCAGACAACCTAATGCTGGTGTATCTTACCTTTGTGAAAGACAGAAATAAAAGAAAGACAGGAAGATGATGCTCTAAAAACCTTTCAGTAAGATGCTTTTCCATTTACGGATGGCTTTAAAGTTCTCAGATGCTCATCTGGGTGCATCTTGCCTTCAGTTTTGATGAAGCCTCATTCAGAGGACACCTGTATGACCTTCCCTGAAGACAACTTTCCTTTATTTCTACCTCACTGGCCTTTCCCTGTAACCTTAAATTTCAGGTGAAGTAAGTAACTGCCTTCTCCTGCCTTGAAAATTAAAGTGACCTTCAGAAAACCTGTTTGCCTCTCATAGTCCCTAAGCATCACCAAAACTACTCTACCTTGTGTACTGCCTCTAACAGAGCTGGTGGTGGTGGTGGTGTACCCCCCCAAAGACTGATTCATTTGTTTGACTATTTCAACATTTATTATCTGAAGCTTCAGAAAGCCATCTGAGGCAAGGAGAAGTGCAGTAGCTAAGATCAGCCTTTATCTGCTCTGTTTAAGAATTACCTTCTGCTACAAATATGGCAGCAGCCTTCCATTTGATGCTGAACAGGCAACAGGAGCAAGGACAGTCCAAGAGGAACATCATCAAGCTTGTACTCTTTCCAAGTTACTATAGGCCTGCAGTGTATGCAGTAGATTTTTTTTTCCATCTCTCTACTGTTTTCACATGTTTTCCTGTTCTCAGCTGGTAACAAGACTACTAGCTCTCCCTAAGGATGGGCTTAGGGTGGGGAATAGCTTTAGCTATTCAGGCTATTAGGATCAGAATGGGAGGATTTTCCAGGAGAGAGACTCCACATTAATATACCAATGCCACCTTTCAGCAAAGTTTCCACATCAGCAAAATAGCAGCACTCTACTAAGTGATCCCCATATGTGTCCAGAATAATTTAGGGTATAAGGGACTTCTAGAAACCACCCGATGCAACCCTCCCACAAAGGCAGGGCCAATTTCAATCAGGTTGCTGAGGCCTCATCCATTTAACACTGAATACTGCCAAGGATGGAGATGCCACAGTCTCTCTAGGCAACCTGTTCCTGTATTTGACTCAATGCAGAGTTTTTTTTTTTTTTTTTCATTATTCCTGATCAGAATTTCTTGTGCTGCAGATTGTTCCTCTCATTGTAACACTGTGTCCCTCTGAGAAGGGCCCAATGCCATCTGCTCGACATTCTCCCATGAGGAACCGAAGACTTTGAATAGACTCCTCTGAGGCTTAAGAGGAGACTTCAACACGCCCAGTTCTTTCTGTCTCTCCTGCTTTTTCTGATCATCTTGGTAGCTCTCCACTGGATTCCAGTATGTTAATGCCTTTCTCATAGTGGGGAGTCTAAAAAAGTTCTCCAGAAGTGGTCACACAAGTGCCACTCGTAGAGAGAAGAATCACTCTCCTCGCCTTGCTGGGTACACTCTTGCTAATACAAGCACACAGCCTTTCTGTACTGAATTGCACCATGCTGACTCACATTTGGCTTACCATCAGCACTCCCAGGTCTTTTCCTTCAGATCTGTTCCCTATCCAGTTCCTGTTTCACCTGTATATTTGTGTGGGATTATGCCATACCAGCCACAGAACTTTACATTAGCTTTTGTTGAACTTCATGGAATTTATATCAGCCCATTTCTCCAATCTGTCAAGCTCTGTCTGTAGCCCTGCCCTGTGGCACATCAACTAGCTCCCATTATCTGGTATCACTTGCAAACTTAACAAGGTCCCATTCTACCCTATAATCACAGCCATTAACAAAAATATCCACAATATCTAGCAGCTCCAACACTGCCCCCCATTAATGCTACTATGTCTTGTATAAACACAGGCTCTTCTCTCTTTAGCTCACTGAAGAATCAGCTACACAGGGAAAGGAAAAAGGTTCAGGAAGAAAACGGCAGGTTATGTGATGAAGAGATATCAGAAACGATTTCCTGAGAAGACAGACCTAGCATACCTTTTCAGGAGAAGGAGCAGCACAGAACAGATTCACTTGGTAAGTTTATAAGCTACAGAACACAAATCTTAGTTGTCTCTGGCCATACATTCCTACAAACCTAGTGGAGTTCTTCCCAAACTAGTAATGAGAAAATACAGTCTCTGACAAGTGCTATGCTGGAGCAACTGATTGTGGAATTAATAAGCCCCACATTATTTATTTAGATCTCTGCAACAGGAATGCCATCTTCTTAGCCAGCTTGAGAAGGCTTCTGCTTAGAATGAACACACAATATACTGAATATTACAAATAGATACTTTGCACTTTTCAATATCTCTCAAAGTATATTAACATATAATAGAAAACTACAGCTCTCTGCTGCAGCATTGTTTGCAGATGTTGAAAGGTAACCACTTCTGAGATTGAAAATGATACTTTAACCACAATATTTACACCCCCAAAACAGATATTGTTTGTTACCATCCATCCAATCTAGGGGATGTATCCCCCTAAATCTAGGACATCCATCCGATCTAGAATACCATAAAATATGAGATTTGTAATGCTTAACTATTTTCCCACAATATTAAGAGATCTATTATGTTATGCACTCAAAGGAAGGCCCTTTTCCATTGCATTTTCAGGCAAACCAGGCATGACTTGACTCTCAGTGTCTTGCAGGGTACAAGCACAAAATCCACCAACCCTGCAGAAAATGCTCTGCTCTGTACCTCACACCAGAAAGGGCTCCATAGGGCTTTCGTCTTGGCTGAGGTAGTGATACACGCTTGCCTGGAACAGCCCCCTTATTATTTTTTAAATCCCCAAGAAGATCCAAAGGTCAGAGCCAGAACATTGTCTCCCTGTCCAGCCCCCATTTATGCAGCCCTCTCTCTGACATCCACAGATACCATGATCTAATCCAGCCACGAACAGTGGCTCAGTTCAGGCACCATTTCTCAAGCCTCTTAAGTCATGCATTCATGGTTCACAGAAGGGAAAAACAAAACAAAATACTATCACTTTTAGCACCATGTTCAGTTTTATGTCCACTAAATTTTACCCAAGAAAAATAGACACTTTGCTTCCTTCTCTTTCATATTGCATTTTTATACCTCTAGGTTTACCTGAACAAACACTCTACAAATTGCAAATGGTATTTATCAGCCTTGTGGCAATTTCACTACATTAGAAACAGCACATGATTGTATTTAGATAGATAAGATATAGCTAATAGATTAGCATAGAGTTCTAAAAAAATCCATGTCCTGCTATTCTAGACAAAATACAAACACACATGACTTTAATTAACTTGTCCTGCATTTGGAATTCCACTAGGATACAAAGCCAGCAGGATCATTAAACCCAATCATATTTTCAGTCTAGCCTGCTATTTCACTAGAGCCATTCAAATCAATTTACTCAACAGAGACATTTGTCCCTGGCCTGTCACCATGGCCCATACTGAGCGTTCTGCACTTCTTTATCTTTTGGCAGGGCCATCATAAGCAACCGACACAGAGGGTGATGTATGGGAACTCAAATAAGTTATAAATCCTCCATCCCTTCACCAGCCATCAGCCAGAGTGAATTTACTTTAGCCAGTGTTGGCAGAGACTCCCTAGCTACTCTTGGGAAGAGTCAGCTGGTATATTCTTCAAGGTAAAGCTCCTTTTTGCTTTGGGGAACACAAGGCATTGTGATGGGAAGAAAAAGCCTCGATCACTTCTTGGGATGCCCTGGAGATGGGAACAGAAAATGACCAAATCATGCACACAGGCACACACAGAGCCCTGCAAGGCTCTTCCCATCCCCCTGAAATGGGCAGAGATGTGCCTAAAAAAAAAGAAACTCTCTCATGCATTCAGATACCTCTTGAACGTTTACAAATCAGAACTAAGATTCCCCATCATCCAAAATTCATCCAAACAGATAGAGTTTACTGGGTAAATTCCACTTTAAGGGGCAGTCATTTTGGAACATTAAAAAATAAAATAGAATATGCCTATTGTAAGAGTTGCCTAGATTTCAGTAGTAAGCAGGGAGAAAAAATGGTAAACAAAAACTATTTTAGAAACATAGAGAAGCAGGGAAAGATATGCAGAATATCACTGCTCTTTGCCCTAGCAGCTGCCTGGTGGTTCTTTCAAAGTCTAGTTGAATCCTCGAGGATGGGATTTCTCTTCTCACAACAGAAACTGTAAATGAGCTGCCAAGAAGTATTCACATCCTTGAGGTACACAGAGGAGAGAGTCCCTTGTCCAGCAGTGCTACTTTTTGTTTAGAGCACTAGACCATGACAGCATCCTACGCTTCGTGTTGGGGATCATGACATGCCTTATTCCTCACTAACTGTAAGCACTGCAGGACAGGTCTGCTGGAGGCAGCTACTGCAGGGCATCACTTCTCATCTCTGTTTATGTGATTGCTGAATATCAGAACTGCTAAGCTTCTACACTGCTTCTTTCTTCTTATTCCCAGTGAAGACAGTAAGTGAACCAGGACACAAGCCACTATCCTAATTTCAAATAGCCTGACATAAAAGGGGGCTTCACCATGACGCATCCGTCTCTAGGCATAAATGGTTACATGTCTGCAACTACTGCTTGTTCTGCAATCTCTCTGTAGACAAGTGGTGGTGAAGTGCAGCAGCAAAGCCAACGGTCTTGGCACTTTCGTAGCAGAGTATAAACACTATTGAACAGCTGACAATTTCTATGTGAATGTGGATTTAATATTTGGAATTCCTGTTCTTCATTTTATTTATAATAATAATAAACACTAAAACATCAAAAAGCTCCTTGATAAACAAGTTACTATAAAGAAAATGTTCTAATGTCTTTCCACAAAAGCAAAACAACCATTTTATTCAACACCAACTAAAAAAACTCAGCTAGGATAAGAAGCTGTAATGAGGTGCAACGATGAGTTCAGTGCAAGGCGTGTATTACCTCTGAATTTCCACCAGACAAAACAGGCTCTCAGGGAAACCTGGTGCACCAAAGAGCCAGGATATGATTATGTAAACTGTGGATTTATCCTTAAAGTTCTTGGCACAAATTTTCCTTTTTAGTATACTAAGGGGAGCATAGGCATGGGTGCTACTCACATGCCAACATTCCCTTTACTTCAGGCATGTGGCACCTTGGAGCAATTAGGGTGGGAGTGGTACAATTTCCAGGCACAGCTGATCTCTTCCAGTCTGGACACTCAGGCCATAAACCTCACTCAGGATTTTCCAATCATTAATCTTACAAAAATAGCTTTCCAGACTTGATTTTTCACAGGTAGTTGCAGTTCAGAAGACAAAACAACAACACAATGTAGCAAGCAGCCCTCTTTGTTCAGGCAAAGGTAAGGCAGAGCTTTAGTCACTTGAAGTCTAACTTCAGCCTGGAAGAAAGCCTAGCTCAGTCTTTATGACCTGTATCTCTTTACCTTAAGAAATTCAACTCTAGGGCTTTCAATAGACATCATTCACCCCGTTCTGCATCCCTGCATCCCTCCTTGAGGGCACATGCACAGACACACGTACGCACTCATCTCAGTCCTTTGATATCATCATAAAAGCAGCAGTCTCTCCTTTCCCATGCACACATCTCATTATCCATCCTTAGTATACATCTTGAGTAATGCAATTTACTTCAATGTCACCAAGAGAGACACACTCCTCTGGGACTGTCATTACCATAAACCACAATCTGCTGCCAATTTATATGTCCTTACCCACCCCTTGTTTTAACTTCTTTATAAATGATGACAAAGTGCTTTACATGCCCCCATCTCACTTAATGTTCACATCTTTAGAAATGCTGTTTTTCCCTTCCTCCATCACCACGCTTTACATTTTGTCACCCTCTACAACCCTGTACTTTCAAATCCCCGGATCTGAGCACAGTGCTGTTGCCTTGTCTGTGCCCACCAGCTCTGACTGACCATAGATATACAAAGGCTACTTCCCTGGTGTGTTGCAGGACTTTCCAATCTGCACCAACATCAGGCAGACAGCCCTCAGAGGCCCTCCTGCCACCAGCAGTTGAAGGATGGGCCATGAGAATGACCCATTAATGTGAACACACTTGTCCTTCATGACCCTACAATAAATAACAGCCTCAAAGTTGTTCAGTAGATTTTAAGATATCTACAGTAGGGATTGCTTTTACTGCTCACCTACTCATTTACCTGCACAGTCCTCTAGCACTAGAGTAAATTATTAATCAGAATGATAATAATATTGGTCCAGGAAAACCTACTTGTGCCATAATGAGTTGTAAGAAAAGCATGAACCTTTAAGGAAGGAGGGCTCATATTTATGTATTTATAAACAAAAGGATAATCAAAGACTATTAGTAGGTTATTAGAGGGAACTAGTGTATCACTGCATTCTGCACATAACAGGGGATAAAAATCTAATTTTTTTTAAGGACTTCAGGAAAATATCTTGGAAACAAGAACAGCAGCAAAGGAAGAACTCCTGGATATTAAAACTGAAAACCACCAAGCCTCAAAATTCTAAAAAGGGTATGGTTATCTAGACAGTAATTGAAGCTGATCAGAAAAGACAAAAGGAAGATCAATCATTTCATGGAATACAAAACGAGATGACTTTTCCCCTTTGTATGTGAAGAGAAAAAAAAAAGCCTATTTTAATGAGAAACACAGAAGCTGTGTTAGGCAAGACATTTCAGAGCCTTAATTCCGTTACATCAAAAGTTTTAATCAGATTTTGGTTTTGCTTAATAATTTCACGAAGATGTTACCAAGGATTGGAAAACCTTTTAACCTCTGAAGAGAGGTGCTGAGAAATAAAGAGATTCTAGAAGTTACTTCTAAATCTCCCTTAGTTAGGGCACAGGTACGTGCTCCAAACCAACTGAATTCCTTCTGGCACACTCTGGATGAAACCAAGCCAAGAGGGCAGAAGACCAACCTGAAAAGGAGTGAAACAGGTGGTGCTGATCACATCACTGAATCAATCACTGATGAGCCAGAATTGGAGACGGACCACACGTTACTAGGACCAGCCTTCTAAACTGGACAAGACGCAGCATCTCCACATGCCCATGTTAGCATATGTTTCTATCACACACTATTCACATCAATTCAGGGGCCCTTGCAGGGGAGGGGGGAAGACTTAAAACATGAGTCAATACTGTAATTGCCTGGCTCCTAAAATCTAGCAGAACTGCTGGCAACAAAAAAAAAAGAAGCACAATTAAACATTATTTGCCCTCCCTAAATTCTTCTGCTTTTCAGCAGTGTAGAGGATTTTCCTTCATTTATTTCCCTAAGCTGTTTGGGTGGCAGTGCTACATGCTGTTAAACAGCTGCTGCAGGCCATCCCAAAGGTATAGAGCATTATCCTACTATATTAACAGTCCAACAAGCACTTTGTAATGAAAGGTGCTACAGGAGAGCAGCTATCAAAGTGACCACATGTTACTGAAAGACTCACAGTCTTTCCATATTTTGCCCCTTGCAGTAATTTTGTTAGACACAAAAACCATCTGCTTCATTTTGGCAGAATTTTAATGACCACCCAGTGCTTAGGAGGGAGGGAAGAAGGATCAGACTGCATGCAATGATCCTGCACTTGGGTTTATCAAGGTGACTTGGGAGTCTCACCCCTTACAGGCAGGAAACTGCAAAATGAGAACGACACCGTGCACCACGACAGCCTGCTCTGCTTATGCCAACTGCTAGAGCAGAGCACTGCCACCAATTACTAGCTTCCCTTGCACAGAAACATCACATGGCTTCTGACATTAGGATTCAAACCCTCCAAGAACAACAAAATAGCACCAAAAAGTTTGCTAAAGGGGAAAAAACAAAACTATAACCACATTTGAAATGAGTCATTCTAAATCACACTGATTTTTTTTTCTCATTGGTGACATTAATTTATGCTTAGTATTTCATTTGAATTAGACTGAAAAACAAGACTAGACCATTTTCAATGCTGGATTTCATGCAACACTGTAAAGGAAAGGCCACACAGCTATAAACAACTGCTGCAAAGAAAAATGAACTCTGGAAAGGTGGCACACTGCAGGCAAAGAGGGATTACTTTGTTGCCTTAGGGTTTCAGTAATATTGTGGAAAAGCTTATATATTACAAAAAAAAACAAACAAACAAGCCATGATTATTGACTTCTACTAAGATTTACTGTTAAGGCTTTTCCATTTTCTTTTATACCTGTATTTATTTAACATAGTACATAAATACACATCACAAGGTGTTAAAAAAATTGTTAAAATGCCTTTAAAGGAACTATAGATCTACACAGATATATAGAAATAGATACCTAGAAATAGTTCCTCTATATCTCAAAGCACTACACTCAAGAAATGCCCTCCTATTCTTCAGATTGAGCTGTCACTGCCTATATTTTGAAAATGACAACAGCATATGTTTTCTTCAAAACCTTAAAATCCCATGTTTCCTTCATCCCCTTTCTAGGGACTTGGTTATTTAGCAGAACTGCCCTACTAGACAAGAGCATTTCCACACTCCAGAAATGGTGCAGCTAGCACTTGACGGGAGTCCCATTTTGACAGATTCAAGAGAAGTCATGACAGGAATCAAGCAGTGCACCCACGCTCTGCGGCTCCCTTTTCCTTGGGCAGCCCCAGGCTTCCCAACTTTCTTGCTATCCTTGTACATACAGGTCTTGAAACTCTTGGGAACTTTTTGCACTCATGCCATGTGTTGCTTTCCTTCATCTATCACTCGCTAAATGCTAGTCATTTATACCAGTAAATAGCACATTAGCTACCAGACAGTTCCTAATCAGTCTTCCTCTTCATTAGGAGTCATGCTAGCAGCTCAACCAATGAGGCTCCTTTAAGAGACTTCTCTTCTTCTAATAAAGTGGCTGACAAGAAATCTTATGCTATCCACCCAGAACCGGTACAGGGCCAAAATAAGGGCATGTCAGCTCTTCTCCTGTTTTGTTGTTCTTCATCTGCCCTTGCCCCAAATCTCTAAATTACCTTGCAAGAATATTTTAATTGGGAAGAACAGGTTCACATTGCAGTTTTGCTTCTATGGAACAAGTTCAGCCTTAGAGCAAACTTCTGAGGGACCCTTCACACATGAGACCTCCTCACTATGTTCCCATTCAGAAAGAAGACTGCAGTCCCCAGTGTGCCCTGAATCCATTCTGTCTTGGCTTGCCACCAAATTTGCCAGGAGAACCTGCTGATATGTTGTGGAGAGGTGCAGGAAAATAAAAACCGAGGAAGGAGGAGAGAGATTTCGGTGTTCTACAGAAAATCTGGAACCCTGGAGTTCACCAGGATGCTGAGGAGCATTCACTCGAGGACCATGTCCACATTGGTCCACACCCAACGCTTGAGCTATTGCACTGTTTCTGCCCTTCGCTTTTTCTCAGCCACCCCATTTTTTTAGACAGATCCTCTGGTTCTGATCACTTGACACAGAGAGAGACTGAATAATCTTTCAGCTGCTGACAAAGATGAGCTTTTCCCATCTGCAGTTATTAATCGGGCTTAAATCCTCCTTCTGCTATTCCACACCTGCCTTGGTAACTTACACAGCTTCCAACTCTGAACAGCCCCACAGCCCTTTGTGCCTTTCCTCATCACATATGTGAAAGGTTTAAAAACAATCCTGTTTCCTACATTTTGCTAATGTGGTCTTAGGTAAAGCAGTACTAATGTGGGTTTATTAACTGAGTTCATCACCCTAGTCATCAGCGTGCCCAGAAGCAAGAGACAGGCTTTCAGGTGTTTCATGTTCTGCTCAAAGGACCTATCCTGGAATGAGATGATTCCCGTCCTAGAAGATTTCATTGTTGCTTACTGACCACAGAGTTTGATTAGAGCCAATGCGAGTGCCTATGACACAGGTGTTAGTATCCCCATATCCCCATATGAAAACATCTATATTGCAAGCAGACCTGGCAAGGGCAAAGGGATCGACTCTCAAAGATTTGCTTCAGTAGAGGAAAACTCTGCCAGGCCCCACACAGCACCTTGGGCAGAGGGCTGAGCAGGGGCTGCAGCTGCTCCCTGAAATGCTAGGAGGCCAATGAAGAAGGCAGCATGAAGGACACGATGCTACCTAGGAGTACGGGACATTCCTGGCAAAACATACGGGATGCCACAGAATGTCACTGCTGGGCAGCAGTATCAGCGTTATTCATCCCCAGATATCGAGGAAGGCGAAGTTTGCCAGGAAAAACAGTAGCACAGCTAGGATAAAACCTGTAATTCCCAACTATATGCTGTGAGTAGAAAAAAAAACACAGCAACTTCTTCAAAAAGTCAGGTCTGTGCTTTCTAAGCACCTACACAAATGCCAATGCACATGTAAGACTGGTCAAGAAAAATGAACGAAAACAGATGCAGAGAAAGACTACCAGGGGAGCGACGAGACTGTCTGATAAAAGATTATTAAAAGATCTTGGCTTGTTCAGCCTGGTTAAATAAGTACGGAGAGGGGATACATTTGCTGTGCACAAATACCCAGGGGTAGAAATAGCTGCAGAGGGGAAATGACTATTTAACTAAAGGACAATACTGGTACAGAACAGATGGTTATAAACTGCCAAGGAATAAATTTAGGCTGAAAATTAGACAAAGGTCTCTTATCAGCAGAGCAATGAGGCTGTTAAACAGCCTTCACAGGGAACAGGGGCAAAAAGCTGCTCTAATTGAGGGATAAAGTTCCATCTATTTCTGAAAGGCTTTATGAAATATGGCTCCCCGTGGAAGCAAAGCACTGGAGGCAACGATTCCTGAGGTCCCCACGGCCTTCTGCCTCTTTGCACTTCACACTAGAATCCGTTCACATCGACGTATCAAAAGTACCACTCTGCAGCCCTCTGGCCACCCGCACCACCACAAGCAAAGGCATTTGGGATGGACTCTGCTGAAAGCTGAAGGACAACAGCTTGTAACAAAGCCAAATCTGACAAGGAGGCCTGTGCTCAATTCTTATATTATGCCACTAGGAAGACCAACAAAAGCACACCAGTGTGGACAATGTGTGTCATCTGTTTTGGAGCTCATCAACTAAAACTCATAAAACCAACCAACCAAAAAAAAAAAAAAAGAAGAAAAAAAAAAGACCCACCCACGTGATGACAACCAGTAACTAGAAGATTTATCTTCCTCTTTTGGCTCTGCAACCCCTTCTCAAAAGGCCAATCGTTCCTCCCCACATCCCGTATTTATTTTTACTAATAAAATACAAGGATTGCGCTCAAGAGGAACAGCACAGCTAGAAATATAATTATGACAAACGGTCTTCATACTCGGTGAATACCGGACACTAAAGTCTTTTGCAGGCTCATGTAGATTTTTAAATGTTTAAGCTTTCTAATACGCGTTTGTACCAAAAGTTTGAGGGCACTAGGAAGGTAATTTTCTTGAGTTCCAAGGGGTACTGCAGAATTAGATGGCTCATACCATCTGCTTCATTCTTTCATTCCATTCATCAGGCTTGCTGTCTGTGAGCATTCCTCATGCAGCATTTTATCATCATTTTGGCATCACCAAAATATCCAGCAATGTGTTTTGATGTCCTAAACACTGAGGGCAAAAGGTGCATGGACAGTCCTAGCCCTTCAGTAGACCATCTCAGCAATGCTGTATCAACAAAGGCCAAAGAGAACCTGCCTGGACAAAAAGGTTCATCTCATAGAGAAAGGGTTTAGAATACAATTTAAAATAAACGCTTTAGATATAAACATGGATCTTGTGGCACTAAGAAAAAAAAAAAATCCACTGAAGCACCAAAATTAGCTGAGACAGTTAAAAAATGAAAGCCCTACAGAGCAGAAAGCACCTTTCAGCAAACAGATAATCTTCATATAAGTGCATGCAATTTAAACCAAATCTGAGAAAGTGTGGCAACACGTGAGGGGTTTTTGTAGACCATAAATCCTACTGTTCCTTCAGAAATTCTTCACCAGAACAACAGAGTACACTGTATGGTCTGAAGTGGCAAGCTCAATCTCACTGGGGAAATTTGAAGAATTTATTAACTTATAAATTTAACCTAAACTCCCTTACTGTTTCACAGCACAGCACACGCAGAGGCCTTTACTACTCCATTACTACTACCCACTTCCTTTCATGGACAGGGGCTAAGACCATTCTTGCTGTGACTGAACCTTCTGGTGATGGGAGGTATTCAACTGCATGCCTGATGAAAGGCCATTTCCCAGAATTCTTGGATAACAATAATTAAATTTTAATGCCCTTAATCTAGCTGACACTTCCTCACAAGGCCTTTCTCCCTTCCTTCTCCACTGTTATAAATGACCAATTACCTAATCTGAGGTAATGCCTGCTCTGGTTGAGGCTAATGAAGACGCGGTGGGTGAGATCCTGTTTGCAGCACAGAGTCCCATTAGGAAAGATTAATCATCTTCTAACTTACAATCCCACGTCTTGGCTCCAAACAGTGAGAAGGCAGAGAAAGAAGCATCCATCACATTAACCAAATAATACAGCAAACGCTTGGCAGTTGATCCGCAGTAGGGTGCCCTCCTAGCAGGAGCAGGGAGAATCCAAACGCGGAGCAGCAGCGGCACTCCAAGGTTGCTCAGGGACAGAGATCAACACCAGAGAGGCAAGGAAGGAAAGAAGCCCAGCTGCACCTCAAATCGGGACTTGGGAAGAAAAAAGGGCTACATCAGCCCTGCAAAGAAAATCCATCACCCTGTGGGATGCTGCCCTTCCAGGGAAGTACAAACATTGTCTCAATGCAGCATATTTGACAGACTAAAGGAAAACACACAGCAACAGTCTAAACCTAAGTGCAATGAAAGAAACCTCTAACCACTTATTGCTATTGCATATTCCACTTTTTTTTTTCAGGAAAACCTTAAGAAATGGTTGCTATTTTATCTCGACATTTAGATAACATTCCGCACTTTTTAATGTTCCTCTAGGAAACAAGCCTTTGTCCTCACCAAAGGGGGAATGCATGAGCCAAGACCCAGCCCTGGGGGCTCTACCCGCTCCTAAAGATATCTAGGGCTGACCTTCATGATAGCTACTCACTCCATTCCCGATTTTTTACTCTGAAAAAGAATAATGCATTTCGGTTGTGAACTGAGGCAGAGGGAGATTGGTGGTGGGAGGAGGGGAAGCAGCCCTAGTACATCTGCATTCTGATTGACTACAGACTAATGCTACATAATTACTATAAGATGAAGCAGTGGAAGGGATAAGGAAAAAATGCACATCCTCTCCCTTCATCACTAGAGGCATCAGAGAACTGGAAACAAAGCACTTGCATAGCTTTTCTTTTTTTCCTTTCTTTTCCCTGCATTCTTTGTGAGGTCACTTTAGAATTGCTTCTTTCATTGTTACTGTCAGTGACCTTTACATTTCTTTCCTTTAAGCAGTGAAAATCCTTCCTTCCCATCAAGAGATGCTCCCAGTCAGTTGAAGAATACCTCAGCTGTGACAGAAAAGAATAGATCCTTGATCCCCTATTTATACATGCTTAGGTCTCTAGCCACCTTCTCAGCTTTTAAGGTCCTTCAGCAACCCTTCCCAGCTCACGGGGGTGCCCTTCTTCTCCTGATGAAGAATTTACAAACTTATAAATTTATGCTGAAGAATTTACAAACTTATAAATTTATGCAGCAGGAACAGAGCCTAAGTTGTTAACAAGAAGCTGAAATGGAATCCTGTGAAGCTGATAACATTTGTGATAGGAGATTTAAAACATTGACATTTTCAGTTGTGCTTTGTCATCATCAAGTTTAGCCTCTTCATATGCTGGGTGCAAGCTGACAAAATCAGATGGTCCATTCAGTTCACAAAGTACCTTCCCACAGAGGCTGAAAGTAAATGTTCTTAAGCAATTTAAAGCTGCCTTTACCTGTCTTCTCTCTACTCCTGTGCAACACACATTTAAAGCATTTGTAGGTTCATTTCTTCTGAGGTAGGAAGGCAGACAAAACTCGAGCAAGCAACCTCACACTGCTTGGGGAATTGGACTCGAAACCAAGGAGCAAACATGCAGCTGGCAATCCCCTAAGCTGCCTTCTGAAAGAGGAAATGCTGCCTTGAACTGTTATCAACCTCTAATACTTAAGAGACATCTGGGGAGGAAACTACTCCTACTTAGGGAGCTGAAGTGACAAGCACAGATTTAGAATTTAGTTTCACAAATCTGAGGAATGAATTTAATGTTAAGGTTAGGCAAAAAAGAAAGCAGTACTAAAACTGCAAAACAGTACTAAATTGTTTTTCAAAAGAATAAAAAAAATCTTGAAAAAAAATCTTCTAAATTAGGCTTTTGGAAACCCCTGACTACTATTTTCTATTAATTCTCTACATGTGCAACCTTTTATTTTACTAGTATAAAATTGACTTTTCCTTCTTTTTCCTGAAACTTGTTTCCTGAAACCTGTGGTGTCTAGGTAAACCGAACAACACTGAGCACGCTGCTCTAACAAGAGCTACTAATCAGCTTTCAGAGTACACACATCCAACTTCTACGTGTGTTTGTTGCATGTGGTTTCTGCCAAGACACATGCCTAGCAGCATGCAGTAAACTTGAGAGAACTAAAAGTGACATCCATTGAATAATATAAACCAGTGTAATCCAGCTGAGCACATGGAGGGAGCAATGGACAAAGCAGAACATCTAACACATGAATTATAACAACCCAGAAGAAGGCCTCCACAACAACCCATGACATAATGGAAACCACTGCCCAGAATTTATTCTCAGACAATTCAGTAGATGGGGCTCAACAGACTCCTTGCAGGACACAAGTTAAATCAATGTCGTACCATAACCCACCCTTAGGAACCAAGAGTTGGGGATTGTTGATACAGAAGCTTGCCCCCAAGAACTCTTCCTTTCAATTCCCTAAAATAATCACTTACATAAACTATCTAATTACCAAAGTGTAGCAGAGTTTATTTTCTAAGAGCCTGAGCCAGATTTTAACCAGAGGAAGATCCATTAGTAACCCCAAACTAGCTAGTCCCTGCTCTCCTCTGGTTGCCTTTTGAAGATGAAGGTCTCTTGGACATGTAAGCGTCACTGTGGTTGGAGTTATCAGCTCTCATTTTGAAAAGATGTGCTGTGGCACCAGCAGCAAATGCCAAAGCAGACTTAGCACTCTTAAAAAAATAAACACAAACAAGAAAGCAAATGAGGAGCAAGAGAAACTCTGATCAGTGCTTAACAGTTTAAAAGCTCTGTCCCTAGAAAATTCAATTCCTTTGCTCTTCCTGGTGACTGTGAGCTCTGTTGACTCACAGCTACTGTTCACTGCAGGACCTGGGTTACCTTTAGAGAAAGAACCTTTCTCCCATTTAGAACAGCAGTTCTTGAGCGCAAGAAAAAAGGACACAGAAAGGAAGCCAAAAGTCTGAATTATTCCAGTTGTAACAGGGTAAGGACAAAAGCCATATTTAGCTGATGTTAGATCTATAGTTCCCTTACAGAAAGTCATGTGCTCTTCCTATCCCCTATCCCAGACTTCATATCCAAAACACCTTCAAGCTCCAGAGACATCTTGACCAAGCTTGAACTTCATGGCTCACTAGGACCTTTACACAGTGAACACTAGACAGAGAAAGAGAGAAACAGAGAGAGAAGATCTCTGCCAAATTTATGCATGGAAGGATGCTGTACTTCTCTCTGCCCCCTTGCAACTACTTATGGGGATTCTAATCTAGAAATTACAAATCAGGAAACTGTTCACAGTCAGCAGAAATACAGGAAAGCACAAGTTCAAGCACTTTAAAAACACTGAGAACAAAAGTAGGAGGAGAAGTGAAGACAGATTGTTCTTTACAGAAGAATCAGAAAACGAGGTGCAGAGCTGCCAAGGCACTGAACACGTGCCTACAACAAACGAAGGTATGTGTGGCAGCTGGGAATTACAAGAAGCTGCCTTTTACCCTCAGGTTTCTGTAAAGAAACGAGCTGTTTCATAAAATGAATGCAAGAACTCTACACATGCCCTCTAAAACAGCCTGTCAATCATTATTTCTGGAGCTACCATCACTTTTCACACTAACATTAAACCCAACTGGCAACCCAAGGGGAGGTTAATACCCTGGCCAGCTCGGGAGGGTAACTTCTCATTCCCTCAAGTCTCTCTACCTCTGGCACAACCAGCAGACTCAGCAGACTTTCCAGGCACCAGCTTCCATCGCTTGCTCTCTATGCAGGTAGCAGCTTCATATCAGTATTTCTCAACTCCAAATATAACTGAAAGCAGACAAAACAAAATATACAGGAGCTCCTAGAAAACACAACTTCCCCATAAACAGGAAAGCGTGCAGTGAGAGAAGGAAGGGAGCAGAACTGCTAATGATTTTATTTTAAAGAACAGAATCAGAAAATTCAAATTTCCAGGCTTGAAGCAAAATGTTTTGCACAAGCTCAAACACATAAATGTGAAGTTAGGCAGACCCCTGTACCATGCCATCATCTTCATCACTTTGCAGGCTATCCACGAGGTATGAGCACTGAGAACAATGCAGTCCCTGTTCTGCTATTGCGTTTAGTAGAGCTGCTCCCAGACCACGGCATCCTGAAGCAGCCTGCTGAGGGTTTCCTAAGCCGTTCTAAGCGATGGCAAAGCCATAGGATTCAATAAACAGTGAAGGAAGATGGAAACTGCCGAGGGCTATACAAAGCCTTAGGTGATTTTGGAAAACCTCTTTGTGGGATTAATTTGGAGAGGAGAAAAAAGCAACTGGAGAGAAATAGATTCTTTCTAACTTCATTTTAGGTTTTTGTGTTCCAAATACCCATCAAAGGCCTGAGAAAAGCCAAAGAAAGCCTGCTTGGGGTCTGGTAGAAACACAGCACCATCTCGTGGAGCAAAGGGGAGTATTAAAAAAAAATGAAAAAGTATTTCAGCACTTGAGACATCTGCAGCTTGGCTTTTTGACAGCCCACTCTTCTAACAGGTTAACAAATCTCTCTATTGAGTTTGTGCTTAAAAAAGTTCATTGCAGATCTATAAAGAACAAATGAACAACAAACAACTCCCTATTTTTATCTCGCAAACTCATCACCGTTAACATAAACACTGAGGGCCTCTACATAAATAGAGACGTGTGGGCAGACAACCATCTGTACTGAATGCTATTTGCCAGCAGTCCTGCTGCAGCTGTGCGCACCTTTTTCTTGGAAGCTTGCATTTTCTATGCTTAAGGTGGATAAAGAAAACATGCTCCCAGATACTACACTTGCTAGGGGTCTAGACCCACACTTAAAAGCGGTAAAAATGCAGTAAGACCTGGAAAAGAAGAAAAAAAAAAAGGAAAAAAGAAAATACAAAAAACAGACAGCCAGAGAGAAACTGTGTGTGTGTGTGTGTGTGTGTGTATACAGAGGTTCACCACCAGTCACACAGTCACCATCTCTCAGATCTACTCACACAGACTGGTGGCTTGACAGCCAAATCTGCTCATCTTATTGACCACTGAGGACACAACCAATCCAGTGCTACAAAGCAAAAAAATGAAGCTTAGCAAGAGCTCTACTTTCTGAAATGCATCATTGACTCGGATCCCTGAAGTAAATTCTGGTCCACAGGCACTTCAAGGCAGTCTGCACTTTCAGTCAGATGACAAGTGACCACCTAAATCTCAGGTATTAAAAGAAATATCAATATTAGCCCTCTTTTCAGCATTTTGTAGTCTTCAATTAAAGGATTATCTGAGATAGATGAACTATTAAAGACATGGATGCTTCTAAGGGACCTACAAAGAGCATGATGGATGGCTCATGATACTGTCATCTATCTTCATCGTTTGCCTGAGATCAGCAGGGCAGAAATGTAACAGACAGAAGGTCATTTAGCGTAAAGTGGAAGGGGGGGGATGAAGGAGGAGGGGGAAAGACAGATAGTTATGGGAAGCCAGGAAACCTGACACCACTTTTGCTGTGGTCAAGCACTGCAAATAAGTTTCAGATCAGAAACAAGAGGAGGAAAGCTGAGCTCCAACTGCACTTCTTTCAAAATCAACATGTCAGAATCTCTTTGACAGAAAAAAAATTCTTATATTTGGCAGGTTTTTTATTAAAGCCAGACAGTAGTCAAGACAATCTGGTTTTGAAGTCAGTTATATTACCTGAGACAGTTATTCAATGAACACAAGCACAGCTACTCTCAGGTGGAGGCTGGAGACATTTGGACAAAAACACACGGCAGAGATCAAACAATTCTGCTTCCTTGGGGAAAGAAAGAGCCATTTCCTGCTCTCTCCGCCATCCCTCACAGGATTGCACTGGAGTGCCCTGATGGCAGCAACCCCAAAGGCAGCCACCAGCTCAGGGAGGGTTTAGAGGAGCCCCACGGAGTCACACTGCAGCAGTCTGAATAATCACCGACCAAACTGAAAGCTTTCAACAAGGACAGATTAGCAAACATCAGTCAACACTTCAAAACTATGATTTTTTTTCTCCTTAGTAATTTCCAAAATAAAGTCATCATTTTGAAAAGTCCTGGATTAACTGACTATTTCATTTCTGAAGTTAACCACATCCTACTTTTTTTCTTCCACCTTAATTTTCTTCCTATTCAGAACTACTTTAAGATTTCTCCTGAGATATGTAAATTGCTTTGCTTACCATAAATGTTCAGTTTTTGGTTATTTAATTAACACCTAAGAAAAAATCATTAGTTCTACATGTATCCCAAAGTTAGTAGCCACTTTGAAATGAACTCACTTTCATAGCCAGAGAAATTTCTTCTTCTCTAAACACCAGTTAGCGATCTGAGGTTTCAGTTAACTCTCACCTTTTTACTGAAAAGCCCATTTCTTTCCAGAATTGGAGGAACTCCTCTGTGGCTCCAAAACACTGAAGCCAAGACACCAGGCCAAGACCTGCCTCCGCTCCCACTGTTTGCATAAGCCTCAAATGGCAGTAAGCACTGAAACACTTCCACACAAATAATCAAATCTACCAGAAAATGCTCCCCCTCACACAGCTTGTTTCACAGGTACCCAAGCAGCCAATTTCAATCTCCCTCTTGGGGATCATTATTAAGATAACTGTAATTAAGGTTTGCATCTAATCCCCAATGTTCCACAGCTGAGATTATTATACTAGCTCCTGGGTAACAAGATTGTAATGTAACAAAGATACATCCCCATGTACAACTCAACTCTACTGGAGATCAATAGGTAGCCTTCTTCCAATGACAGGTAATAATTAGTACATTAGGCAGCCTGGAAAATGAACAAGAATCTCCTTCAGGACCTCGTATTCCCTCCTGCTTTTGTTTTTCTGTCAAGAATTTTCACTGCAAAAGATGGAAAAAGATTACAAGACCTTTTTTTCCTCTTTTCCCTCACTTCCTCTAGCCTCCTTCCTTTCATAGCCCTGAATTTCAAAGCTCATAAACTAACAAATCCTTCCTCCCCTCCCCAAAATCTAGCACTGCCTGCTTCCCTCCATATGTTGGCATTCTCTCAGCTGCCTGAGTACTGTAAATATTTTATGACATACATTTGTCCACATTAATGACTGCAATCTTAAAGGTAGCTTTCAGCTTAAGGTATAAACAAAATCTTATATACAGGGCAATTAGGCATGTTTCATATGTGAACTCAGAATATTAGGACAGATTTTTGTCTTAGCGACACCAGCATAAATCTTCAACTACCGCACCAAAATCAAAGGAATTCTTTTGTATTTATAGAAGCATTACTATGAACAAATTCTAGTCCATAAAATATAAAGACCCACTTTGATCACCATCTATCCATTCTCTCTCACTAATGAAGGATCTTTGCAAGATATTTTCCATTTGGGCAGCCTGGGAAATAAAGAAAATAGTCTCCTTAACAACCTACAATAACAAGGAAATAATGAGTTCTAGAATAGACAATCTTCAAGCTGTCCTGGAAAGTATTAAGTAAACCCCATCCCATCAACACCATTACACTACACTTTAGTAGAGACCTGGGGAACAGATTAAAAGCACAAATACCTAGTTTGCTTGGTCAAGTATCACCCACAGTCTCTAGTTGGGGCAAAAAAAAATGGACTAGAGATGATTGCCAGCCAGAGCAACCATGAAAAAAAAAAATAGAACCAACGCACGATTTATGTTTTCATAATCCATAATGCCAGTCATGGCTGAATCACAGAAGAAAGAAGCAGCAACAGACGAATAAAAGCCACTCTGTTACTAGAGGGACAGTTTCAGAGGCCAACTCTTCCATGGGGCAAAACATCCAGGATGCAGTATGTATCACTCAGCTACGTATACAACGCAAAGTGATCGTTATTGCCATTCTCAGCAAAAAATATCACATAACAGAAAACGATAGTATTTTGTTGACCAAAGAGAGCCAAAATCACAGCAAACCAACTTGTGGCAACACCCTCCCATGACACGCCTAGGAAAATGGTGTAGCTACTGAGCAATGTCAGGAAGAGAATAAAGTAGCTGCTTGAACTGCTCACAGGTTAATACCAAAGCTGTCATCGCTGCCACCTGCATCAAGTCTCTCTGCTCCTGTTCTACTGAAATCTGCAGGACAGCTGGACCAAGGCTTTTGTCCTGACAGCAGCCAGATGTGCAGATACCAGTGCAGCTCTTGTCTCAAATGCTCTCTCTGCCATCCTTTTGAGGTAATTGTAATTAAATAACTCACCTATGCTAGCTGAGACCTAGCTGCATTTTGGGGATCACAAAAGGATAAAGTTGGCTAGCTTCTTCATTAAAAAGAAAAACAAAAAATAAAACACCTTCAACCTTGAAAGCTGAAAGGTGCTAAAGAAGTGATCCCTAAAACCACCTCTCTCAAATTCCCTTCTCCTCACCCAAAAGAGAAACACCCAAATTCCACAATAAGGTTAATAGCTGCCCTTCTCAGGTGACTCCCAAAGGGCATATGGGGAAAAAAAGCTCTTCATTTGCTACCTGAGGCTTTACAGTTGCTATTCAAGAGAGCAAAATGCCATTCAGTAAACAGAAAAGCAACAAGTGTCCTTAAACCACTGAAGAGGTGAAGCAATTATGTAGTGGGTTATCACAAAGCAACAAGAAAGTACATGGTGTTTTAAGAAGTAGTAGAGAGAGATCCTTGCCCTAAAGATATTAAAATTCTTAGAGCTGTAGAGCAAATGAAGATAAACAGTGGTAAGAAGGGTAGGGTAAGCAGGGTTCACAACCCATATCATAATAATATGATTTACACCATGTACTAAAGTATACAGCTGCATTTCCCTCTCATTCCTCTACCTATTATTCCAGTTCTCAGCGCGTAGG
>NW_010583356.1:3839-41956 GCF_000705375.1 Tinamus guttatus | reverse complement strand
TTTACTCTAAAGTATTGATCTTGAACTTGTTTTGCTAATTTGACATCTTTCTTTTTAAGTGAAAACAAAAAAAAAATGAAGCAGCAAAGTCACCGTGATTTCATCTCCCTATCATGCTTCTCTCCTCCTGAATGTGATTCACCAAGAGGTGGTAGAAGTGTATAGGTTATACATCACATGAAAACGGATCTTTGAAGAAAAATGCTACCAATTATACAAGAACAGCCACCACCCCGTATATCACCACTCTTCCAGGCCAAAAAAAAAGCAAGCACTTCTTAAGCAAACAATCACACTAGAAGCTGAGAAGATTGCTCGGTTTATCAACAGACCCCTTGAAATGTGTGCAGTCTGGAAGCCTGAAGATACACAGGCAAGAGAACAGATAAACATGGGTTGCCTTTGCTTCCTACCAATGGGATAGGAAAACAGTTTTTAAAACAAGTGGATATTACAATCCAGAGTTTATAAATAAATGAATAAATAACCCCACTAAAAAGCCAATCAATAGCCAGCAGATGGACTTAACAACTGCTTCAACAAAAAAAAAGCTGTTTGAAAAAGTGCTTTATACTCTGCTTGCACTAGTCATCGCTGCAGGCTATTGATCTTTTGCAGACAAACAGCCTCCATTAATACAGCGCTGTGTTAGCCTGGTGATTCCTCCTGGAAAGCCTGACCCTCAGCATCTCCAGCTACATGAGGCACTGAGTAACAAGCAGTGCTTTCTAATGATCTTGTTCCCCATACCATTTGCATTAACTAGTTTACTGAAGCCTGCTTTTTTTATACATTCTCTCCGTTCAGATAAGAAAAAAATGTCATAGTTTGACCAGAAAGAAAAACTGAAACAGGTTCAAGGATCCGTAAACCTGATGACAGGACAGCTGTAAGCAGATGTCACATACATGGTAACAGAGTCTATAATTACCATATTTTTATCTAATATCACTGTGAAGAAGTGAGCAACTTCAACAAAATTAAGTCGATTGGACGAAGTTCCCTTCAAATGCAAATGTTTCACCAGAATTAATGGTTTAACTTCCAATTTTGGTGCTTTATCTGCACATAAGTTACACACTTAAACAATCTCAGTAACATCAGGCTTGCTACATAACACAAATGAATGTATAAATGCATCTATAGATGTGCAACATGCAACTCTGCCACCCTAGTTACTTATGTTTCACCTTCATGTCTGAGAAATAGCAGTTCCAAGCCAGCTGCATCTGAATTGAGAGACTTAATGGTCCAGTCCTGAGACAGAATTACAGAGTAGCAATAATTTCAGATGGATCGTATCCGCTCACACAGCTTTCTTGAGTACTGATAGGACTGAATAACTTTTTAAAGTTTACCCAAGTAAGCAACAAATCTCCCTTACCCATATACCAGTGAGGATGATCTCAAGAGATCATCAACAGTAATTTAAAAGACAAACAGATCTGCCATTTATCTCAGAGCCCTGAAATATTCTGCAAACACATAGCAGCACAAATACCCCAATGTGGACACACGTGTGGTGTTTAACAGACACGGAAAACCAAAATATATTCAGCTGGCCTTCCTTTGTTACCATCTTCATTGTGTAAGTCTAGAGCTCTTCTATTGACTTCTGTATTCCACATGTACATCGGTGGGAGACCACAATTTGCCCATAAAATAGGAACAGCCATCTACCAAATTAATAGAATTAGACTCCTGTGGTTGCATTTTTTTTTTTAAAACCAAAGAGTCTGAGGCATTTCTAAATAACAGTAAGGCTTCAGGTTATACAGTACTTATCTTCTACTGCCACCCTTTGTGCTAAATTCATTCTAAACAATATTTAATTCAATTAACAAGTGTCTTTACTTCCATTAGACCTGGGTAGAGAAGCAACCCTATCTAACAGATGGGAAAAGGAAGCAAGCCCACAATGCTTCCTAGCAACTAGGCTTTCTGGAGCAGAACTATGTTTTCAATGTCCTGATAAGAAAGAAAAGACTTCCCCCCGTCCCAAAAAAAAAAAAAAGGTTATACGCACTTTTTGGAGATCCTGGCTGAAGTCTCGCCGTGTCTCAGCAGTCTGCGTGACTTACCTTTCCAGATCACTTCCAAACTCACATCCTCCTGTGGGCATCTAATTCACCAGCAAGGGCTGACACTGGAAGGCTGGCTACCTTGCCCAAGTCACCCCCATTCAAACCAAACTACTGTCTCTGCTCTGAATGGTTTCCAGCTGCCAGCTCTAAAAAGCAGCAAGGAATCCCCAATTACAGACACAGGAAACCATCTTATTGGTATTTTAGAGCCTGCTCTAAGTCATTAGCAACAGTATAACAAGGACATGGTGACATTCTGGAGCTGTGAAACCCAACACATTAGAAGAGAGGATGATGTATCAATAATCTCTTTGGAGATCTGGGTTGCCAAATGCAGGCAACGGGTTTCATAGTACCATTTCTCTTAGGCAAAAAGTTTAAAATGTACTGTGCTTACTATGCCTAAGCTGAATGACTGAACAAGAGCTTTACAAGAATAGGACCTGAGTGCCAAACAGGGTTTTCGGCTCCCCATTCTTGTGAAACCTCTTGCTCCACGAAAGACAGAAAACTAGAGCCAAGTTTTGTGGCCTTAATAAATAGTGTTTTCTTCTGGATCCAGAGTCATTCGGATTCCATAACAACTTAAGAAAAGATATTGTACTGGAATATCCAAATCTCTGCCCATAGTACCCTTTTACACTGCCCCTTTGTCACAGTATGACTGGACAAAGTTGGACAAGCATGCTGTGAGAAAGGGGAGAGAAATTTGGATAACTTTATCCGAATGACCCACAAAAAACTAGGCTGTGTGTCCTACAGCAGGAACACTTGTTAAACAGTTCATTGTACGTGCCATCAATTCAACTGTATGGCTCAGACATCTGAAGATCTGACACTACTGTGGCATTAACACCGCACAGACCTGTCTAATACAGTGTACTACTAATGCTCCTAATGAAAAGCAGTAGCTTATGAAATGCTTGAGGTCAGAATGAACTATAACAGTCTTTTCTGGCCCTAAAATTTCTGAACACAATGAACCAAATTATTGAAATCTATTGTCACACTTACTGCAGCACTCTGTACTTTGTTCCCATTCCTTTCAAGTGAAGGGGGAAAAGGGCCTAATTATCTTCTTGAATAACAGAAGTGGGTAGAGGGCAGAGCTGAACTGATCTACTTGCCTCCTAGATGGGAAAAAAGGCCCTACTTGGATAACTGAAGGAAAAGTGTGAAAACGGAGATTTTCCTGTAGGAAGATTTCAGCTCTTCTTTACAATTATGTTAGAGACCTTAATCCTAACTCGCCAAGAAAATTATATCCAATTTTTTGAGGCAAATCAGCATGGCAGGTAGTACAACACTGCTGCTAGATGGCAGTGTTGATACTTCAAACTGATGGATGCTTCAAAGAAGCTTTCTAGGAAACAAATTTCAGCTTTACCACTAAGAAAGTTGTATTCCATTTCTCATCAAAATTAGTTGTGTGTTCTTTACCTTCCCACGATCAGGGTTCACAGCTCCCTCTAATCTGATGGAAAAAATATGCTTACTTACGGTCATTACATTGGCTGCCGGAATATGAAGTCATGGAACAATCACACGTGAAGCCTTCCCACTGCTGGTTACAGATGCCCTGGTTTGCACAGGAATCTTCTTGGCAGGTAGTGCTTGGACCTAGACAACAATGACAAGAAAACCATGAAACAAATCTGGGCAGAACATTTTGGTTAGGCCCACAACAGTTCCAATTCATCATTGCCATTACTGTATCAGTATCCTCATGCAGAAGAGAAAAAGCACTAATCAAACACTGCTCCATTCTTGGACGTGCAAACTCAAGTAAACAGAGGACACACACAGTTACACACTCTACAACAAAACAGCAAACTTGCACAGAGCAGAGAGAGAGTGAACAGTAAGATATTCCCTCTTAGGCAGGCTCAACCAGTATGTGCAGTAGTCGCTCAAAGAAATTGGTAGCAAAATATGATGTGATAACTGAAACACTGACAGATTGGCAGGCCCAAAACACACCCTCCTTGTAGTGACGCTTGCTAGAGTGAAATGGGCCCATAACTGACATGTCATTCCACCCTAAGGACATTGATTATGTGGATCCGAACTGAAGTTTTGTAGCCAGTTTGCTACAGATTTCCTTTCAAGGTGAAGATTGTGCTGCCTAGCACTATCAAAAAGGTTCCTCCAGAAACACATCAATAAAGCCCTCCTGAGAACACGACATTAGTCCACAATAACTCTCTTTCCATCCTGGACTAGCTTCCACAGCCTGTGGGGGAAGTGAGGAAGAAATCAGCCATTACTAACAGAACACACTGTTTTGAGAAGGTAATAGTTGCTATCAGATAAACCTTGCAACAAAAACAACAGGCAAAGGATAATCTTCAGATCAGAAAGATTCTGAATGACAGCTGCTGCATCATCCAGAAGGAGGTAGCTGAATTTTGAATCATCCTGACAAGTGAGGCTGCAAGCCACAGATTAAAGGAACATGAGTTTGGAAGTGACTTCCTAGGCAGGTATTTTATCTTCAGCAAACAAGACACAGGTATGTTGCTCCTATCGTGCTCCTATTCAATAAAACGAACAACCACACTTGAAACACCTGCCTTTTTTTTTTTTTTTTTTTTTCTTTTTTTTTTTTCTCCTTTTTTTTTTACACACAGAGAGGAAACAGAAGTGGGAATTCAGCAGTGGGAGATGACGGGCACTTTACGCACCTACATCCCCCTTGCCTTTACACTTACAAAAGACATGGATAAAATTACATACACATATGTAAGGGATTGGAGTCTGATGTGTGCTCCTTCAGACTGAAAATACTCCTAAAAGTATAAATGACCATATCACAAAGAAAATACAACTACATGAAAGCTTTCTATAGCACCAGTGGTACGTACACACACACACCAGTAAACAGAAGCAAAATAGAACAGCGTTTTCAATGCCAATCTCTCTTCCTGCATTTTTCCAAGAACCTTGACTTTGATCGGAATAATTGGATTTGACAATGGGCATCACTCTTTGGGGATAACCTTTGTCCCAGTGCCAAGACAAAAGAGCAGAAATCTCTTCAAGAGACAAGCTGGCATCGGGCCTAGTAACAGGCCTTGAGCCTACCAGCAGAGGCAGCCCAGAGAGCTGGAGGACCAGCATTAACAGCAAATGTTATGGTCTTGGAGCTCTACTCTGCAGAATGCACCTGTGAGGATGGAAACTGCACTTCGTAAATACAGAGTGGAAAACCTACCATCCATCAGCACCACCTGAAGAAGAATTTTGAAACCCTGACAACACCAAGAAGAAGCTTGAAGCCTGATCTGCTGTCTTTAGAGTTAGTGACCCAGGGCATTAAAAGCTTTGCCCCGCTCTTCAGCACTATGGGACATTTGCACAATCATGGCTCTTTCTTCAGAGGGTTCAGCTCCCACTGCTGCTGCAGGCTCTGCCTCATGGGGTGGCCATCTAGCTCTGACATCAACATCTGCTTCAGATGAACTAACGGGGATGTCAGACTCCATCCGGACTCATCCTACCAAGAGGTGGCTCAACCCAAAAATATGTGATAACAAAGCAGAATTCTGCAACAGCTGAATCCGTCTGACCCTGAATGTCTACTTTACCTGTATTTCTGCATTTCCAAAGCACTTTGGGATATGGGGGCTTGCAAACTGCCTCCTTCTTGAGCCTTACTTTCTTGGGAGCAAGTCCAATATTCTATTTTAATGTCAAATTATCTAACTAGACATATATGAGTGTTTTACCATTCTATCTGATGAAAACACTCTTAAGAGAAAAAAACAGCCCAGATTTTTCATTCATGTTCCACTTGGAATAATTACTTTGTCTCCCTAGCTCTTTCCTGCAGTTCAACTTTATGGTGCACTTCTTTTAGCCCCAAAGCTCAAAGTTTGAGTGCTACTGCTGCACATTGCTAGAATTGCCATGTTTCATCCCACAGGTGGGTCCATCTCCTCCTGCTGTGTCATTTAAAAACTCTTTGAAGTGAAAAGAGCTTTGGGAATAAAATATACAGTATTGTATTTATCATTCGTTTGAGTTATGTGAGGAATTCAGTTTCTTTATATAACAGCTACAGTACTACAGCATAAATGCCTCATGCTTTGATCATACCTAGCAGTAAGAATTAAGCTAAGCACACCATTCTTGATCATGCACATTACACCTTCCTTCACACATTGAAAACTCACTCCGACTGAAAGGAATCTGCTATTGTATTTATATTATTTTCTCCATAAAAACAAAGCTGTGAGACAGACAAGACTCAGCAGTACCTTGAGACCATATTACTGTGTCTTACTAAATGGACTGCTGCCCCCCACTGCTGCTCTTTGTCTTTTCCAAGAGACCAGCAGCCAAATGCTCTGATTAACGTCTTTGATGAATCTACAGTCTATTTCTATCAGCACCCTCTCTTACCAACCAGCAATACGGCTTCTGCTCATTTGAATTCCATGTGCAGGTCCCAGTACAGCTCTAAGAGAGGCCCTGTGTCTTTGGAAACAGTTAAATTAAGCAGAATTTCTTCCTAGGACTTATTCTTAGTGAAGGATAAGAAGGAAACCAAATGAATGGATCTGAGTTTCCCAATTTTAAAATACATGTGGGGGGCAGGGGGAAGAGATTTTCTGGGGGGAAAAAAGTGAACAGCACTTCAGCACTGAACCTTGTGAAACCATCACTTCCCTGACTTCACTGTGTGGGTCATACTCCACACACATGTATTTGAGACCTAGAGTTACAATGGTGGCATACGGACACCTACGTTGCACAAATATAAGAAACCAGCATTATAGTTACGGTTCATTGCATGACTCAGGACAGTTAGATCCTTCGTCTGGAGTTTCAGGTGGTAGAAAGCGGGAATCTCGCAGAGTCACTTTAGCTCTATAGATCAGAACCAAAATATCTAAAGGCTTATACAGATTTTAAGGCCAATTCTCTGACACCTCAGATACAGATTTTTGGAAATCTTCCATTTCATTACCTAAATAAGGTCAGGCATCTGGCAAGCTCCATGTTTAAAGCTACACATCATCAAAAATAACTCAAGAGCCATCAGGCTGCAATATTCTGAATACACTGCTATTCATTCCAGCACCTCAAACCCGAATCCCCCATACATTTGATGTCAGTTTTTATGCAGTCCTTCTGCCCCCAAAACATGGTTAGTCCAAAAATTTCAAGAACTGGGACTAGCTAAGTTAATAAGTCTTTACACTTCACAGGAAAAGGACATTTCTGTGATTTACACTACAGTGACAGGCAAAGACAATCAACCCAGAAAGGGATCTCCAGGCTCCCTCCTCCCTGAAAGCTGGTATATGCACATCTTCCTCCCTCTTCTCACCCTTGCAGGCTCCCTAAGAACCCTAAAAAGTCTTCAGGAAAGTGCTCGTATACATGCTGATGAGGAAAAATTAACCATCCACCAAAAATTCAACTGCATAAAAGGGAATATGCCTGGATCTGAGACGTGGTAGAAGACAGAGAAGGAAATTAAACAACATTCAGGTACAGAAATTAAAAGCAGAAAGGAAAGTAAAAGACTGAAAGAGCTATATGTGAAAAAGAAAAGTAAATTCAGTTGGAAAAACACCCTTCCCACTGCAAATCACAGCAGTGCAGAAGTTCTGCCACTAGACTTGGTGGCATTTCATGGTTTGCTACTGTTCTGGAATAGTCAAACCTATTTAGCAAAGGTTGGTTTCCTGAAAGGCCAATAATCAATTTCATGTAGTCAGTATAAACATATCCCCTTTAGTGTTGATAGGATCAGCCCTCTGAACCTACAAGTCAAATATTCTTATATGACTCTGAATCAATATAAACATGAACTGGAGTTATGTTCCTCAGACCTTTAGGCTATGAACACTCTGGAATGATGTAAAGAAACCAACAAAAATAGTTTGCCCAGGACTTCTTCTTCAAGCTGTACCCACATTGCTAGATGTCAAAAGCTGAACAGGAACTCATCGTGAACATAGATTGCTGAAATCTGATGGACATGGAGGTGACTACAGAAAGTAGCAGCAGCTGCAGTTCCAAGAGGCATAGTGATGTCTAATGATGTCACTGACGTCTAATACACACCCCAAATCTCCCTGTCACATTTAAAATAGACAACACAAAACATCTTAAGCCTTGAGCTACTTACTCCCCAATGCACTTCAGGGCTGCTATTTCTCTTCGCATCAGTCCCAACCTGTGCATCTTTCCTATTCTTTCAAATTTCATCCTTCTCTATGGTCATTTCCATAAACCTCACTAAAAATTTCCATAATATTTTCTAAATCCCTGAGCTCCATAAGAGAGAGTATTTCAATATTTTGTGGATGGGAACAGGTCAAAAACCCCAAACTGTCATCAGCCAGATGCTGCACATGCATAGAACAAGTCATCACGCTAATCTCTACCTTCCTGTGCACAGCCAAATCTTCCAGATTCAGTGCCTCAAAGGCAGCTGCTGCCTGACTATCCCTGGAAAATACAACGGGAATACTTGAGTTTGGACCTGCAACCAATGCACCAGATCGGTACAATGATACCATCAAGACTTCAAAGTCAACATGCTGCACAGAAAAGGAGTTTATGGGGCATATGATTAAAACCTCAAAAGTTATGATACCAGCAGTACGTAAGCTGTGAGGAAGTCTTGTCGCTACATCAGAGAGTAAAGCGTGCCTGATCTGCACATTTTCTCCCACAACAAATTCTTGTTTAAATTAGTGGCTTAGACACAAAACAGGGGTGATTAAACTGGTATCCTAGCAGATATTACCTGTGACTTCAGGACTGCTTAGCACAGAAGCACAATGTGTAATGCCTCTGGCTTACTCTGAAACCATTTTTCCTCTTTCTTTGAAAAGGAGGGTCATTTTCTTATGCTCTGCACACTATACTACAGCCTCTGTACACAAGCTAAGTAATGGGCTTTCACTACCATGTTTCAACCCTAAAGAACACATCTCTCGTAATGGTAGAATCAAAGTACTATTAACTTCTAATAAGTAGGATTTTTTACTTGCATCTTGAGAAAATAGAGAATTTGTATGTAATTGTGCCATTAGTCTTTCCTTCCTTATATATTTCCTAAGAATTAGCCTTCATTAAACCAGTTTTCTATCAGAACTCTTTGCCACATCATCTCTATAATTCAAGCTCTCCTTTGCTATCTGTCTACTCCACTTTCAACTACTTTCTTGTTTCCTCACAGTTTATTTTCTTCCTTTTCCATCAAAGCTATTCTCAAAGTCCTTAATGGTTTTCACTTGACTGGTTTTGGTATTTTACCTCCATCCACACAGTCCTCCACCCTTCTACTGCCTCTGTCATCACCGATTGCTCCCTTTTACTTATCAGATAATAGTAATTATAGATTTCATGAAGAATTTCATGCATCAATCAACATCATGAAAAAGTCCTATCTACTTTATAAAAATGACTTAGATACATCCAGTAAAGTGTTCCAATAGATTCCTATAAGAGATTTTTCTATAAAAAAGGCAAATATTGTCTAAAGACAGATCAGGAACAATCACTTAGTCAATATTCATAAGTTTCATTAATTATGGCCTATAAAATGCTATCTGCTTGGTAAATAATTGTTCAGTAGATCTTTTTACAGCTACAATTCCAAAATATATACATACATATATATATATTTTTTTTTCTGCATTTTTTTCAAACTCTATATTATAAAATCAGCTTTCACTGTCTGGTCTCACTCTATTATTATTAGTCCTGAAGAACCCGAGTCAGTCACTTCAGTCTTGTAATCCTTAAGCCAGAGCTGGCCAGCAGCGGGCATTTCCCTGAGCAGCCATCAACCATTTCAGGAAATCAACCGGTGCTCTTAGAGACATTCACAGAGATTGATGCAGTCAAACCTCTCAGGTAAGCAAAACAACTGTGTTGTTCTCCACATCCTTCCTCAGCCCAGATGTCCCTTCCAGAGGAACCGGGGCTTGTCTCTCCTCCTGTTTCAGAGGTGTGACTGCATCCAGTAAAAAGGCTTCAGAAGTTACATAAAGGCATCTTTCAGTCCAATACAGTAATGAGACGAAGAACCTCCTATACCTTGCAGGTCAGCTTTGGTCAACTCAACTTTGTTAGCACAAAAAAAGAGGCAGGAGGGGGGGAGGCAAAAACAATAAACACAAGTTAGTATAAACGCAGATAAACTTGGGCCATAACAAATAAATAAATAAAAACAATTTGCATAACCATCACAGCCCACATGCATGATCAATAATCAATACATGCAAGAAAGATAACATAAGTAACATAAGCAGAATGACACCAAACCAAACAAGGGATAACAAACGCACACATGAGAAAAAAGTGTCACACACACAGAGAACAGATCACAGGATTTACAGAGCGTAGAAAGAGAAAATAACAAGACACACACACGCAACCATCCCATTTTTAAACACGAAGGAAAAAACCTCACACACTACCATCCCTCAAGCATTTACTGTTGATTTTTGTTTCATCTGAGAAATACTTAGAATCCATTTATATCAAAAATCTATTTGACCTATAGCATATTAGTCAAGAATATTTTTCTTTCCTTTCAGGATCTGAAATCTACTCTCATAAGAGCATGGACTGCTTTTGTTTTCTGTCCAAATGGGATTTAATGCTAGAGTCATGGGGGATTGATAACTCTGGAAGACAACAACCTCTGTTTATCCACAGGACTGAGCATGAAGTGCATGAAATGTGACCGTGACCTGTTGCTTCCTTATGGTTCTCAGCACATTTTTAGGGAAAGCCACATCGACAGGAGGAGACACAGCTCTTCAGGCTTTGGACCCAGTAACCTTTGGTGATCTCATGGGGGAATTCAACAGAAATGACAGTGGCTCAAGGTCATTCTTTTACCTACATAAGTATGGTCTTGTTCATGTGGTCAAATGATACTCTGCATGACAACAGAGAATAATAAAGCTACCAAGTTCTGACTGATTTTAGACCAAGGCACACTTAATGAAAACAGCAAAATATTAAAAAAGAAAAAAAAACAACTCTGCTCCCAACTCACTGTTATTCTTCCACTGCAGCACGCGAATGATTCTTTTCTTTTTTAAAAAAACTTTTTCTCTGAAGGCCAGTTTTAAGACAAGTCACATAGATTTTTGATCTTACACCTTGATTCTAAGTTTTCTCCTTCAGCACTGAAAGTGAAGGCAAAGACAGCTGTACATATACCAGTTCCCGAGCCCCTTGCCACTAAGTAGTATATTTCTACTATGCATCATCATGAGAACATCAAAAAAAAAATCACTGACCTTATTGCCCAAAACACGGGTAGTTAACAAGTGAAGACTTACCTTTATAACCTTCTGCTGTAAGAAGCGGTAGTATCAACTCCTGATATTGAGGGGAAATTGGTAGCTTTCCCTTTCTCCCCTTCTTTCCTTTTACGTTTACTACCCAATAAATTAGAAATGGTGTGTACATACACCATTTCTTGCACTTCCTATCACGTTTAACATTTTGCACCTTCAGTGTTGTTTTATGGTCCATGAATGACTCAAAATGGCAATTATCTTCCCTTTTGAGTCAGGGAGATTTTTTTTTCTTGCCCTTCTTTCTGGAGCTGCTCCATTAAACAAAGCCATAAAACCACAGAGTTCTTTAAGCAAAAGTAGAGAAGAAAAACACACACACAGAGAGAAGGAAAAGTTTATCCTACTTTTCCAGATATCATTTTTGAGGTGCAATCTAACAAAAGAGTTGGTGTGTAAAAAGGACTTTCCCTAACTGCTCAGCTCCTTCTCCTCTTTGTAGCTACGCAGGAGTAAAGCTTACATGCACTCCATAATGCCAGTATCACTGTGCCTATTGAACACAGTATCATAGAGAAGAGTTGTCGAACTATCCTGGTGTAAACTAATGTGCCCATCTTCATGTAAAACCACTGATTCCATAGAGAAAAAAAGTGAAGTACCCCCAGAATTGAAACTTTACTACTGAAAAGATGAAGGGTGAAATCCTTTCCAACATGATCCTACTGAGATATTTTAAGTAATTTTCTTTTTCCATACTTAGTATTTACTTAGTATGCAAAATGTGCTGGTGATCGCCTAAACTGTGTGTCATTCAAGCTTCTCACGCACCATTCAATTACAAAGGTTAACTATAATATTTCATGAAAAGTACAAGGTTATGATTTGACTCTCAAATCTGGAAGAAGAATAAATTGGGACAGAAGTCCAAACCACAACCTCAAAACATCTGGAATAAATTCACCCATTTTTAATAATACTCACTTTTACTTGTGAGAAGCTGTTATCAGTAGAATACGTGAAGAGAGGTGAGGAGGGGAGGAAGAAGCTACATCTCTAAGGCAGAAATGTAAAAGAAAACTGCTTTTTAGAAGAAAGAATGTTTTCTTTTACTACTACTGTTACGTTTGCTTGGCTTGGTGGTGGGAAAATGTATTTAGAAGGTGCAGCCGAATTTCAGATACCTCTGGTGCATGTAATTAAAAAAGCGTTCAAGTACAAGAAGAGAAAAAGCAGAACATACAGAAAATTTGCAGAGAGAAGGAAAAAAAAATCACCTCAGAATGAAGAAACTACTGAATCTACTGAAACTACCGAATTGAACACAGTCTAAATTTGGCGGGGGGCGGTTTCAAGGCATCAGCTTTACTTCTTCCAGGGTGAGGAAAAGGCAGAAAATTACTTGGTCTTTAATTTGGAGAACAGAATTAATTTACCCACACTTTTAATAGAGTAAGACCTGGAATGAAGTACTCAGAAAAAGAAATTGAGTTCGAGAATCAAGGGGGCACTGAACTTGTTTTGGTTTTTCTTTTTTTTTTTTTCCCCCCCAAAAAGGAAAAGAGGGTCACCTGGAATAACTTCTAACTTCCACCTCTCACATGCAACTCTACAGTAGTTTCCTTCATTGAGTTCTCTTACATCACCTATAAGCACATGCCTGACAGAAAATGAAATAGCCTATATTACTGAAAACCAGGAGTGGTATAAATACTACCAACCACAGCCTACAGGCTGGAGATTGGATGGAATCAAGTAACACAGAAATACACCCCCCAAATTCCAAAGCTTTGCTCTTTTCCAGGCTCTTCCAACTATCGCCTCCAACTGCTAGTGGAACACCTAGCAGTGTAGAACACCTAGACCTAATTTTGTTTCCTGTTTTCACTACATGAACAGAGAGAACAAGGCCTGAAAAGTGAAGACTTGGCTGCAAGCCTCTCATAGAAGTGGGCCTCCAACTTGAAGCCAGACTGTTTGCCCATCCTTCTTGAGAACTATTAGAGTATTGCAGTCTGAATTGCTACTCTAGGCCAAAGCACTCAGAAGCCAGAACTATTTCACTCTTCCCAGTTACCTCACTTTCGCATCTTTTCTGAAAGGCCCTTTCTTCCGCCTTTTTTTCCCAATGGCAGCGGGGCAAGGCCACTCTTGTTACAAAAGGCAGTAAAAACGAAATAGACTGCAAAAGAGGTGCCTTAAGTGCCATGGGTTCACTTGACATTTCAAGTACACTTGGGTTTCTTCTTTCAGATTATCAGACATGACATCACATCAGTGCGGCAGCTATCATTTTGTCAAACACGCACACACAGATATATATAAAAGGTGAGGGTTATTTTTATTTTGATTAGCACTACTATACACTGTTAAATATCTGCTACTTTCATTCTGAAGGGTACATGCATTTCAATTAATGACCTGTGTATACGAGCAAAAAAGGCTTGAGGTTTTTCCACATCTTAAAGAAACAACTTACTCATCTCACACAAAAAACATTTTATCTTCCAAGTGCTTCATGGTCCTTCTCAAACAGGAGCCCTGCCCTACCCTTCAGTGGAAGGCAGGCACTTCCTGAATGCAGGAGGTTTGTGCTGTTGCACAGCAAGGTTGCATTATGCTCCAGCATATGAAGGAAAGAGGAACACTGCGGCCAAGGAAATTCAACAGCTTGCTCAAAGCTAAATAAGACAGGGTGACAACTGATCAAACAATGTTATCGTCCTGCAAGGACTTACGAAACTTAATGATTGGCAATATGGAAAAGAGGGACTTAAGTATGGGACTAGAGAAACACGCAAACCGGATGCATTGCTGTTGCCTATTTATAATGCTACCAGCCTTTCTTAGGTGGGACAGTGCTGTCTCCTAGCCTACAGCTCAAGTAAGTACTTTTCCCTACGCTTCTTGCCTCCCCACATCATTCGATTCTGCCCTGAGATCAAACCAAGAGTTTCCGAGAAGTTGGTTGGCACCTTATAAATCCCTCTGCTTCTGAAAGTAAAGCTGCAACAAAAACATTAGCAGAAAATCCTTCCTGTACTGCATTTCGAAGGCAAGATTCATGTGTGTGGATAGAATGACATTCCCTTAAGCAAACATGTTCATCCCACCCACTGTCCTTCATGACAAACTAGATACATCCTGCAAACTAAGGCACAGCACCAAGAGATTCACCCAAAACCCTGCAATTATTTATTCCAAACACATTCAAATATAATGAGACAGAGGAAACTGCTTGGGACCTCAGTCTTTCATGATGCTGCTAAGCCTTAATCATCCAAGGTCACTTCAGACAAATATGGAGACTTAAATAAGAACCAAACAAAGCTTTAAGATCTTCGCTTGCCTTAGAGAAAGGGTAAATAGCTGTCCCTGTTACTCAGTGGCAACTATTAGGAATGGAACCAGCAGACGGTATTCTAGAGACAAAGCCACAGGGATTGATGCAACTGGCAGAGCAACTTTTTGGTGATCTATTTCCATGTTTTCTTTAATTCTAGAAATGCTGGCAAAGAGAATGGTATTCTCTTTAGCACTCACTTTCTATTGGCCTAAGCATGGATCACCCAGGAAGACGGCGTGGGCGTTACTTTGCAAGATCAAGTTTCCACAAAGGCAGGATGAAAACACCTTCCCACCTGCCTACAGGTTTCTACCTCTCTACAGCTCTGAATCTTGTTTGAAGTGCTTCATAGGAGGAGAAAACACATTCCTCGTGGAATTCCTTGTATTTCTAAAGGTGAAAATCTCCATGTACTGATTGGTACCCTATTGGCATGCAGACAAAGCAAGTGCTACAGAACATGCTCTGGAAACGGCTTGCTAGCTAGATCCTAAGTTCTGTAGTACAAGGGATAAAGAAGGAGAACTAGAGAACAAGAACTAAAATAATGGCTGACATTTTGCAACGTCAATAATAGGACACTGAAGCAGAGTGCACTGGGTACACAGTGAAGGGGAAATCTGATAGCTGTAATACTAGTGCAAACTTGTTGGTGAAAGCATCATAATTCTGTTTCTGGGGTAGAAAAGGCAGCTCCTATAACTCATGTGGAGTCACAGTCTAATGAAAAGTCCTCTGAAGGAGGAGAGCTAAACTAGGAAAGATAATGTGCAGGGTATAGAGTTAAGAGATGACTAATTTCAGATAGAAGAATTATCAGAAATCTCTAATATTAGGAATAGCTTTGCCTGCACTTAGGGTAATCCGAAAGGACACTTTGAAAAGCAGAATATTATTTTCTTCTTAAGCCTTACAAGCAACATTCCAGACAAGGTGCACTTCCTTCTTTGGTACATTGGCTCTGTTGCAAAAGGATAAAACCACAGGATCTGTTTGTTATACCATGCTCACTTCCACAAGGAACAGCCTGCTTAGCAGACACTATTAAAATGAGCAGAAGGGCAGAAAAAAGAGCAGCCTCCTGCTGCACAGCACTCAGCAGTGCGGTGAAATTGGAGCCAGTGTTGTGTGGGCTCTTGCAACAGAGCACAATTCCCACAAACTGGAGAACTGCTGTTGGCAGAAGGCCTGAAGCACAGGAGCCCCCAAACAGCTGGAAGGAAAGCAACAGGAAGGGGATTGGATTTAACTGGATGGCCACTTTGGCATGTCATGAGTATTCAAAGAGGAGCATAAAGATGGTATTTCCAATCCTAGCCTTGTAAGCAACAACCTTGATGAGTGACAGAATGATCTAACCTGACATCTTGACATGGTAGAGAAATGTGACTGAAGGCCTAAGATCAGTTTGTGGAATCCTGGTCTGTGAAGATCAGTTAAGGACAGCCACTCAGCAAACATGCACCACACACTTCTGCTGATAAAAGCCACCTTCCTCTAGGTATCGGTGGACTACACGGAACATAGAAACATCCAGGTGAGCTAGGGCATAATGGTGAATTTCATTTAAATCAACCAGCAGTATTTCAGGTTTTTTGATGGGACATATCCCAGGTTCCACAGGAACTCATGCCATTTAAATGCTACTGAGCTAGTGCTGCTGGTGTTGATACTGTTTAGATTAGTGAGAGTTTGGCAAGATCAGTAAAGTATTTCAAAAAAGCTGTAGGAAATCACTACCATTTGTGTGCTTAAAAAAGTCACCTTCAGCACATTTGTTTCCAGACCACCAGAAAAAGAAAAAATATTGAAAAAAAAAAAAAGTTTTCCAGACAGCAAATACAACTCTGTGGAACAGTGCCCAAACCTTTCACTGGATTTCCACTTCCTCAAAAAGGAATAGTTTCAAGAAAGAGACCATAACCTTCTGTCATGATCTGATCCTTATGCTTAAGCTCCTTCTACCTTCCATTTACCTTGCCTCTAATGGGTATCAAAATACTTATTTTTATGGATCCCCAAGAATGGGTTCTCTGAAGAGTTACTGAATTGAAGCCTTACAATCCCTTTTGAGGTATTATAAAAAAGTCAGAAAAACATTTTAATGCTAGTAAATGGCCCTGGTAAAAATAAAAAGAGCAGTCCCTCCAAGGACCATCCTTTCCAGTACTGAAGTTACAATGTCATAGGGGATGCAGTAGACAGCACATAGCTAGTGTACCACTGAAACTAGCCTATCCTCAAGGTGAGCATTGGGGAGACCTAAGTGGCTCGCAGCAAACGGCGTCTCCCAGTGAAGCAAGCTAAGGAAATGAACAATAACATAGACAAATATGTCCCTGGGGGCAGCAACCAAACAAGAGAAGACTGCTTGAGAGGGAAACATCTCTGAAAGCAGCCATACCTTCACATCCCCGCTCGATCTGCCCACTGCGGTGCAGAGCATCGTTGATGAGATCAGGGAGACGCCCGTTCAAGTCCACAGAGGCCAGGCAGCCCTGGAAGCCATCGCGGGAGGCCACGAGCTTGGGGAGGTTGCTGTACATGCCTTGAGCTAGGCCAGCAATGTAGAGATCACCTAAAAGAGAAAGGGTAAAAAGGAAAAGTAGAAGGAAGTTACGTATCTTCTGAAGTGGCTTCCCACCCTGCCTCCAATACAGTAAGCTAAATAGGTCTTCAGAAAATGTTAAAAACAGAGCATGATACTGCGTTAGGCTAGAAATCAGATCTGCCTCTTCGCTGTGCACACAGATGGTCCCACAGCATTTCCTGGGGCTCTTACACGTTATCCCATGAAATCCACATCTTAATCTAAAGCAGCAGATAGGAACAGTGGTTATTACAAGCTCATTTCCTTCACACAGCCTACCAGTGTGTCTTCACCTGACTTAGGCATTGCCTTCCCTTGTTAACCTTGCAGATACACTTTTGCATTAACACCAGCACCCCTTAACACAGGCCCATCAGTTTTAAAAGCTTTCTCATCACTTAGCATGGATGTATATTATTTCATCTCCTATCATACCTCAGTGCAAGCTACCTGATATACACAAATGTTCTTGAGGATCTGCTGCATTTTAGAAATCCATCCTAATCACAGAACTGGTAACTGCATCCTAACTGAGGATAATAAAATTTCTGAAAAAGCAAAATAGGACAAACTATTCCATTAGAGGAAGCTGACAAAAAGAGAAAGATGAGAATGAAATTCCAAGCCAAACCCACCAAATTCCAGATTTTATGTTCCATAATGCATGGTCTCTGCAAGCTTATTGCTTACTGATTATTTTCTCCCTCCAAAGGGAATAAAGGGAAGAGGAGAAATTGCCTTTCTTGTAGAATGTACCTTTAAGGTCCAGATTTTTGGCACCGTTGATAACCTGAGTGACCACCTTAGTGTCCACCTTCAGGCTATGTGTGTTACTATTATCTCTGGTGATTACAACATTGTGCCACTGGTTGTCATGAAGAGGACGGTCACTGTTGCCTTTGATAACATTAGGTCCATTTCCAAGGTCAAACACATAGTGTATATACCTACAGACATAAGAACAACAGTTAGAATTATACAAGAACTGCAGCCCAGCACTAGCAGTCAGTATTTTAAAAGCAGCCAATAAGTTAATAAACACAATTCATGGAGTGATTTCCCCAGCTTTAAAAAAGGATATAGGTGCTTTCTTTCTGCAAAGAAAGTGTAAAAAATAGTAGTTTGAGGAAAGACATTTGAAGTAACTAGATTCTAGTAATTCCCCCAACCAAGTTCTTGCAGATCCTCCAAAATCTGTCTTTACATGTAAATATATTTTTAAAATTGTAAAATCGACAGATGTAGCAGAGAGATTAGTTATGCTTATTTGAGACATAAGTTTCCTAGATCCTGAATAACCCTCTTTAGTAGTTATTTGGGAAACACACTGAAAACTTTGTATTAAAAAAAACAAACAAACAAAAAAAAAAGCCTGAGATCTTGGGCTTCCTCAAACAGTTGGAAAACAGTCAGCAAAGCTTTTGAGAAAATATGAAGACCCTAACAAAGATTAAAGTCTTGAGAGTAGATTATCTATATAGCTCAAACAGGAATCCAAGTGAGGATAAAGGAGAAACACTCTCTTTAGAAAGGAAAAAAAGACCTCAACTTTCAATCCTAAACAGAATGCCATGAGCTCATGATTCTCCTTTATTTTTTTTATTGTTATTCAGTGTCCCACTTAAACAAGTGGAAAGATTAAATTTAAACAGATCGAATCTTAGTTATATTAAAAAAAAAACTGCACTTGTTTACTGCATCTAGAAGAGTACAAGAGCAAATTTTGCTCAGCTAACAAAAGATGCTCTAGAGGTAATTTTTAAGCTTTTAGCCTTGCCAAAAGAATGTAATGGCTCAAAAGCGTGCAGAAATTTTTCTCCCTTGAGCATCACTGGATGCATTTTCTTATCTGCCAGGGAAGTTGGCTAAAACTTAACAGGTATGTTACTGGGCAGGGGGGAGAGTGGAGCGAGGGGGAAAGGAGGGTGCTGGGAAAAGGGAAGAGATATTTCAAGCCCTGGAGATGGCTTAAACATAACAGGTTTGTAACTGCAGAAAAAAAGAAAAAGAAAAAAAAAAGAAAAGAAAAAAAAAGGAGACTCAGAGCATTCCCTCCTCTGCACTGTTCTGGAAGATTAGCAGGACAAAACATTAGCCTAAGTACATGTGAAGGACTTTATGAACAGTAATGATTTGCGCTGTAAAAAGTGGTTGTCTGTGAGTCACTGGGTAAAAGTCAGAATCCAGAGTCTTAATTCTCAGTGTTTATCGCTAACCAGCTGGACATACGCCACAGAAAACAGAAAATATGAGTACAAGGCAAATTTTTCTTTATGTGAACATGCTAAGCCCACCTTTGACAAGGACAAGGATATAGCAGAAAGCTCACTCACCCCTTGACTAGTTCAACTGCAATAAAGTCATTGCCATCCCCGCTATTGAAGAGGATGAAACCATCTGCTGAGGTGGTCTTGAACTGGAAAAAGAGGTGCATGGACGTATAAGCCTGCAAGGTGGCCAGGCTCAGATAGCTGCTCTTGGTCTTGAACGTCACAGGGTCAGCTATAATGTTGCGGAGGCCAAAGCGTGCCTTGAGCTCGCAGTAGTCAATGTCACCGTTCTTGCACAAGTCGATGTAGAGCATCCCATTAAACATCAGGCTCTGGAGGTGGCCGATGAAGCTGGAGGGGATGACGGAAATGTACCGTTTCTCTGTCATGATCCCTGTCTCAATGTTGTGGAACTCCAAGCGGGTGTGATCACCGACCATTGTGCCTGAAAGATAGGAACGAGGAGGAACATGAACCAAAGCCAGGGATCAGCAATTGCTTTTGGAGCCTTTCACTCTCCAGTGTGCAAATTAATAGCAGTACTAACTTAATTTTATCTGAGCACTGATTAACAGCTTGCATCAGAAAGAATATAGAGAGCCTTGGTAGAAAGGCTTCAGCCTAGCAGTCACCAAGAACTGGCAGAAGAGAGAAGATGCAGGACTAAAGGGTTGTGGAGAACCAGCTCCCTATTTCTTCCTTGGGGGAAAGCAGGAAAGGGAATCTGATGGTTCTGGGCAAATAACACAAGAACTGTGTCATTCACACCCAGCTCGAGCTCAAGAAACATCTCTGGAGGTACTTAATTAGCTCATCCCAAGATCTGACATAATCCGATCCCAGGAGTCGGATTTGTTGGAATGTCTTTTGCTTAAAGAAAAGGAAGGAAGAAAGAAGGTAAGAGATATAGATAAGGGAGCAGAAACAAAGCTTCTATTTAACTTTCAGGGAAGTCTTTTGATTCACTGTTATGTGATTTCCTCCAGTCTGCACAGAACTGCTCCGCCTGTGAGAGAGAGCAGGTCTCTCTCAAAGTCCACAGTGAGACATCCAAACCAAGAGACCATTTTGCCAAACAATTTAGACCCTTTCAAATTGGCTCTTTAGACCCTTATTCAAATTGACCTCGTCTGAAAACACTCGGTAAAAGTAGATTTAGATAAAAAGAGAAGAGAGACCTGTTATAACGCTTTCAACATTTATTCTGCTGCTGCCCCCCCACCCAAGATCCTACTCAACTTCAAGTCAGGAGGGAAGCACAAGAATGCAACAAGTAAAAAGCCCTCCATATACTTCCATTACTAACTTGTCATAGGGGCTACTTGCCACACTGTGATGGATTTTAACCTCTCAAAGTATTTCAACTACTCAATATAGCCAAATATCTCATGAGACTGCTCTTGAAGTATACTTAAGTTTTTCAGCAAGTGTGCTAGACAACAATACAGATAGAGAAGTCAAATGAATAGATGACAGTTAAATTATGTTAACAGTCTTGTCTGAGTATAAAATGAAGCTAGGCAACATCAGAATGAAAGTCATTATGAACAACTTTATCTCAATCCTTTGTACTTCATTAAGACAGTTTTTAACCACTTGGTCACACAAAAAAAGTATCTTTTTTATACCACCCTTGTGCCATTTAGTATACAACAGGAATGGTATAAAATTCCTGAGTAAAATTATTCAATGTTTTATTATTTTCTTATTGTTCAATGTATAAATACATAAATTTACACAACCTTTGTGGAAAATTGACAGCTGGATAGAGATCTGAACTAATAGTTCCAATGGACTATCTGACGGCCTCTAACCATCCATCAATTATTAGGACATATTTAATTCTCAACTACAGGTAGTGTTTCTGAGTCACTGAAATTGCACCTGGTAAACTGTCCCATTCTGACTACTTGATGATCAAAATCATCCCACTCTTCTCATCCCTTTAGAAATCTGAGTCATCTCTGGAGATGGGACACAGAGAGAGGGTGGACATCTCAAGAGAAGGAACAGAACATTATTCAGATCTGCCAAGCGCATTTTGTTTGAGGACCAAAAGTCACGATAACAATATCTGAGACCAGACAAAAAAATTCCTATCCTTTAGTTCCACCCGATCAAATCAACTAGGTCTTGGAAGGTTTCTCATTTTTGTGGCTCTCCAAGTCTCCTGACATTTCTCACCCAAACAATTCACAGATATTAAGAGACATACATGCATATGTACGTATGTATATGTATCTGGATGGATAGATATGCCTTTCATCGCTTTTTGTACCAGAAATGACATGTTCTTTGTACGTCTATGGGGAATCGAACCTGGAAGCATTTTTAGGACACTTGGATAATAATCAGTCTCTATGTACACCACAGGCCTGCGCCTAAACAAGCTGAGGTTTCATTTGTTGCTTAGGTCTTCTTGCAACATTGAAATATTAATATCTAGTTTGCTTCTCATGATCATGAACAAAGTGCAATTTTTCGGTTTATACTTTGCCCAAATGTGATCAGGTTTTTGCAAAGATAGAAAACAGGCAAGTTCTTCTTACATGAGATACACCCTTGGCAAATTTCCAGGCATCTATTCTAAAACTGAGAATTGCAAAAACACAAAACAACTTTTTCACTTACTGCAAATTACATCACTGAATCTAAATTTAAAACCATGATTATACAAAGACTATGGACATGTAAAGTCTCAAACCAAGTAGATAAAGATGGAAAAAATTAAAAACAGCTGAAAAGTGCCACACATTTCTAACTCCTCAGAAATTTAAGTATTAGTACTAATAAAAGTGTTTTTAAAAATACTGAAACAGATCTTTAGAAGAGGTGGTTTCATTTTAGTCAGAAAAATTCCAGTTCACAGCAACAGAAATTTTGTGTAGAAAATTTGTTTTGACAAATCATCCCACTTTCACTGCTGTGAGCAGTTGTTTCAGTTTTAGTCCTGGCAAATTAAAATCTTTTGATTTTTTTTCCAAACCAAAGAATAGTGTTTTCTTATTGAAGAAAAAAAAATCTGTATTTTTAAAGTCCTGCTTTTTCATTTTAAAAGGTTATAAAAATAAAACTCAGAGATGCCAAGGACCAATGGCAAGGGGATTTTTCTCCTTATGCTTCTACTTTTAGATAAATGCGAAGAGAAAAAGTTGTCTGAGTATAAAGAAAAAAAATAAGTCTGTGAAAGTTGCAGAACACTGTGGAAGGGAAACAAAGTAAAGGGATATTATAAATGGGTTGGAGGAGATGAACCTCAGCTTTTAGAAAAGGTAAAACTGAGAAAAAATGGTACTGCCTTAAGAAAAATAGAACAAAGATGGGGGTGGTAGCACAGAGAGTTAGGAGCGAGTCAGTCAAGGCTGAAAAGGGCAAGACAATATGAGAGCAGAATCATGATAACCAGAGCTGTCCTTTCCTACTAAAGCATCTCCCCCTGCTCTTCTATGGGAAGAAAACCCAATATCTTCTAATCTCAGGAGCTGTCAGCCCCCCCTATAAAGTCCACCTCTCATTCCTCCACTCTGTAGAGCTGCTTGCAGCCACTACCACAATGAGCAACTTGCCAGCTCCAGGCCCAAAGGCTTCCAGCCGCCCTGGCAGCACTTGGGTGATAGTGAGAGGTGGGAGGCAGGAAGATTCCTGCTTTATTTGTGCCCTGCATCAGTGATGAGTTTGAAGAACAAATCTCAAGAGCTTGCATTCAATAAACAAGCCACACACTGGTGTTGAAAGCTACACACGTGAACAGTAACAGCCTTACATGAGCACAGACTTACTACAAGGCCCCATGGGTCCATATCCATAGGGGTCCTCTGCCAGAGAGGCCTTGCACAAGCCAGCTTCAGGTGCCGGGTCTGCATTACTTTTTCCTTCCTCTCCCCAGGCCATATTTCTGAATTGTGGTTCTACGTGGCACAACCTTGACCTCAACTCCTGCACACAGGTATTTCCACGTTACTGTTTTGGCAGAGCTCCTGACTCTGTCTGGACTCGAGATGCATCATGACTGTGTCAGGGCAGGGCGGGGAGGAACCAGGCTGCTGTCTATAGTACCAGTCTCATTTATCACTGACAGGTCTGTGGTGAAAGATCTGCAAAGAGAGTTTCACTATTAAGCAGCAAAATGTTGGCCACAGGAGCTGGATACTCCTCTCTGCCTTCACCTCCCTGCAGAAAGCTGAGCAAGTCACTTCATGCTAACATCTTCCACAGGTGGTCCTTACTTGTTCAGACCTAATTCTCCATGTACTCACTTTGAGTTCACGTTTCTGCATAATAATTGTATTGACTAATGTAATTGGCACATGTGCTGACTATCTACATGTTCAAATACCCGAAAAGCATGTTAAACCAGTACCAAATACTTCCAAGTTCAACTTGGGGTCTTAGGTCCAAATCTGTAAAATGGAAAAAAATACACCTACACACTCCATTATATAGACATAGCAATAAACCTAGTTACACCTTTAATTCTGCATAAACATATTGATATTTGACACACACACAAGAAGGAAGAAAATTAACAGCTCTAAATTTAGACCAATATTTAGCCAGTGTGTACTGTTCCACACAAGCAACAAGAAAGAATAATCAAATAAGCTGTTTATTTTAACTGGAGACCCAATTATACTTCTCATCTATGCCCCAGACACTGCAGATCCTGCGGAAAAATCTATGTGACCACACTGAAGACTGTATCATCTGCCTCAGGAAGTGGGAAGCAGACGGTGCAGAAAATCTTAGCTCAGTTTTTTCTGACTTTTCAATTTGCCATGTTGGTAATCTTTCAGCAGATATTTTTAGCTGTAATGCATCTTTAATTATGTAATACATATACATGTGCATATGCAGATCTTATTTTAGTAAAGAATTGTATCATTATTATTTATAAACTCAGTTGCATGAAAAACAGATTTTAAAAACAGATGGCTGTCGGGGGGATTGAGTTGGTAATGCAGAGAGTGCCACCTCCTGGCCTTTGCTAAAAATGACATCCAGAAGAGTTCTTCCTTAACACAGAAGTAACCATGAGGATGCATTTCCCAGCACACTGTTTCAGTAATTCAGAAAAAAACCTATTAAACAAAACTTCATTTTTCTCCAAGATAGCATTGATTGCCAATTCAAAAAAAAAGAGAGAGGTGAACTCTTTCTTGTCTCTGCACACCTCTTGCAATTCTCAGCCTAAAATACATATATATTTATTTCAGAGCGAAAATATACATTAAGTCAGTTATCTTGTAAACCCACAGGATCCGGACTTATTTGAAAATCTTGTCTCATGGCTTTCCTGATTCATTTAACTTATCACATTACTTATAATTAACCGCATTCCTTCAGCGGAAAAGAACTTTTGTCAGAAACGGGCAGTGTCAAAATGCTATATCCTATCGCAGGTGTTCTTTCCATTTGCCGTTTGAGCAGAAGGCAGGATATAGGGCTCTAGCGATTGGCCAAACAGCATAGGTCACAACTGAAGGAATATACCTATAATCAGTATTACATTTTTTTATGTTGCTACTATCAACCTTCAGACAGCTAGTGTTTTTCTAAAAAAATATACTGTATTTCAGATCTTCATTGAGAAGAACAGCTTTTTGGCTCTTGGAGCTATGGGGAAACAGACCAAAAATATAATCACTAAAGTTCTATAATGAAAAAGATGGGTATAAAGTATCTTCATCATTTTTATGCAAATCTCCTAACTCGGAAGACACCAGTTTCCTTACCTCCTCTCTTCAACTACATTTCTATACAAAAAGAAGCAGGAGCTCAAAACCTGTCAGAGAATGCAGGAAAAAATGCAAGACTGATACACTGCATATGTTGCGATATAATATACTCCAGTGAGTTAAGACCCTCCCTAACCTCTCAGACTAGTTTACTCCCAACTCCATTTGCCTTACCTTCTGGATGGCTCTGAGAAATGGCCACAGGAGCTTGAAGGGAGAAGAAAACACGCCGAAACAGAACCCCAGAAGGCACAAATCTATATTCTCTAACACATCAATGCTGATTTAACATCAGGAAAAGTTCTTGCGGAGAAAAGATTTATAGGGCTTTAGCTTTCATTCCACATTTCTAGGAAGCCCCACATTTGCAGCTCAGCAATAAAGCACACAGAGCATGCCCCAGAGTCTGGCCTGAGACAACAAGACACTCACTACCTGCAAGCTCATCTGTCCCCTAAGCCTTGTATTTCAGGTCATTAGTGTTGTCATAGAAATTTCTGCCACTGGCTGAGGGCAGTTCGCCTCTTACAAGTAGACATTCACTTTCAGCACAGCAATACTGCATGTATAAGAATTTACAGAAAGAAGGGAAATGCACAAGAACAGAGGAAAAGAGAGTGTAGGCTGAGAAGAGACTATCAACAGGAACAAAGGTACCGACAGAGATGCTCTTCTGTTGAACTCACCCTCAGCAACATCATCATCCACCATCAGCTTGAGGCTCTTTCCCCGACGAACTACTCGGACAGTGTGCCACTCGTTGTCGTTGAGCTTCTGCCCAGCATAAAGAGTCTCGGGTCCCTTGCCTGGGGATGGTGATAAGTATGACAGTTAAAGTCAGACCCCAGATTAGCTTAGTACTTGCCTGATAGGTAAAGTCACCAAAATCACCCTGGTGTGATAAACTTGTGGATCATTGGAAGATCACAGGCGTATTATTGCCTGCAACTAGTGCTCACATCTACACCTTCCCAGCTCACAGTGAGTCAGGTCACAAACTCTTCCTCTCAGTGAGGTGCCTTCCTCTGCAGAGCCCAAAGCTCACACCGATTAAAGAAGCATGTGGAAATCTCTCCTGCTGTAGGATTCTTATTTACAAATATAATATTGTAGAGGGCATTGTGGTCTTAGGAAAACAAGCTGGTAATAGAATAACTATGGAACAAATGTAGAATCACATAAGAATTTTTTGTTCTCAAGTGTTTTACAAGTATTCTTTTTCAAGTCAATCCTACTGGTCTCCAAATGCTAAGGTATCAAACACCAGGCTGGTTTCAGTCCTCAGGTCCTGAAGCAAAAATCACAGTCACCCACCTGGCTGATTGCTATAGGGTTCTTTGGCCAAACAGCCCAACTATGGGTGCTGCTTACAGAAACTTTAGCCCACTTCCCACTTACAAACTGAAGGTTTAAGCTAGGGAAATAGGAAAATAAAGGAGTCTTTTCTGCCCCAAAGCGTAAAACCACAGTTGTCCTTGACAAACAATGCTCCTGGGACAACAGCATTAGGACTATCATACTTGTCCAGTTCTGCTGCTCACCCATCACAGCTGACAGGCTATTACTTTAAACATTAATTGTTTAGAACACAGCACTGCACCCCACTCACATCCAAGGATGAGTGATGGTGAAGAATGGTGTGTGCTAAATTACAAGTGTCAATGCTTATTTCAGTGCAGTACTGAAGTATTCTGACACAGCTATGTCAGAGAAATTCAGAATGAAGATAGCACAACCTGATGTACATCAGGACTGGGCACATTGTCCAAACTGGCAAGAGGGAGACTCAAGAAAGGAAAAGCAAGACATGCTGAAGGTATTAAGAGAGAGAAGACAGAGAAAACAGCAAGAAATACTATAGCTCAGCTCAATGCATTAGTAAAGCTAAATGCAGGAAGTGCAGAATATTTTTCCATGCTTATTCAATCCAAGGAAATTAAGTGATTTTACTCAGCTCATAAAGTAGTGCTTATTTTGACCAGCTTTCAGCATCCCAAACCACACACACCAATTCACTGAAACAATAAAATGTGGTACATATCTTTACACAAAGCTCTTCAAAAGGGGTGCAGAAATCCACCCAGCCTGATCTGTGGGATACAAAGAAAAGAAGCAAGAAATATATCCAGGGACAAGATATGGTTCTTAGTGTGCTTACTGCCCAATCAGCAACATGACTTTAACTGCCTCTCACTAAAGGGGTGAGGGAGAGGAAGGTGGGCTCAAGCAGAGAAGAATGTGTCTCCTTGGTACAATCACTTAGCCAGGATGCAACACGTGTGGCAAGCGGATGCTATGGACGGAGACCATTCAGAAAGAGTGAGACATCATTCTCACTGCAGCTCAGATGAGCAGAACTAGTGCTCGACTCCCTTGCCCATCAAGCCCATTATCAGCCAACTTTACCACAGAGCAAGAAGAAGAAAATACTTTTCTCTAGTGATATGAAAAATGAAAAAATCATTCTTAAATTTAAAAGATGCGCCCTTTAAATTTAAAAGGGCGGAGTGTGAAGAGACTCATACATTGCAACTAGAGAGGATTCCTCCTTGACAGAAGGAACCACTACCTCTGCGTCCCCACCTGAGTGGGGAAGTCAGGCTGTATCATGAAGGTAAATCCAGCTGGACGAGGCAACAAGAAAGCCTAAGTTCTGCTGCGTTCAACAAGCAAATCTCTACTGAGCACGAAAAAGTTATACTAGATTTTTATCTAAGTAAGTAGAAGTATTTTATCTCAGATCAGGCATTATGAATGGATGGCCAGTAAAGGTAATGCTTACATCAAAACATACTGCACCAGTGACAGTTTCAACGCAGCCTCTTCTCACATACGAAGATGGGAAGAGTTCAAGGAGCTCATCTGGATCTAACGCTACCTGAATCCAGAACAACTCACACGCAAGGAAGGGAAACAAATGACTTGAAGAAACCTTTCCCACAAAGTCTACTTGGCTACGTAGGGCTCAGCAAAGAAAAACAGTCGTGTGGGCTGACTCCACAACACTTCCTGTGCACCAGCTACAGGAACAATCTTGCCTAGTAATTAAAACCTGCTGACCTTCTAGTTTGCCTTCTTTTTAGTCCTAAACTAACAAAATATAAGAAAGCCAAGTACAGCTTGTTTAACTTCATGCATCATTGCTATCCTGATGTCTCGGGTAACATGTTCAAAAGAACGTGCAACAGCAACAGAAATTATCTGACTAGATTCTCAGAAACTACATAGCTTAATTGATTCATGAATAAATGAGTAGACAACTTGAGACCCTTTATGCTCTAAATGGATCCTACTGCCTACAAAGGAAATTGCCATACATAAGAAATTGGTTAATACTTTGGGCTCTTAAGCACTGAAGATGCAAACCATTCTATTTAATCTAACAATGCCTTGATCAGTCAAGTTAATGCTTGATCACTAGAAGAAACTTTTATTCATGCACTGATTGATTTTGTATGCAACAATGAGCTTTCAGTGTTTTTAGGGTTATACAAAAAACAGCATGTAAAAATTCAATACATGAGAATGCCTAAGAGTAGCATTCCGATAAGTTTGTCAATTAAGCAGATATTTGAAATGCAAAAAGTAAAAAGTGTTTACAAATAACACTTCTGCTCTGTTCAAACTGTTTCTTTTAAATACTTTTAAGATATATTTACATAGCATGTGCATTGACCTAAAATAAGCAGACTTAGGTCCCTGTTTTTCAGCTGACAATGTGCAACACTGTGCATATAAATTGATAATCCTCATGTGATATCTCACTGAATTCAGAGCAGATCCAGCACACGTGTAGAGGCTGCCACATCTGGATCCCAATCTTAGTATCACGGAGCATGATGGCACATGTGCTGTTACTGTATCGCCATTTAGCTGTGATCAATTTTGGTAACTTTGGTAATGTCATTTTTAATAGACAGCACATCTCCAACAGATACTAAAAGGGAAAATTCTTAATCCAAAAGTTGCAAATGCTGTAGAAGCAGGAAGAAAATGGGCCACAAAGTGGGAGAGGCAAATACTCCAATGAAAAGGCCATGCCCCTTACCCCTATCTTGTATTCCCCACGTCCCCTTCTTCTTCGAAGCTGCCCCCACCTGACATCACCTGTCATCTGTGATAAGGAAGGTGCAGGAGGAAGCAAAGTCAAGCAGCAGGTGGACTGCAAAGAAAGTCAGAGACTTCTATCTTCCCCTTGTGCAACAGTCTCTTATAAAAGACCGTGAGGGGAGAAAAAGCAAAACATGCAGCAACATTAGAGGCTGAATGCCTGGAACACTTTCTATTTATAATCCTGTTGATGAGATGGCAGCTGGTCATTAGGAAATTCTTCTTATTATTTTTTTTAATGTGTGAGGAAAAGTAAGAGGCAGCATAACAGACAAATGAATAATGAAATTTCTCCTTTAGTAATAACTTCTAAGCTTCCCCTGACTCTGGACTGCACAGAGGAGCACACTCTCCCAGGCCTCCAGCCTTCTTGCTCCTTCTATCTCGCTTCTCAGTGACCTCTTGGGAGCTGTGTAGCACACAAATAAAACAGCTACCTTGTATCTTCAAACTCAAATAAGATAAAAAAAAAAATCACCAAAAACCAGATGAGCTTCAGTACATAGTAGCAAACAATACTTTTCAGATTTCTCAGCCAAACATTACTTGGCTTGCCCGCAGGTGTAGTGAGCAGCGACTCCTGTCCTAGACTCAAGATTCCCTTGATCCCATGCTTTGCTCAAAACTAGGATGCATACTGTTCATTAAAAAAACCAAGTGGCATATGCTTTCAAACATGGAAAAACTCCATCTCATCTGATCCAAAGATCCAAATTGCCATTTCTATATCATAGGTGCACTGCTTCTTACAAATCGCACGGCCTCAATAAGAGTAGCAAGAAAAGCTGCACTGAAGACCAAGAACAGAAAAAGCAGAGGAAATTTCTTTCTGGGAATAGCAAGCTGCTGTCAGGTTGTCCCCTAAGAAGCCATCCATTTAGAGTAAGTGACAGATCAGAGAGATGCACTTAAAACACCTCAGAAAACACCATCTCTTATTCAGCCCAAGCGGTTAATAGCATATAGAATTTTGTCCTTGGGAAAGGCCAAGAAGACTGAGGGTTAATTCTCTCACGGCTGTGCCAATCTTCCTATTGCATATCTCACCCAACATTATAGAAGAGATTGACACGTGTGTCTACAAAATCTCAGAAGAGATGACCAGAAAGGATATATTTAGACTGATGAGAATGGAAACAACTCTTACTCACTGCAAATACAACAATAAATACATTAACAACGATACATTCATGTGTTTTAGAGAAGAGACACAAGAGTCTTTTCTTTTTGTGGGGTTGTTTTTAGTTTTTAATTCAAATGCTCAGCTGCCATCTCAGCTTTGTTCAATGGCATGAGATATTTCCTGTTGCAGATAGTTAGGGTCCGGTGGCCGGAAGATATCGTGCTGTACGGAAAGACTGGGCCCCTAATAGCCAATAGTGTTAGTTTATGATGTAAGCAGACGGATGTGACGTTGTAAACCTAGCTATATAACACCTTGTTACCCATCAATAAAGGCCATTTGCCGTCCACCACATTGGTGTCAGTGAGCTGATGGCCCGAGCAGCCTGGGGGTGGTCGCCGTGCAATTCCTGAACCAGGTCACCACGCCACCTGAATGGCAACAATTTCCATGTCTATTTTACAAAGGGCAACATCCTTCAGAAATACTATTAGCATCTCAGGCTCTGTGATACAGAGGGAAGCGTGTGGTGGTTTTGTTGCTTGCTTGCAAAGGTTTTCTGGGGAGGACAAAAATCAGGAAAGCTTTGATTTACTCTGAAAAACCACAAGAAAGCAGATTTTTGAAATGTGAGAATGAATCATGAAACAAACTTGATAGATCCTCTCAAAGTTATAAGAAATTGATTCCCCTTTTTAGTCACTCCTCAGTTATTCCGCAAAGGTGACAGAGATAGGACTGCCACAACTGTGGAGTGGAATTCTTCACTGTAGTTTCCTCAATGTGGCAGAGAAAAGAGCGAGGCTATGATGCCAAAGGAAAGAACGGGAAAGCTTATTTAAGAAAAATGTTAAACTGATAGAATAATATCCCTCTAAAATACTGCATCAGGATGTAAAGCTCTGCATCTGTCTTGCTATCATCCAGATTACCGTCCAAGATTGCTAGCAGTGCTTTAGAAGGTATTTTCTTCTCATATGGACTATATTATATTGATCACTATATCGCATATAATTCATGCAGAATACTTTGTGCAGGTGTCACTGTATTAAATATATAACTATTTATGCATAAGAGAAAGAAAAGGGTATTCTAGGTGCAAAGATATTCTGACAGATCTTCTAGAAGCAGGCTTGGTAAAAAGGTGAAAAGAATGGAGGAAGCAGAGGTTGCAAGGACAAAGGAGATTCACACATCTGTGTGGCTTCCCAGTATGTAGCAAGCTTCTAAAAAAGACAGGGTAAATGTCAAACATGAGCATGATTCAAAAGCATATCTGAAAACCTTTAGTACAATTAGGTTCCAGCTGAATATAAACCAACAGTGTAAGTCTTGTTGATGCTGTCAGGCAGCACTAGCATGTGTGAGCATCGTTTGGACAAAGTGCATTAGGAAAGGCTTTTTCTTAACTGGGATCACTGCCCGACTTCAGGAGCATTGTTGATTGCTAGGAAACAACTGACAACCCCAGAGCCTCAGTACATGGTACACATTTATGTGGATATCTCAGCCAAATCAACCCACATTGACACACATACACACTGGTTTTGCTCATAGACAGGTTTTAGAATCCCCTTTCTCAAAAAAATGTTGGCTGCCAACTAGGAATAGGCAGGTGCCCTCCCTGCAGACAGTCACTATCTTCACTGGACAATCTTACCTGAACCAGCCCTTCCATTTTCTTAAGTAACAGGATCATCTCCTACTACTTGGCATTAAGCAAAGCATAACAAACACTTAGGGAAGGAAATGCAAATATGTAGCAGGACTTACAGAAGAGTTATGTTTACAGCTTTACAGAGTGGCTTCACCTGGAAATTGATCAAGTTGAGCAGGGTTTACACAAGGCTACTCAGAACAAAGTTCAATTATTTACAAGTGTACAAAAGCAAAGGGATGTGTATACAGAAAACTTGGTATACGAATGAATTGCATGTAAAAGTACAAATGAGAAACCCCTCAGCAGCAAAACTAATCAAGTACATGGAATTAACTCAGCAAATAAATTAAAAAGTAGCAAGACAACCCTACTAGTCTTCTGAAAAAGCTATCCAAGCTTCGCTATAAACTTGACCCAAAAAAAGAAAAAAAAAAAAAAAAAAAGGGCATTAAGCTGGATTTAACTATTTGGGAGCAATCTTCTTTAAAAAGCCTTCCCCAACAAGAACTTATCAAAATGCGTTCTTGGCTTTTGCCATAAATATCTGTAGAATTAGACTGAACTCTGCTTCCATTTGCAAATGCACCAGCCAAGAGCTGCAATAGGCCTAGGAGTGCTCAGCACGTAGCCAGGCAGGGTCCTACACAGGCACAGCAATTCTGGTAGAGTAGGACACGGGCACACGCTGCTCACCGGCCTCGTAAGCCAGACAACGGGCAGAAATTATGTCGTGCATCTTCTATTTAATAGGAGTCGCCTTTGTGACGAGAGCAAACGAACAAGGGAGAAAGTCTGACTGTGTATATGGCACCAGTCATGGTCGGCGCACACATTACACTGGTGTTTTCCCATCAAAGGTAGTGGGTTATTTTTCCCCTGTTTGCTTTAACTTCACTGGTGTTAAATTGCTAGAATTTTTAGACCCCGCCAAAACTACTGTACATCTCTAAAGTAGAATGTTTTTAGCAGACCTCAGAAAACATTTAACAGGTAATTCATTCCATCCCCACAATGCTGTTTAAATAAAAGAATGAAGCTTCAGAGAATGGATATTTCAGTTCTTCAGAAAAAGGATGTTTCAGTTCTTCTAAAGAAAATCTTATTTTGACTTAGAAAATGGTCAAGATGCTTCATGTTAAAGCCACAGGAAAAGATTGTTTCAATATTTAAAAATAAAACACAGTTGTTGATTTTCTATTCAAGATATTATTTCTTTTTAAGCATAATATTTGGCTTCCATTTTCACTCAGAGAGTTTTCCTGCTTTTAGTAAGTGTGATTCTATTTTATATTCACAAATAGAAAAGAGTTCCAAAAAGGACAGAGAAGTATGAAAAATCTAGTATTCATGCTTTTAAAAATAAGATTTACAACAGCTTAATTAAACTTCAAAGTGATTTTTAATTAGACTGGTATTACCTTTGTTTTTAGATGGGGCTGTAATATGAAACACTTCACACTGGCCACAATGCAGAACTGCTGTTCCTAAGAGATCAGAGAATCCAAAGCCCCTGTGGGTATGAAGCAGCTGGATACTGCCCTATTCTGGCTTATCTACAATTTGCCTGAGGAAATACTCATACACAATTGGTGCACGGAGAGCAAAGCTCAGGAGAGCGCTCGGTCTGAGCGAGGCAGCAGAGGAGCCGCCTCCACCCTGTGGCGCGCAGAGAGCGGCCGCCCCAGGGAGACATCGCAGATACCGACCCACCGCCCGGGTGGCCGTGCGAAGCTCCGAGCAGCGGCCACCCCAGGGAGACATCGCAGATACCGACCCACCGCCCGGGTGGCCGTGCGAAGCTCCGAGCAACGGCCACACCAAGGCCGCTGCTCCGCGGTGCCTCGGCAGCCAGGGTGGTTTTTGCTTTGAAGCCGACTACGCCTCAGCGAGGAAGGAAACACCAGAACCCCCTTCATGCCAGAACTAGCAGACACCCGCTAGGGTCCGTACCTGTTTCGCAGGTGCAGCGTGGCACCCAAGGACCCTCCGGGCTCAGCAAAGACACAGAACGATCCAGAACTCACCACAGGGCAGAGGAGCACACCAAATACTGCAGCAGCATTTACAGACACGCTGTCACAGACCCCAGCAATAACTCACAGATAAACTAGCGGGTACCATCAGGATTTCTTTAATACAACTTCACATTTCATTAGCTTTCAAGTGACACAATGGCAAAGCTTTCAAATGACACAAAGCAAGGCATTAGACTGACAAATCTGGCGCCTGAACACCTCTGTTTATCCCTGGGTAGGCACAGCATGGGCAGCAAACGCACAGTATCTCACTGACCTCATCAACATCATTCAGTTATGACACAGAGGGACCACAGATGAGAAATTTCACTTCCCATTTAGTCCCAAGTGTCCCCTACATGTCACAAGACACTCAGGTGAACCCAGATGCTGGAGATGAGGCAGAGACAAGGCAAGACAGGCATTTCATGCAGGCCTCACTGCAATGGAAATGAAATCTCCTCACCACCAACTGCCTCAGCAAGTTCTAGACTATCCTTATCCAACACACCATCAAAGGTGAAAGCCCCTCAACCAAGCATCATCCTCTGTGGGAAGCCTTCTCCTAGTCCAAAAGCGTCAGTTCGCACATTGGAAGGAATTAACTTGAATTTTTGAATTACCTCGTTACATTGTAGAATGGAAAAAAAAGCTGCTTTTTTCAAACATTTAAAAATAAGATTTTATTTTTCTATTCAAGATATTTCTTATTTTTCAACCATAATAGATGGTTTCCATTTTCACTAGAGGAATTATTCCTCATTTTAATAGCAGTGATTCTGTTTTATATCAGCAACAGGAAAAACTAGAATTTCACAGACAAGAAAAACTAGAATTTTATATTCACAATTATGTGTTTTTTTGTGAATCTATATCCACAACTAACATTTCATATTCATAGCTAGAAAAAAAAGTTACCACTATTCTTCATCTAAGTCTGAAAAGCAAGGAGATCAAAAAGCTAGACATGAAATCAGTTGAGATGTGGAAAAATATATGAATAGCAGTAGGAGGTGAGCTGCCTGAAGATGTTACAGTGACTGCATGTAAATGCATTTCAGTGATGGATAAGAGGCCACTTGCTATGAATGAGATAGCATCTTTGCTTCCCTCTTTCATAGCATAGAGGACTATGGCAAGGAAAGGGATGCTGCTTCCCAAAGATGTGCTGACTGAGCAGTTAAGTTAGAGGAAGAATGTGGAACATAGAGGTCACTATTACAAAAAAAACACATCAAAATAGCATTATGAAGCCAGGGGGATTCCAATCTTCTGCATGAGTTGTCAAACATCACATACATATCTGAGCTTTAACTCCATTTTCCACATTGCTGTCTCCATAATGATATTTCCTACTACCTTCTCATCCTAAGTGCCAAATGAGCAGTTTCAAGTACTCTATTGCATACTAGCCAGTACTCACTAGTTCAAAAAGAGCTCCCTGAACACTGAGAGGAAGAGTATTGTATCTGTATAAACCCTATTACTAACAAAGAAAAACAGTAACCAAACTTTGTAAATACAAACTTTGTGTTTCATGTGTGTTACTTACCGGTAGCCCAGATTGACCCTCTCTCTCTGAATTGATAAATTTGGATGTGAAGGATGACACAGTACTTTGAACTACATGCAAGGGACTCCTCACTTTGCTTAAAGAGCTATCAAGACATGCTCCTGAAAAGGTGAGGAATCGGCAGTACAGACTGAAGGACTGCAGAGGATTTACAGCTGAAGATAACATGAGGCAAATACCAAGAACTCCTTTGAAATTCAAATTTTAAAGTCACAGCTTTCATGTCAGCTAAGAAGCTTGTAAGCGGAAAAAGAATGACCTGGAGGAGAAAGGGGAGAGTATCATAAGCTAAGCGCATGCAGCTTTAATCAAATCCACACCATACCTCTCTGAGTGTCCCAATGATGGGCAGGATCTCATATTCAAAGCGCTGCTACCCCCTTTCTCAAACAGAGAGTTTGAGTCTCTTCATTTCACACAGCACGTATCGGTTTCATACAACATGCAAGTGTAGGGCATGATGGGTTTTGAGAGCACTCTGAGCATCACAGCAGGACATTTGTGCGGATCGGCACATCTTGCCCACATGTCCTGGCCCTTCTCATGCAAAGGGGTAGCAAACTGAGTTGTAAGTCTATGATGAAATCAAGGAGATCATCTCCCTTGCTTTTCAAGTAAGCTACCAACATCTGGTATCACCAAAACTAGATAGCATTCTACCACCCAATTAATTGCAAGGAATTATCCTAAAATAACCCTGGGGGAAAAGAGAGGCTTCAAGTACCTGCAGATCTCATCTCACCACTTCTCCCACCAGGCAGTATACTTATCCTCGAAATGTACTGCTAGATTTAGGCGTTTCTTCTTCCCCACCACTCACAAAAGTTAATACTCATTAAAAATAAACAAACATCTGATATCAAAAAGTAAGATTCTTGTTTTTGTACCAATACGGAATTGAGCACAAAGGAAGGGAAGGGACAATTCCCTAACTTCTGGGACCAACCAGTGTCTGTTGTCAGCCCTCTTGGTTACAAGGGCTATCAATTCTCATGCCTCAAACTTAAAAGATTAATAGTAATAATTAACATTGTAAAGATGCACAAGGAAGAAAAAAAAAAAAAACACTATGCCAGATTGCACGTTAGTTCAGGTTGTTCCAGGAGCACTTAAGCAATAAGTACTATTGAGCAATAGTATATGTTGGCCTCTGACTAAGTTGTAAAAAGGAGCAGAGGTTGATTACAGCCTAAACCATACAGAAACTTCGCTCTACCAGTTTCATTTCCCTTTGGAAACTTAGGGACAGGCACACTCCATTTTCCATGGGAAGTCTGAAAAGCCATTGCTGTATTCTGCGAAAAGACTACTTCTCTCTTGTTGCCTTTTTAAGAGACTCCCATATCCCAGGTAGTCTCTTTATTTGTTCTCGAGTTGTTTGTTAGGAAGAGGGCTTATTACTGGGAAGAGTAGTTTATACACACTTTCCTTACGTATTTTTCTCCAAGATGTCTTCATTTCTAACCAGGCAAACAGTTGCCACAATACAAAGTTCAAAGCAGCATTTTTTTTTATGCTGTACTGTTTCTGTCCTCCACAAGGGTACTGTAAGGAGACTAAGAACCCACTCAAGTTCAGAGCATTCAGATCCCATGCTGTAGAAACACAGCAACACCACGTAAGTTTATATACTCCACGCCATCAACAAATATATTATTGACAAGCTGCCAAGGCAGGAAAATGTTTACAGATTCATGTTAAATGGTTACAGATTCAGATGTTTACAGATGTGAACCTATACATTCTCAACACCAGATAAACATCACAAAACCCAAAATCAGACTGCCAAGTCCTGGGAGCAAACAGCAGAGAAAATGTTTTCCCTAAACTTAGTGCCAGAGTGCTAATATGGAATTTGCCACTAGTGCAGTTCTCAAAAAGGCATTTTTTTTTCTTTTTTACTTAGAAGGATAAGACAATTTAGGATATTAATGACCATTTTTAAGGGCCTGCAATCACTCAACAGCCCCTGGAATCAGTCAATAAATTAAATACACACTATTCTGCAGTGCAATATAGTCTTGGGAATATCAAGTGGGGAAGGTGGTGTTAAACAGATCAGCAGCTCAGCCAAGCTCAGAGAATGAAGACTGGACTTCAGGAACTCTCAAATCCCAAGATACACATTAGCCATAGCAAGTCACATTTTTACTAAAATAAGTTTCTAAAACCGCTAGTGTCATTATTTCTGATCTCATTAGCATACTTTTTTTTTTTTTTAATAAAAACTCTACCCAACACTCAGGAGAAGTGGTGGCTACTCCCCTCTGCCTTATTGCTAACTAATGCTTTAGATGAACGGTTCCTAAAGCTGTCTCTGTTTTGTGAGG
>NW_010583355.1:106540-117306 GCF_000705375.1 Tinamus guttatus | reverse complement strand
ACTCTCTTTCCTCAGTTTTATTTTCCCAGTCCACTTGTGTGTTGTTTTCCCACCTTGCATTTGTGTTCACTGTCATCCCTTGCTATATGATGAGAATGGATAACTGATAGCCTCCAAAATCCATCATCTCTGCATAATCCTTTGCATATGTCGCCTGTCACATTCCCTCTCAAAACTGAGCAGGTACTTTCCAGTCTTCCTTCATGAGGATGTCTCTCCTAACAACTTAACTACTTTTGTTAAGGGAGAAAAGATTATTAGCTCAGGCTGCAAACCTTGGGGAAAAAACACAGGCCCAAGAGGAGCAAAAGGATTAATAGTATAAAAATATATGGCACTGCTATGATGCTGAAGAATCCCAATGCACCCTACAAACTTTCTACATATGTACAGGCCACTTCACTCGGCAGCAAAGCGCAGCCACCTCTGTGCCAGAACAGGTAGCTGTGTAACAAGGCACAGAAAACAGGTCCACCAAACTGGCTGGATCAATAAGTGACAGAACTGCTTGTCCTCAGGGGTGTCTAGGCTGGAACTTAGGACAGCCGGACCTACGGTTTGAGACCAAGCCCACCGAAATCAGTCTCGGAGGCCCTTTGACTTCAGTGGATTTCCAGTCAGCCTTGCTACAATGGAAGACTGCAGGAGGTCTTTGCTAGCTAATGGCAGGGTAGGTTTTATGCCTTACGATAAAGATTTCTGTCTTTTTGACCTGGATTAGAGCCTGCCCTGGGAACAATGGAATGGGCTGCAGCCCAGCAGAAGGAATTTGCTGAGCTGGTAGGGTCCGAGGTCTGCAGAGCAGAGCAGATGAGAGTGCATACCTGCACTTTTCTGGCGTGAGGCTCGTTTTTGCCGGGGGGGACATAACTGCTAACTTGAAGCTTTTGAATGCATTGCTGTACTGTAGACAAACAATGCTGCTTTAGCCCTAAAATTAGAAATCCACAGATATTTAAACATTTGCAAGACATGCCTTTAAAAATGGTTGCTCGTGTTTCTGCCTCTTTTTTTTTTTTTTTTGTAATCCAAATAACTTTGCTGAGGCTCTAAGACTTCTGTACTGACCTGTTGGCACAAAATACCTAAACGATCTTTTGAAAGGCCTTGTTTTATTCATTAGAGACATTTGGCATTTAATAGCAAAGTGGACCACTGGTTGGCTCCTGCCTTTCAGATTAAAAACAAAGGATTTGGGGAAAAAAAAAAAAAAACCTATTATCATACTAGGTTTTACAAATTTGGAAGACATATTTGTCTTTTATTATTATTATTTAGCGGTTTAAAGAGTCACATAGTTATCCAGACCTGTGGTTTAGGTTCACAGGTGCCTTCAGGACTCTGTACCTGAAATTTGCTGAGTACCTGTAACTCTGGGAGTGCCAGGAACTGAGTGCTTGTCAGGTTCATGCCCTGGAGGCTCATGTTTGCTTTCATGCTTGGAGGCTGGGGCCTCCTGTCAGAGAAGCCTTTCCAGGCTTGCTTTGGTAAATCAGGTTCCAGATCTTTAAGTCACATAACAAAAAGTAAAAAATATCACTTGGATTTATTCTTTCCAGTGTTGGCCACTGGATGATCCTCCTAGGACAAATAATCCATCTGTGGGCATTTGCCAAATCTTGGGAGAGATAGTATAAGCTTTGTCCACTCTCAGTGTTCCTTGAAGAACAGAAATACTTTTGACAAAGGGAAGATACCTGACCCAAATTGGAGACATTTTTGCCCTTAATTTTCTGAGTAGAAGGGGCAAATAGTGCTTATTATTTTAGTGTGGTAATGCTAAACACAGAATTCGCTTTGCGAGTTAAATAACTGCAATTCCATGCCAGCATGAAGGGAAGATCTGCCCAATGAGCCATAGGCGAAAACAGAAAAAGAAATCCCAGACTGTCAGCCTTCCCCATAGCTGGCTCAAGTGTCAAATCCTCCCCACATCCCTAGAGAAACATGGAACATCATAAACTTCCAGGAAGTATGTTCACAGTGGCGACGTTTGGGTTTCATTGCCGCTTTAGTTTTTAAAAGACATCAGTTACATGTACAATGTAGATGTTACCATAAGGAGTGAGCTGGCATTTGGAAATAGGGAATACATTCCTGTTGAAGTGGACAAATAGGGCACAGTTAGGTCAAGATAGTACCTTTTCAGCTGAGAATCTCAAGAGGAAATAATATTCAAATGACCATTTTAGCACTTCGCTTAAAACCATATTTTGATTCTTTCTCTACCTCTCCTTTTCCTCCTTTTCCTTTTCATGCACTGCCCGTATCCCGCAGCCTCATACAGTCAAATCGTCTGACCTGGCCCGGCTGCTGGCTTTACTTAGCCTGCTGAGAGGTCTCATATCAGTGGCAGGTGCTGAAGGCCCCTCCACTTCATCGCCTACCACCTCCTCCTCTGCTTTCTTCACCCCTGGCTCTTCCTGGGGTGCCGGCTGCTCCTCTTCCTGCTCTTCCTCCTCCTCTGCTCTCACCTTTTCCTCTTCTGGCTCCTTCGCTTGCGCGTAGGATGGTAGCCTTTCATCAAATGCCCTAGAGAGATCTTCCAACGGCCCCATCCCGATCTTCTCCTCAAACTCATTGAAGGCTGATGGCAGGGGACTGGGCTCTACTCCCACTTCTGTGAGCGGGAAATAGTGGGACACTGGCTTCTCCTCCTCCAACAGCTTGTAGCCTTTGGTCTTCGGGATGGAGGGAACTGTGATGGCAGGGAGGGGTTTCTCTGGCACCTCTCTCAGCTCCTCTGCTGGCCTTCTCAGAGCTCTCCGAATCCTTTTCATGATTAAGTGACTTATCTCCACCAGGTTAAGGAATAGGGACACAGCAGCCACCACCAGCATGAACATAATAAAGATGGTCTTCTCCGTAGGTCTGGACACAAAGCAGTCCACAAGATTGGGGCAGGGCCACCGCCCGCAGCGGTAGAGGGGGAGAATCCGGAAACCGTACAGAAAGTACTGGCCTACTATGAATCCCACCTCAAAGAGGGTTTTGAAAATGATGTGCAAGATGTAGGTTCTCAGGAGGGTCCCCTCCAGGCGAAACTTCTTGGTCGCATCGGGGTTGTTGCCTTTGTTTTGGTTTGGAGCTAGGGGCAGCTTCTCTTCATCCACCTCGGCTTGTTGGCGCCTCTCAGCTTCCTCCCTCTCCTTCCTTTTCTCCTCCATGCGGACATGGTGCACCGCGTGCCCAAAGTACACCAGGGAAGGTGTGGATACAAAAATGATCTGCAGGACCCAGAGTCGGATGTGGGAGATGGGAAAGGCCTCATCATAGCAGACGTTCTCGCAACCAGGTTGCTGGGTGTTGCACACAAAGTCTGACTGTTCATCTCCCCACACTAGTTCGGCAGCCGTTCCCAGGATCAGGATGCGGAAAATGAAGAGCACTGTGAGCCAGACTCTCCCGATGACCGTGGATTGCTCATTCACCTGCTCTAAAATGTTCCCCAAGAAACTCCAGTCACCCATTTCTCACTGTCTAAGGGAAGAGAAAAGAAAGAGAATGACCACAAATTATGCTAAATTAAAAAGACTCGGGGTTACCCCATTGCTATCTGTTGTTGCTTTCAACTAGCAAGTATTTCCCTGATATGCCTTGAAAACAGATGGCTGTTTGCTTGCTTGTTTACCTGATCATTGTGATTTATTAGCAGGAAAAGTGCTGGGAAGCCAGAGCAAACTGCTTTCTAAATTCTTTCCTTCCTGGCTCAAAATGGAAAATTACTTTTCAGCCAGGGAGTAGATTTAACTCCTTTTTCAGGTAGGATTCTTCTGTGTTCCCTTTTAGGCTCGGCTGTGTGAGACTACTTGGATTTTATACATATAAAAACACTTGCCAGAAGTTCAGCGTTATCAGCATGCAGCTGATGTGGTTAGAAGAAAAACAGGGAAGCTTTCAAGCACCCGAGCTCTTGTGCAGAACTGCACGAGACAAACAGATCATCTCAAATTGGTGTCCGTGTTGCAGCTACACAAACTTAAATTCCCTAAACGTTGTATATAAGGGTTTTATGTTAGAAATCATTATAGCTGTTAGGTAAGAATAGCAATAACAACATCATTGCTGTTACTAATACTGTACAAGCTGTACAAGCTTAATAACTATCATGTTTAATAATTTCATTATATAATATGCATTAGTGTATGATATAATTATTTAATGTTATTCGGACTCTTTTTTGTATCCTGTCCAGAAATCAGGTGCCTTGGTTACACTGCAGCCAACTTGGAAAGAGATACAAAGGTCTCTAGTTGGGGCATAAAATATGATTTTCTCTCTGTAAAATGTCACTGCTTCTGTCTCAAGCTGTTGTTGAGCTGGAAGCCAGCTGCAGGTATCCTATGGGAAAGCTAAAAAGAACTACATTGTCCAGTATTGCAGGTAAAACATTATAATCCTCATCATTTCTACGTGCTAAGAAATTATTCCTAGGCTAGGACTTTATCCTGCTTATCCCCGGCTTCTCGCTGAATAATTTTGAGTAAGAGAAAATCTATGACTGAGGGAAATAAAACAAAAACCTATATGGAATGATCTAATGTACAGCACTTCAAAACTTCTGAGGATTACAGAGTTTTATACCAGTCTACAGTTATCAATTCGAGGACAATAACAAGCGAAACAGGGAACATTATTCATGAAATAGCTGTTCACAGGATAGAAGTTCATCTCTTAGATACTACCTCCATCTATAGTTTTCTATAGGCAGCCACACCTACACAAGTGCTGGGAACAAGAATGTACAGTCATCAGTTTGGAAATCTTAATATCTCAACTTCCCTCCTCCTCCAGATAGTACTGGGATATATTTGCAATGCCATATGTTATGACACACCAACGCATATCGATTTGTTTCAACTACTATGTGAAGACATTCGCACATACACAAATACACAAAATATTGAGAGAGTTCTATGACTCTGGGGATTTTCTCAAATTTTGTAGCAAAAATCCCTGTGATACCCTTTTTCTAAAACAAGATGGACCTGTTATTCTTGTCTTTAAGCTCTGTAAAATTTTAACTCCGGGCCCCCTATGCTAAAAACTGAAGGACAGAACACAGCCCTTCAGCTTGCACACACACACCTGGCATGCATAAGCAGCAAACATATAATACAATCACCAAAGAAAATTGCTACTTTCTCAGTCATTAAAGTTTTGTAAAGTATGTTTATGTCAGCACTTACATTAACAAGTCTAGCAGAAGGTTATGCTGTTTACATACATTATCTAAGCTGATTTAAACATCCTCTTTCTGTAAATTCACGAAGCAAAGTACACCAGACAATTACTAATCATGTGCAACTCTGTACAAAACATAACTATACCCAATACAAACTGCACTGTCCTCCAGGCACTGCAGTTAGCTCAGTCCCTTTCTTTCTTTGTGAAGCACATGGATATCCACAGCTGGGTGACATTGTAGACATGATAAACCTTCTCATCAAACAAAAACCTCACTGTAACAGAAGAGGAGAAATGCTCCCTAATTCCATCACAGTCTCACTTGCAGCTTGCTATATTTGGCTAAACTCTTCTTGAGATCACTTCTGAACTAGTCACATCTTTCGGAAATCTGCCATCACCAGTCCCCCTATTTTCTGCAAACGGTACAAGATTGTTCAACTGGTTCAACTGCAAATAACAATTTGGGGTGGACTGGAGATGAGCAGTATGACAAATTCTAGTGCCTAGGACTCCGCCAGCAGTCAGTCAGCCCCTGAAGGCTCAAAATTGAGAAAGTGATGAATTTAGGCAGTCACCTTTTCCCCAAAATTGCCCACCGTGAGGAAAGAAGCATCCAACTGCCTAAGTCCACTGTGAGTCAATGGACTTGAGATTTTATCTCACGTGGGCTTACTGCAACCCCCACCCTGGAGCTCCAGACATCGCTATCTGAGCACACTACCAGCAAAAGAGACTACAGATTAAGGATGTTGAGCAAGCAACTTGCCACTGGGAAAGGCTCCACCGAAGAAATGTGTCCCCCTCCTCTCTTGGCACTCTGCAGTGGAGAGTGAACTTTTGTCTCTCTTCTTCCCTACCCTAAAAGTCCCAATCTTGTCGCACGACTGAGCAGATATGACTGAATTGGCTCTGATGGTGGGTTTTAGTTGCCCTGCAATATTTAAGCTCCGAGCCAGACGGCTTTATGAAGTGAGTGACAGTTAGTGACGTGGGGAACAATAGAGAGAGAAAAAATAGAGAAAGAGAGACAGAGACATAGAGAGGAGAATGCATTGAACATGAAAAAGCAGAGCGGGGAGAGGGATAGGCGACAGGCAGTAAAAACTTAGTGCATGCATAAATGGGAGTTTGCACAGTTAAGCAGGGGCTGAAGCATCTCTGCAATTCTGCTATGGTTCAGAACAGCTCTACATGTGTCTCCACTTGCTGGTCTTTATATGTGACAGGTGAAAAGGGAGCGCCCACACCTTTGAGGTGGCAGAACTAATTAAACTCATTTTTTACCCTATACTCGGTTTTGGCAGGCTAGTCATATTGCTGATTTCCAGCACGGGCATTCACTGACATACCGCATCGGTATTTGGTGCTAGCAAATATGTCAGGCTGCTCTTTAGCATATTTTGCTGTGGGGGGGGAAAAAAAAAAGGAGTACTGGAAGAAATAGATTATCACTCAGTATTAATAAAAGCTGAGAAATACCAATTTTCTAGCCTTGCTTTTCGGTGTCTTCTTATTCCTGCCCTATTTTTTCTGCCCCAAATGCATTCTTTGCAGACATATGCATCAAAAGTGTCTAAAATAAACTGTTTTCTTAAGGAGCAGAGCCAAATTCCTTCAGCCCAGCAAACAGGAATGTTACCTCAGGCACTACCCCTAGCCCCAGCCACCTGCAAAAATGCTGGAAAGCAGGAGAGTAACACTCAGTAATGCTTCCTGCATCCTACTGCAACTACAAGCACTTCCCAGTGAGTTTTGATCATGAGACAAAGAACACAACTCCATTCTGAGGTACCATCTCTGCAGCTTTGCAGTATGAATTCCCCTGAACGTGCACAGCTCTGGAGAAGCTGGGATTATTGGGAAGCATGAGATATGGATAGAGCGATGAACAAGCAAGTAGCTCTCCTCCTTTACACGGACTCACCACTCACCTGTTTCTCCCAAGTGGCATTGGGAGTACACTGTTTCTCAAAAAGCTGTTCTTTTAAGAGATATTATTATATGAGGGCCCCAACATATCTTGTAGTCTCAAAACAACAGTTTCAGACTCTGGTCTCTGTTTCTGGGCATTTGTGCCAAAACAATTTGATGGCCATGTTTTATCAGTTGTCTTCCTAAACAGCTTTTATAAGCTGAGTTGCATAGTCCTAAAGACCGAGGTGCAACTGGAGGCAGAAAAGATGGTTTTCAGATTGGATTTCAAAAGAGTTTAAGGGTAAGTGAGGGATGGAAAAGAATCACAGATTGCAAGAGAGGTCAGTATGGAGACACAAAAGAAAAATCAGTCTCTGTGTATGCAGTTGGAATAGATACCTTATTTTCAACACCTGACTAAATTGCTCTCTTAGCAGAGAAGTAGTAGAGCTCTCCACATGATATTTTGCAGATGGTGCTACATAAAACATCAGAAAAGACTTCCTGGCAAGTGGATACACAAAGTAAGAGATTAAGGTCCCAAGAAGTCCCAAGAACATGAAGTGAATAAGAGGCACAATTGGATCAATATAGAGAGTAAGAATGGTAAGGAAGAGTAAAGATTTTCTTATTATTTACTACTGAAATGAACTATAATTAGGCAGCCAGGAGCCTCCAGGAATCACAGACTGTCATTGCCACCTTTACTACCTCTTTGGGAAACATTAAGAAATAGAAGACCATATGATACCACCAGGAGTTAATACCTTTGAAGAGTGTCTGCAAGCTACTGTGTCACAGAGGCCAAATGGTTCAGATGTTAAATAGCCTGTCTCTCCTCAGACTGAAACTATCGAAGAAAACTTATCTCTGTCTAACTGAATCTGCATTACTCTCTCTGGGCCCTATCTCTCTAATAAAATGAGCAAAACCCCAAATTTCACATGTAAGTAAATGGCTCTAGTCCATCCAACTACTTAGGCATATATCACACTATCCTACCTGCCATTTGCAAACACCATTCCAAATATCAAACACTTTCCAGAAAGCTGGAGAAAAATCCAGCTTGCAGGATGTGGCCGAGGCAGAAAAGATATTCAAGTCACTACCTCTGGGTGTAGGATGCCTTCTTCTGAATGACCAGTGTGACTTTTCTTTTTTTTGTCACTGATGTGCAGGGCCTTTAACATGAGGCAGAGCAAGTTTACTGGACATCCCTGCTTTGGGGAAAATCACACAGTCCCTTTAACTGGATTCCTAAAGAAACAGGCACCACTGACCTCGAGGGCAGATTCTCCATCTTACTAGAGCTACCTTGTCCTGCATGAGGGTAGAAATTGGCCTAAACAGAGACAAAAATGACCAGTGAGGAATTCCTCTTGTGATGGGACTACACAGGGAAGTGGTTGGTAGAGAAAGGGCTGCTTTTCATAATGTGAAAACAATGGCTGTGAAAGAAGGGAGTAGGGACCATAAAGCCAAAGGTCTGAAAGACTGGACCTCATGCTCAGCAAAGGTTTGTAAGAAAACTGCAACATTGATGGTACTGCAGTGATACCAACCAACACTTCTAACCTCCATAGCAGGCCAGGTATTTCTGCTCTCAGTAGGCAACCTATAGAAGTGTTGAGCACTTCCATCTCTAAGGTCAGTGCTGGAAATAGCTGCAACTAGTGAGAATAACACTGTTACTAGGATTTTTTTTCTTTCCTTCAAAAGAAGCATGAACATCTCCTGTGCTTTGGAAACGGTTTCTTCCTCAGGAAGAACCCTGCTTCATTCATTCTTTAATAGCTGCTTTGATTCAGGTTACTGAGCTCCCATCTTCTGGTAGTGCTGAGACTGTAAAGTCTCCACTGCAACTCAGCCTTTGGCTCACAGACTACGAGGCCACTTGGGAAATGTGGGATTTTTCATTCCAAGAGGATTTCTAATGCAGACATGATGTCAGGGCAAGGCAGGGCCATGCTATTGAACAGCTCTGTTCATGCATGATGGTAGATTGTGCAATTATATAGTGCACAACCCTGGATAAGGGTACCTCTCACTCAAACAAAGTTATCTTCTCTTGATCTGCTTAGCTAGAAAAGTGGCACGTTTCCTGTTCTTGCGCTGAACACACAGATCTTTCACTCCCGCGTGAAGCTAAACACTGGATATATTCCGCCTCCCTTCAAGAAACTGGGAGCTTTGCCTAATGCTCTTACCTGCTAGGGACTACCTGACTTAGCAGACACCTGCTTTATAGTAATGTCTCTGTGCACATGCTAGAGCTGAAGCGACCCACCAGTCTGATCCCCAGTGTGAAAGCCTCCGAGCTTGAGTCTTCTCTCTGCCACCTACTGGTCTCAGAAAAATGTGGCCAGTACTGGGTAAATCCGTAGGCTGAACAGGCCATGTCCCTGCAAGACTGGTAAAGGTCTCAGTCTCCATCTTAAGGACAGAGCTCTGAGATGTTTCCAGGACTTGCCCAAAGCTCAGCATCTCTTCAGAACCCTCAGGAAACTAGAGTATTTATATTGCAAGGCAATATGTTTTGTAGAAAATTGCAACATTTTTTTTTCTGTAGAAATCAGAAATAAAAGAGAGATGGAAAGATTAAAAAAAAAAACAAGGAGAGAAATTGGGAAAGTGTCAGTAACAAGAAGGTTTGGATGGGAACACAAGAGAAGAGGTGAAGTTGGGGCTGAGTTTTGCCAAGCCTCAAGTGGGGAATAAGTACTTATGGGAAACGCATTTTTAATTTAAGGGATGGAACAAAACTAGACAATGAATAAAGATAAGCAGGTGAAAAGTGGAATGTCTTTCAATATCTATTTAACTTAAATGCAGTTCTTCTCTGAAAATTACTATTATAAGAGGACCTGGGGAATTACAGGCCAGTCAGACTAACTGTGATACCTAGAAAGATACTGGAACCAATTATGAAACAATCAATTTAGAAGTAGCTAAAGGACAATAATGTGATAAGAAACAACCAGCAGGGATTTTCAAAGAACAAATCCTGTCAAACCAGGCCAATTTCCTTCTTTGACTAACAGACCTGGTAGATGAGGAAGAAATTGTAGATATAAAATACCTTGACTTTAGTAAGCACTTTATAAGGAAAGAAAATACTTAGATCACAGACTTCCAGAGCAGCGAGCAGCCAAAGTCACCATGCAGGCGCTGCACAGGTGGAGGTTTCACAGTCAGGGTAGTTATCAGGGCTTCACTTTTCCAGCTGGGAGGATCATCTTCCCTACATTCTGGCTCCAGGGTGTTTCAGTATTTCCTTGAATGATTTGGGCAACAGAACAGAGGACAAAACTCAAAGGATGACATTTGAGGGGCTGACATCCTTTCTAAAGGTGGGAGATCAGAACTGAGATGAACTTGAGACACTGGAGAGTCGGTTTGCCCTCAGCTGAGGGTACAGTTGAGAAAGGTGAGTAGGTAGACACCAAATACCCATGTCCAAGTTAGATCATAACTGTGCAGGCAGCAGCAGAAACAGAGAAAGAATTGGGGTGGGAATGAGTCAGTTAAGTGAGACTCCTGCAGAAAAAGAGATCTCAGAAAATAAGATTTCATTCTGAGATGCTTTAAGGGGAGTTTTACATACAAGAGAAAGGAAACAATTATTCTGCGCATTTACTGGATGCTGCTGAGCTCTCAGCAGG
>NW_010583355.1:41546-106523 GCF_000705375.1 Tinamus guttatus | reverse complement strand
ATGCATTCTACAGAAGATAGAGACAAATTGGAGAGAGTCCAAAGGAGAAAAACAAAGTGATAAGAGATACAAAAAGCATGATTTATAAGGAATGAATAAAATAACAGGATTTGTTTTTTCTAGTTAAAAAAAAAAAAGACATCAGGAGGGAAGGCTTGATAACAGTCTTCCAGCACATAAACATTTGTTTCAATGGGTGAAGAGTAAGCAGTTGTCCTCTGCTTTCACCAGAGGTAGAAGAAGAAATAATCAGCTTAATTTGCAATAAAGATGATATAGTTAAACATTAAAAAAACACTTTGCAGCAGTAAGTATAGCAAAGCACTGAAACATACTGCTTGGGGAGGCTGTAGAATCACAGGAGGTTTTTATGAAGAGGTAAACAAGCATCTGTTAAGGATGATCCTACCTCTTAAGCGGGGAAGCAATCTGGGGGGCCTCCTGAGGTCTTTGGCCCTGCATTTTTATGAATTCTTGGCATTTGTCTCACAAAAACTGCTTCAGTTAAAAAAAAAAGTCATACCATCAACCCTGAAACCTCAGCCAGAACATTCTGGGTTGTCTGCGCTACCCGGTGCAAGGCTGAGCTGCAGAGACACCAGCTCATACCTGGAGGCAGGTTTGCTGTGTCAGCAGTGTTCCCCTCCGCTGATGATCTCCTCTCCGGAGTGGGCCCGGTTAGCCAGGGGGATGCGAAGCACATCCGTGCGCCGCTGCTTTCCGTGCCGGTGTCGGCCCACACCAGGTTAGCAGGGATCTCCGCACTGCCAGGCCGGGCCAGGCCTATGGGAGGGCTACGCACCGCGAAGCTCAACGAGAGTCAGCGCTTCGCTCCTTGGCTGCAGTAACCAGCGATGGCTCTGAACGTACTGGGGATGCAGATGCGTTTGCTACCATAACCACGCTTCAACCAGCTTGTTCTCCCACTGCAGTAACTGTAAGATTAATTGTCATGTGTTATTTAAAGTGTTTCATCTGGACGGTGATGTTAAACATGAAAAACAGACCACCAGTGACCCATGGCACTTTCGGTAAGAGCCTGTTTTATCACTTATTTCAGCGCTGACCTTTTCCAGAGATGCTGACTTTATCTGAGGTCAGGAGGAATGAGAGACACCCTCCTTGTCCCAGTACAATTGCTGGGGCAGCATCAGCAAAGCAAAAATAGGAAACAGCCTCTGCCAAGTGGTCTCTTGGGCTGCTGCAATCAAAACCACTAGCGGGCGGCATTTTCTCATTTACCACAGCGCCAGACTAGACTGAGGCACGGTAGGAGCGAGGAAGGAGGGGAGACAGTGCAAGCCTTGGCTGCACCTACACCACCTTTCTCTTCCCTGGCCTCTCATTCCTTGAACTTCTGCAGATGCAAATCTAAGGCAAAGCAACACAGGAATTTTGTGGTGATTCTGTAATATCTATGTAATTAATTGTCTAAGTAATAACCTGGGTAGGATTTTTTTTATAATACTTCTACAGTAAGATGATGGCTTAAGTAGATGGAGTGAAACCAACATGAAAATCACTTTTATGTCAGTTGATTTTACCTACAGACTCAGTATAAACTTTTAACAAAAGCAATCTTTTTGCCCGCGTAAGCTCTATTTTCACTTTGATCTACCTCCCTAACACTGAACATATTCCCTTTGTATTCCAGATGAACTGTATTACCCCCTGTTTAATAACAGCATGCTGTTATTAATAACAAAAACTGAACTAAACTTGCAAAGAATGTCTAAGGAATGGAGATCAATTTTCAAATGCCTGAGAAGTGTGAGAGCAAGCTGGGTGCAATGCTACTGGAACAGCAGCATGAGCAGTGCTAGACTGCTCTGACTGCTTCGACTCCTGACTTCAGGCATCAGCATCATTTCACTTACAATTTGACTAGGCTATTTCTAGAAATGCAGACCTCTACAGCACTGTCCTTGTGCCAATGTAGATGTTATTTATAAAAAAGCGCTCAGGAAAAGAGCCCGGCGTTTCCGAGCAAGGTATAGCACATACATTATGGAGCCATTGTATACAATAAGGCTTTTCCCTATAGGCCCTTCTTGTTACCTGTCCTCTTCTCTCTCCCCGTACTTAGGACCTACCACTTGGCCAGACGTGTATGTGCGCTATGGATGCTGGAGACCATCGTCACAGACAGGAGCTCAGAATACCTACAAGCTGCATTCTTCATTGCTTCATGGACTCAGATTTGTCTCTACGTACTTCCCCTAGATTATGGCTTTCTCACCACCACCAAGATACTCTTGGAGATGGATTAATTGCTATCACTGCTATCAGGAATTGTAAGGTACCAGACCAGACAGGGAACATGTTGTTTACAGCCAATCTTCACTATGTTAAGTGGATTTAGGGAATGGAGTGACAAGCACCTGATAATACTTCTGGTAATAATTAATTGCTCCATGCCTACCAGTAAAAGAGAAGCTAATTATATTTCCCAACCTCTTGAAGAGATTTCTATGTGTCTACTTTATCAAGGTTTTCCATGCAATATCTTAAGGTCCTCCAGCACAAGGAGCTGGGGAGGACAAAGCTTCTGAACGACCAAAACAAGTGGTTATGTCTGGAGACTTCCTGTGTTACTGCACTGTCGATGTGGCTCCTTGCCTTCCAGTTTCTGCCAGAGGCTCATTCCCTATTCCTATTTTTTTTTCCTCCTTCTGGGCTCTGCCTTCTTCTAACACTGTGAAGGCCAGCCTTGCTGAGTGGTAGGCTCAAGGCTCTCAGGAGCGTTGTCACCACCCACTCTCCACCTTTATCTCCCTGCCTTCGTTTCCACACTCCAGAATGGAGTGGTGGAGGTGCCCCACGTGTACAAGATGTGGAGGGGACCTGGGAGAGCTGGTAAGCGGCACAGGTTGCTGATGCAAGCAGCAGAGAGGAGCACTATCTGTGGTCTCCTGATCCTGAGACACACACATACCTGCCCTGCCCTTTGGCTGACCTCAGCTTCCCATTTCCCACAACAGAGCATGTTCCCAGCTTCTCTGAGGAGGACATCCGTGGGGACAGTTCCTGTTTCCCTGCCCTTTCAGTTATTTGCCTTCCTGAGCCTGATACGATTGTTTCTTTGGGCACAGCGCAAAGATGCCAGCAAGGAACGGAAGCCTCTCATGCCTCAGCAATTTATTAAGAAGAAAAGGAGGCTATTGAACTTGGAAGCTGTTGAGCTGGTCCTTCTCTTTTCCTGATCAAGAAGATAGCCCACTCACAGAAAATTCATCCATCCAAAAGTGCTGGGCATTCCCTGAGACAATCCAACCTTTAATACTAAACAGCAAGATGGAGAGAGGCAGGGAGTGTCTATGTACATATTCTCCATAGACCTGCAGGACCTGCAGGGAAATGTATCTCGTAGTGGCAGAGGTTAAGGGCTTCCAGTTGGAAGAGACTTTCTGGGGGGTTATTTTCAGCCAATTGCCTCCTCCTCCTGGAATTCTGTTACTGCTCAGTGAAAACGCTATTCTTAACAGAATATCTGTTTAAAGCTCTCTAAGCATCCTTGTAAAAGCAGCTTTAAGGCTCTCCTGTGCTCCGCTATACTAGGACCTGACTAAACATTCTGCAGCTACTTGTATGGTGAGTCTTATTTTGGCATATCAGTTGACTATTACTGTTCTCCACATCTAGCACTAGGAGACCCTATTCTTGTCTGACTGATAAACATTGTTATGATAGACACAGTTGTTGGTATAGATAGTTCTTCACCAAAATACAGGCAACTATTTTAACAGCCTGCGCCTCTGCAGCCCCTGAGGGTCTGAGAAGAGGACGTGATCATTAATACTGCTGCTGGTCACCCTCCTTCAGGCCAGGGAGTAGCTGGTCTGTAGTTCTGCTGGGTATCAACGCCTCCAACCAGCGCTGGGCACGCGCAGCTGCAGCCCCAGCTCTTCTTCCTCGCAAAGCCTGCCCTCCTTTCCAGAAGCACAGTACAGAAGTCAAGGCCATTCCACTACATCCCCCGTAGCTGTATGCAGTTTTGGCATCCCTTTCCATTTTAAATTCATCAAGGCTTTGCCTGCCTGGGGGACTGCAGCTGTAAGAAATAGGAGAACATGCTGGGGTGGTTTGTATGACTGAATGTTAAAATCAATGACTATAGCCCTAGGAAAGACACACCAAAGTGGGCTGAAAAGAAAAGGTATTACCTCTTTGCTTGTTTGTGATTTGGAATTGTGATTTCCTCATTGACATTAATAGTGGATGCTTGTTAGAATGGATGCTGTAATAACTGGAGTGCTGGCTAGGGTCTTCTGCAGACAACTGAGCAACACTGGAATATGGGACCACCAGTTATTCAAGCACTGGGCAAAAAAATAAAGCCAAATTATTACTTAGTTTAGCATTCACTGATGTTGCAGAATCAAAATCAGCCTTGGGGATTTTAAAATGTTTAAAACAGTACCCTGATTTTTCCATTCTTAAACCAAAATGAATGAAAGACTTCATCTCCTCCAGGTGTGGAAAGAGATGACAGAAATGAGAGGCTGGTGGCTGGTTAAGTATCACTGATCCTGAGTTAACTACTTCTTATATGAAAGCAGAAAAAGGTCCAAAGTGGTAATAATTAAAGCATGGTACTTTGAAAGGCCCATTTCCCAGCCCTGAACAGAATTCAGGACTTAATTTTAACAGAGAGAAGGAATTTAAATAAGAAAATATATTACTGAGAACTGTTTAAATGCATGTTACTGGGCATCAAAATACACAATCCCCTACAATTAGTCAAGAAAGACTAATGCAATAATTGAAAAAAATGAAGTCAGGCTTAAGTGGGAAGAGGGAAAAGATTTAAATAAATACAGCACACATAACAAATAAAAGAGAGAGGAAGCTGAATACAAATCAGAAGATAGAAAAAAAAACTTATAATGGAAGTAAAAAGCAGGGGGATGAGGAATCAATACCTGACAAAGCTAAATTTTTAGAAGAAAATTAAGAACAAAATGAGTCCTAATCACAGTATTGATCCATTATCAGATGGAAATGTTAAACTATTCAATAATAATGCAGACAAAGTAGACAAAAATCAATTAATACTTCTATCCTACTTCTGGGAAAAAGTTGATGATGAAGGCATTGTTGATGACATGTCCGGATGGCATTTGAGCATTTGAGAAAAATTAAATAGCACCTACTAAAATTAGATATTTTAAATCAGCAGGACAGGATAAATTCATAGAATCATAGAATCATAGAATGCTTAGGGTTGGAAGGGACCTCTAGAGATCATCTAGTCCAACCCCCCTGCACACGCAGGGTCACCTAGAGCACGTGGCACAGGGTGGCATCCAAGCGGGTTTTGAAGATCTCCAGAGAAGGAGGCTCCACAACCTCTCTGGGCAGCCTGTTCCAGGGCTCTGTCACCCTCACCGTTAAGAAATTTTTCCTTAAGTTCCTGTGGAACTTTTGGTGCTTCAGTTTCCGGCCATTTCCTCTAGTCCTATCAGTGGCCACCACTGAAAAGAGACCAGAACCATCCTCTGCACTCCCTCCCTTGAGGTACTTATAGACACTGATCAGATCCCCTCTCAGCCTTCTCTTCTCCAGGCTGAACAGGCCCAGCTCCCTCAGCCTCTCCTCATAGGGCAGATGTTCCAGGCCCCTGATCATCCTTGTGGCCCTGCGCTGGACTCTCTCCAGCAGCTCCACATCCCTCTTGTACTGTGGAGCCCAGAACTGGACACAATACTCCAGATGTGGCCTCACCAGGGCTGAGTAGAGGGGCAGGATCACCTCCCTCGACCTGCTAGAGATGCTCTTCTTAATGCAGCCCAGGATCCCATTGGCCTTCTTGGCCATGAGGGCGCACTGCTGCCTCATGGTCAACTTGTCGTCCACCATGACACCCAGGTCTTTCTCCGCGGAGCTGCTCTCCAGAAGGTCAGTCCCCAGCCTGGACTGGTGTCTGAGGTTATTCTTTCCCAGGTGCAGGACCTTGCACTTGGCCTTGTTGAATTGCATGAGGTTTTTCACTGCCCAGTTGTCCAGTCTGTCCAGGTCCCTCTGGATGGCAGCGCAGCCCTCTGGGGTATCAGCTACTCCTCCCAGGTTTCGTGTCATCAGCAAACTTGCTGAGGGAGCACTCTGTGCCTTCATCCAGGTCATTGATGAATAAATTGAACAGAACTGGACCAAGGACTGACCCCTGGGGGACCCCGCTAGCTACAGGCCTCCAACTAGACTCTGCACCGCTGATCACCACTCTCTGGGCCCTGCCATCCAGCCAGTTCCTAATCCACCTCACTGTGCACTCATCTATCCCACACTTCCGGAGCTTGCCCAGGAGGATGCACAGAAACTTTTTTTTTTTTTTTTAATAGGCTGAATAAGAGCTCTCTCCCCATTCATGTTGATTTTCTGTATCTCCTGAAGCAGTGGGGAAGTCCCAGCGGGGATGAGAAGCCATAGTCTGGCCTTGTATGAAGAGTGTAAAATGGCATAAGTATGTCATGCCTGCAATTACACACAGGTATCTACAGACTTGTGACATGACCCCAGCACTGAGCTAAATAATGAAATAGCTTATAGTGAAAGCAGGGAATAAAGAGCAGGAGGGGAGTCTAAGACCAATGAACAGGGGTGTGTGGAAAACTCATCCTGATAAGAGCCTTGATACTTTACTCTGAGACTGTTATGCATTTAGTTATTAAATATAACAAAGTTGGTACGGTATACTGGAAGGCACATTCCCTGGCACTGCATGACATTTTGATTACAGAACTTCCTTGACATAAGATAGCAGTCATTAAATGGTCTATAAATGGCCCAGCAGACAGGTCCCAAAATGCAACTGAGAAGTAGAATTGATTGTTATGTTTATAGCACGTTTGTACCAAGGTCCTGCAGGGCTTTGGTCTATGGTCTCACATTGTTTTTAGTCAATAACTGGGAAGAAAACATCAACCTTTTTGCAAATGTCACGAAGCCCAGGAGAGGGATAAATAATGAAAAAGGCAGACTACTGATCCAGAGCGCTCCAGATGGCCCGGCGAGCTGGGCGCACGGTGAGGGGTTGCTTAGCACAGAAAAGGCCGTGTGGGTCACGGCCCCAGTGGGGCCAGGCTGTTGAGTGCTCTGGGGAAGCCAATGTCCCTCACTGCAGAGGGCTCTGCATTCAAGGGGGCTGTAACGTTGTGTTTGAAAGGGCTGAGGTGATCCTTGAACGTATGTTCAGCGGCGAGGTGTACCTGTCTATCACCTCAACCCTGCCTGGTTTATTCTCCACTGTTCATGACAGCCCTTCTGTTGTCAAAATCTCCCTGTTCTCTCTCCTCCATGACCCTTAACCCAAGAGTTTAGTAAAAGTGCTTTTCTTCTGATTCATGCTGCTTTCAAATGATAAACCTAATACCCTATCTTCTGGCATGAATGAAGACTCTCTTCTCACGCAGTGCTGATCATTTGAGGTCGCAGAACTCCACATGTTCTGCTAGTGTGTAATTCTAAGGGCCTTATTCTGCTCCACTGTAGTCAAGCTCTCAGAAATAACCTATGAGGTAGCCCAGAAAGCAGTCTCATCAGTGGAAGTGTGGAGCATTACCCCATGGATTTTTGCCCATAAATTTCAAAAGCTCTTGTCTGAGAGTGATGCCTCCCAGTTCTAGAAAGAGAGTGCCTGCCTTGCTCCCATATCAGGGAAGCAGTTTGAAGGAGACAGAATCATGTGTGAAGCAACCAGGAAGTCAGAAGACTGGAATTACTGAAAAACTGAATGACAAGAGCAAGACAAGCTCAGAGCAAAAACCTGAGCAAGGAACAGACACTGTCAAAGCACAAACTGGATGTGCCAAAAGGCATCTCACAGACAGTTTGAACGTTAGCCTTTCCTCCTTCAAGCTTAATACAGAACGTGCTCCACAAAGTACCCACCACGTGCATTTCCATCAAAGAATATCATGTATCACCATCTTGGCTGTCTATAGCTGATTTGTATCCATTTCAGCATGATGCTGCCAGTAACCTAGTGTTATGTTTTCTGTGTACTAGAGTACAAACTCAGATCTCACCAAGCTCTCAGTGGACCTACAGACAGGCAAAGTGTAAATGTCCTGCAAAGACTTACGAACAACAAGCTACTGATCTCTGATTCACATGCCAAGAACTAACAAAAATACAAAGAAACTCTTGCAAATCCTCTTGGGGGCTATTCACTACATAAATTGACCTGCATGTTGAGGTCCACATGACTCTCCTGCAAGTAGATCCTTAAGGTTGGAAGAGACCTTTAGAAATCATCTAGTCCAAATGATGCTACACATTTCCCAATGATTTCTGAAGGGTTTTTGTTTGTTTTTAGTGTCGCTGAAAAACAACACTTGGATTAACAGGTCTCCCTGACACCAAAGTCTCTCGTCCCCAGTGAATCTCAGTTGTCAAAGGCTGGAACTGTTTCATTTCCCCAAATTAATCCAATGCTGCTACACTTTGAATGCATTGCCAATCCTGCCAAAGGATGGGAAACAAGGCATTGTCCTAGGAAACATCTATTGTCAGAAAAGTAAGAACTGTGAAGAAATTAAGTGTGCTGATTTCTGACCTTTTTGTCAAGAATGGATCCAGAAAGCAAAATGCAGCCTGGACAAAACAGCAACCAAAAGGGCAGTAGAAGTCTTAGTCCCACAACAACAGACCAAAATAACAGAAGCTCACTTTCTGCGAGCGCAGGGAGGAGAGCAGGCTCAGGCTGGAACTTGAAGAGGCAGCGCTGACCCTGCTAGTGCCCCCAGAGGGACAATAAAATTTTCATCAACTCTCATGGGAAGAGATCTGTGGCAATGCCAAGTGCTTCTAATGATCTGAGCCTGACTTTCTCTTTTAGGCAAGATATTTTACAGACACAAAAGTAAACACAGTTGCATACAGATCACATCCCTGGCCTATGCAACCAACTGCCTCCAAAGTGGGCCTGAGCCTCAAGGCATTGCAACTTATACAAGAATACTTGTGGTTTCCAACAACCGTGCGTGTGTTACAGAGAGGGGAATGGGCTTCATGGAAGGAGTTTCTATCCAAGCAGCTTAGCCTTTGCACAGTAGGCACTGAGCATTCTTTCCGAGTCATTAACTCAGCTATTTTGCGCAGCAATAAGCCTAGATAAGAAAACAGCCAAGAGCTGCACAGATTGCCAGAGAGGGGTGGGATGGAGCAGAGGTCCCTGCTTCAGTTCCTGACAAAATTATTCACTTTTACTCCTGGGCCTGGATAGCCGCTCCACTGGCACAGGTTATCAATAAGCAAAGAGAGTCCCTGTACCATTGGAAACAAATCGAGACAACAGGCCTTGACATGACTCTGGTGAGAACCATCAAAACCAAACACTCTAAGGGCTGGTGAAAGTCCCCAGTGGCCAGACTGCATGAACACAAGCAGCCTGGCCGTGTGCTGGCTCACAGTGATAACATTGTGTGCCGAGATTGGCACGCAGTCCAGGTGAAATCATGGGCGGAAAAGCTTCCCGCCCCGCAGGCCTCAGCGGTCACACGTGTAGCTACTCACCGGCTCTCCCCGAGACGCCACCCAGCTCTCTCCCACACTCGAGGGGAGATTCTGTCCTGCTTGACTTTATTCTATTCTGTGGTAGAGCACCAGATCACAAGTGGCCATTGTGTTTTCTTAGGAAGTACGCTTAGAGAAAGCACCTGATCCCCTGGCTCTGCATCAAGGCCCAGAACCTTGTCTGATGCATATCACTGCCCCAACCTCCACCTGCAACAGGGTTTGTCTTTCACACTCTTCTCAGACATTTCTAATGGTAGCATTGCCCTACCAACTTCTCCCCAGCATACTTTTTTCTTCTTTCAAAGTTTGTGGGAAGGAAGATCCTGGCATTATGAGAACATACTCTTTCAGAGCAAAATTTAAAAAAATCTCCACTGGGAGAAAAAAAAATCATTCTTGTTTGGCTCAGAAATACAGAAGAAAAACTATTTGATGTTTAACGTTTAAAATATATGACAAAGCCGTAGATGATGGCATGCAAAGGAATACCTTGCCTTAAGGAGAATTAAAGCAAGGCAAGCAAAGCTGACAAGTGACCATTAATACTTCTTAGCACTGAACGTCTCAGTGGATGCCAGTGGAGCCTCCTGGGGTTTGGGCTATCAGTGCAGCATTACTCAATAAAAGCTGGACCAAACCTAAGGCACTCTGATTCTAGCCCGTGTCCCTTTCCCCCAGTAAATGGGCCTTGTTTTTTCATGCTGAAGACTCGGTCTCCTCCTGCCCTGCAGAGCTCAAGGGAGCCTCACAGGTGCTGCCACAAGGGACAAGCAGGGCTCTTGGGAGCAGGGCAGCGTCGCGTGGTGCCCGCCACCCTCGGTGGCAGCGGCGCAGCAAGCCTGGTGCTGTGGCTCAGCCAGCTTCAACTCTTGTCATTGCTCCCAAATCTCACACTCAATCCTGTAGGTCCTGACATCGAGCTGCCCCTGCAGTCTAATGCCAGAAGGAACTACTGTGACTATCTGGACTGACACTTTGCAAAACTTGGGGCAGAAGACTTTGCAGAAATCCTCCTCATTCCATGAGCTTTTTGACAAGAATCCAGCCACAGTTTCAAAGCTGCCTGTGTAGAATGCTTGGCAATTCTCAAAAAGTTTTTCCAATAATTAATTACATACAATATTAAAAAATAGTGCCATTTCTCACATGATCCTTTTTCCAGTTTCAAATTCCAGTTACTGGGTCTTGTTACACCTCAGCCTGCTAGACCAGCGAAGCCATTGTCAAAAGTCTCTTCCTTATGTAGGTATACTTAGGCTCTGAAAAAAATAGCATTCAACTCTATCCTTTTCCTGCAGCTCTCCAACCTCTTTCATTGAAAAGCATGTTTCACATTCTTCAGCAACTGCCAAGTCTTTTCCCTGAGACCTCTCCTATACAGGAACTACCAACAAAAGGACTGAACAGAGTATTTGGTAAATGACTCTACTGCTGCTAAAAACACATACAAGCAGACTCCTCTAGGGTTATTTATCCTGAAGTTACTTACCCAAAAGTCACGTGAGGTCCCCTAGCATCCTCCTGGAACGAGCCACTGTAACTCCCACTTCTTCCCTGTCACTGTTTCCCAAGTGAAACTTGCCAACTGATAAGCACAGTCTTTATTCCTTATTCTTTGACACAAAACATGGTACAATAGACAGTGTTTTGATTGGCCCCATTTTTCTGAGTGATCCAGACTGTGGCAGTGATGTCTTATTTTTTATTCATTTTGTTGTTGTTGTTGTTGCCTTGCTGATTTTTGAGTCATTCCTACCGATCAATAACAATTTCATTTTATTTCAGTTTATTGATAGTAGAGTTCAATAGCACAGAGCAAATGATCAGCTTCTCAGTGCTTATTCTATCTTACAATTAGACATCTCCACCTATTTGGAAAGTGACAGGGTTTCTGTGAAGTTCTAGCGCCTAGAAAAAAAAATAGCTAAAAGCACCATAGCAGCAGTGTCCATTCCTAGCTCAGTGTCCCTTGTTTAACTTGATTATAAATGCTTTAAGGCAAAAGCTATCACTTGACTCTCAGTGCGCAGGGCCTACCACAAGTGGGCCTCTAACTTAGGAAAAGCTGCTCGTAGGAACATGAATATCCTGTACGCAAAGTGTCTGCAGTGCAGTCTCCACACATGCTTTAGCTTCACTCTCTGACACAGGAGCTAGTCACAGTGCACATTAAAATGCGAGCTGAGCGTAATGCAAGAACAACCTGCCTTCCCCGCCCCAGAGATTTGATTTTAGCTGTGGGTGACGCTTTGGAGGGCAGGTGTAACCCATGTCATCCAAGTCTTTGCTGGTCCCTGTATCAGACCACATGCCAGAGGGGAGGCTACCACACCCCAGGCTACCCGGGTTTGGGGTTTCCAGTGGGCAACAGGTGTGAAACACTAGTGCTTGGTGACAGTAAACACCAACCCTTGCAATGTGCTACTGGATATTAAACCACTAGTAACCTTCCCTTCAGCCCCCTGATAGGGACCAGGAAACACAGAGTAGTGTTTTACAAGCACTTCTAAGCCTCAACATCCTGCATACTCTGCTTCCCAAGATAGAGATGTGACATATGGTGACAGAGCCACGATGACTTTAATGCAGACAGTCTGTGCACTAAGAACAGCTTCAAAGGTGCAAGAAGAAACACAACATCAGAGGGCTCTGCTGTCCCAGCTGCGCTCCTATTGTAATCAAACTAATAAGTGGGTATAAACCAAGCATCTATGACTATTGCACATGCACTTGCACTGAGATTCAAAAAGTAAAACAAATTCCAGCAGTCACATCTCCCTTCACATTATTTTGGGAAACACAGACTTACTCAGAAAAATATAATACTGAAGAATCAGATCATGGTGAAGACCACACCCTCAAAGTGATTTTGAGGTAGTTACGTAGTGGGTAAGTCTGGCTATCATTGAGTTTCGAGAGGACAGCAAGTCTTTAGGACTTTTCATTTGTGTATGTGACCCAGGCAAGGCTCTTAGTCTAGCTAGCCAAAAGAATGACATTTGTCCATTGCATAAAGCACAGTCTATACTTCTCCCATGTCTCCCCAGTTGTTTCTCTTCCTCTTTCCACCTGCCACATTTTCTTTTTGGCTCCTCCCGTTTCGGTCTCACTCTGGTCAATCTTTTCTTGGTCATTCATTTCTTCTTTTTCCCCACATCTTTTTCTTCAATACCCATCTTCTTAGATCATCCATGCCGGTAGCACTGGGTCTCCTGTTCCCACCAGACCAATGGTCTTCACTCCCCTCACAAAAGCATATTCCAATAATATTTGACCTGTATGGAAAAGCAGACACCTCCTTGTTACTGTTAGACTCTTATTGCTTCATACAGGAAGAGCCTGTTTATAGCCTTGAGCCTGCAAAGACTTCTGGAATTTGAAATGCTTTCTCCTTCCATTTTCAGGGCAAACAGCTGAGGAGACCAGGAATCCTGCCTCCCCTCATGAATATCTTGGCCTTCCAGATACTGATCTTACCTTTAGATCCTGCAGCTAGCAAATGTGCTATCATATATCTCAGTGTTTACCCAGCCTATGCAACCTGATAGGCCACCTATATCGAAAGGAGTGATTAGCATCTAAGAGTAGATGCAAGGTGACCTCCCTCATAGCTGTGATACATTTTTGGAAGGGCAGACAAAGTCAGAAAGACTTATTAAACCCTTTGATCATTTAAGTTTCTGGTTACCAAATAATCACCAGCATCCTTTCCATACACCCATTTATTCTTAAACACACGAGCCCCCAACCCCATTTCTGCAACATCAGCATTTATGCCTAAGTCACATCTTCCTGACAGCTGCACCATCATCCCTCAGCAGTCCCAGGAACCAACTAACAAGTGTTCACCATTTTGCAGCTGATGACCCAGCACACGTCTGGCTTACAGCACCCTTCTCCCACATTCTGCAGAATCCTGATCCCTTGACTTGAGCAAGCACTAGACTACAATTTGAAAACTGTTTCTTCTAGGCCCCCAGAAAAACTCATTCAAGAATCCTCCTAACTGTATTTCATGCCTTCCTTTAGCTTCTTTCATTCCCATCAAAGTTATTACATTCACATACTCTGCTCAGGCACATTCTCACATGGGCAAATTACCAGAGGGACATAAGGGAAGCAAAGCCCTTCCTTCTCCACGCCTCCCATGGCAGTTTAGCCTAGTATTACACACATCCCATTGCACTGCTGATTCCCTGAACATTCAGTTTATCATTATCATAGCTGACATTTTAGAGTGAAGATGCTGGATGCCATTTCCCATCCTCCAGGAAAAGGAGAGAAGAAAACCTAACCTTTGATATGGCAACAATACTCTCTCTGCCAGCCCTGCATAGTGCAATGACCAACCTAGCGTGCCTTCTCTGAATGGAAAACCTAATGAAATCAGGCACTGACAGTCAGAAAGGCAGAGGCAAAATTTGCTTATGGAGCCCAAGACACTTAAATGAGACCTAGGCATGTTACCAAAATGCAGACTTTGGGGACATTACTGACGAAAGCCATAGACTTTCAGGGTGAGGTGACATCTTAGGGAATCTAGGTACTAACAAAGGTTGCCAGGTGGCATACTGGTGCAGAAAAAAAGTTTAACCATTTTCCAGGTGCCTAACCAGGTGCTGGACAGTTAATAAGTATTTAGTTCAAAGGGAATTAGATTTTTTTTTTTGGTCTCTGAGGCATTGTGAGGCATTGTATTCCAAATACGAACACAGTCAAGGGGAGATTTTGAAGTGCAGGAAGAGGGTAAAGGTAAAAGGAAAGAAAATAAAAGAAAATGCCAGTAACTTGTTAAAAAACACTCAGGTAGAAAAGAAGACATTAAATACAAAAAGATAACAAATAAACATGAGACTGGGACAGAGTACATGTAGTGAAGCTGAAATCTAATTGAAGAAGCCACCAGTAAGCCAAAGGAGGAATACGAAGGTGAAGGATGGCCAGGATAATTTAGCAGGAACTGGGAGGTAGCAGAAGAGCGTGAGGCAGGGAGCTGGGGGCTATAAGCAGGGCAACAGGACTGCTGAGTTTTTCAGTTAAAAGAAAAAAAGATAAAAAAAAAACACACTAGGTTTTAGAAAGACTGGTGAGATTTAGCTGGTCCCTATTCAAGACAGAACACAATTACAGTACAATACATGCTAATCTGGATATCGCTGTCAGGGAAAACTGTGAATTGTCTGGGGGTGATGAAGAGAGGTCTTGGGAAAAGATCACACATTGAATTCTAGGTATTGGTAGTAGATGATGGAAGATTGGAGAAAAGGGGAGAAACTGGAACAAAGAGATAGTAGCACAAGAGGTTGGTCAGAAACAAAACAAAACAAAAATCATAAAAAAAAAGCAATGGGAGAGAACAGTTCAAACGCCCAGGAAGAGGGAGAAAAAAATGGTGGGAGAAAATAACAAACACCTAAAGGTGGCTGGAACAGCACTAGATATTTTTAGTGAAAGCAACATTGCGATGGTGGAACTGAAAACTGTCTTCAAAGAATCCAAGCAAGAATCAGAGAGGAAGAATATGCCAAAGATACATGAACCCAAGGAACAGAGGAGTTTGCTCCAGCCAGCCAAGTCTGCCACATGTGGAACTGATTTCAGGGATGGTTATAGCACTAGTGCTATATAAATGAAATGGGATAGTAACAGTCAGTGGATAGCACAGTAGAGAGCGGAGCTGGAGCTCAAGAAAAGCCTATGCTGAGAGCTGCAAAAGCCTTCTTTTTTGAGCAGAGCTGGAAAAGGGAAACATCAAGTCAACGAAATTTAAACATTTCATTGTAATTGATTTCACTAGAAGCACAATCTTTGTTGTTTCTGACAATTCCTTCCTCTAAGGCTCGTTTCAATTTTCATCATTTAAACTAGTTACACCAGTAAAATTGAAATCACATGCTCAAGCCATGAAAAAAGTGAACGTCTTTGGTCCCAAGTTATTTGATAAAAATCTCTAAGGTGATCCTTTTTGATTTTTCAGAAGTTTTTCTTAAGCAGAAAATTGACATTTTGATTTTTCTCTCCAGTTCACAAAGAAGGACATTTTAGATCTAGCATCTTCTAAAAACACATGTTTTTAAGCATCTGAATATTCCCATTCAAAACAAAAATTTATGTAATGTAACTGACTGAAAATATGAACTCCAATTTTTTTTCTCCTTTAGTAGCAAGATTCTTTGCATGAGTTTGGCACCAGTTATACATTCCAAAATGACTTACTTGCTCAGTACTTGCTTGTGGTGTTTTATATCCAGGGGTCCTGAATTGCTTCCATAACAAGGAGTCCTCCAAGAGCATCACTGCAAGTTGTTTGCCTGTAAAAAAAAATTGCAAAGTTGCTCCAGACCTTACCAGAGAAGCAAGTAGCAGTTACATATTCAAAAATAAATAAATAAATAAAAATACAACCACCACACAACAGATTTAGTGATACTTAAGGTTTGCACAAGAACCAGTTCAGGGACTCAACACCCTGAGAGAGAGAGAAATCAGATATTTCTGGAAAGCAAGACGAACAACAGAAAGTCTGTGCATTCCTTCCCATTACCATGTTCTCTATAACTAACTCTGAATATGCTGGAATCACTCCAAGCTGCTTACATTTGCAACTCCACTATGTATGGAAAAGCAATAGCTATCCAAACTTCAGCAAACTCTTACACTAACACAAAATTTGTGCGCTGCCATGCCAATCATATCAGCAGCTCAGGAACATCTGGTGTGCATACATCTATGAAGTTATTCTGTCCTAGCCTTATTTCAGGTTAGAGCCATTTCTTTATTACCGTAGTCTGCATCTGAGTCCCATACTGGTCACCGGCTACAGGCGACTCAGCCTCTCACACCCTGCAACATTTTCTGCAGGGCTGCTGAGGAGATTACACCAGCGATGGCATTTTATCAGCGCTGCTACGAGGTGAGCGCAGACACGATAAGGAAGCGTTAAAAGTCAACGAGGTGCCATTGACAAGGACTGAAGCTGGGCTCACGCTTCCCCACCGGTCATGTGCGCGTTGACGCTGTGCAGTCCCGTCGCCCTCTCACCAGCTGCTGCCTTGGCAGGCACCACGTTTTGCCTTCCCGCTCCGGTATGTGACCTCCTGTCCGACCAGCCTCCTCATCTCCGCTGGAAATAAAGCGGCAGTCGCAGCATCAGGTCTGTAGGGAATAAATCCTCTGTTAGGCACCCCCTGAAACTTTTTTTCATTAGTATTAAAGAGTTTTTCTTGGGTTTGGGTTTTTTTTGTTGTTTGTTCTGTTTTTTCTTAATTGTTCAAGCCTGCTGATAGTTTAGCTCCTTCCCATTTCCATCCCCCCCAAAAAGAAGCCTACCTTGAAAAGATCTTCTCCCCACAGCAACTGCTTTCCCAGACAAACCACGGAGCACGCTGCCAGGAGCCAGGGACTCCTACAGCAGCTTGCCTGGCTTCCCGCCATGGGGATTAGCACCAGCCTATTCCTTGCCCAGCACATCTCTGGGCCCAGGCAAACAGCTGCAACTCAAGGACTCCATTAAGACCAAAGACATTTTCCCACCAGATTCTCTCAGACTTTCAGGGGCAAATAAAGAATTTCATAAGAAATTTGCTTTCACTCTACGATTTTGCCACAGCCACACAACTATCCAGTGACACACAGGCTTAACCATCCCCCAGAGCAATACATGCTGTTGGCCAAAACGCACTGGCTCCACACTTCCCATAGTGACCATTAATTTTACATAACCACAACAGAGATAGGCTAAATAGTCACAGACTGCTTGCAGCAGAGCAACCTGAAGTACAAGAATCTGTTCAGCAAACCAACATAAGAGGGATCAGTGCACACACCAGGGAAGCTTCCTCTTCACACCCCTGCCAGAGCTACCGCAGTGGTGGCCCAGTGGCTCACAACCCAGGAGGGTGCTACTAAGAACACCCCAGCTACAACAAATCCCCACAGCTGAGGCAGACACCAATATATTAATGTGTGGCAGGTAACTTGTCATATGGCCTCCTTTCCTAGCTGATGCAAATGAAACCCTTACCTGCAGGGTTGTACAAGAGCCCAGGTCTGGAAGAAAATCTCCACTCATTTCCAAAGATCCTGTCTGTGTGAGGCTGAGGCACTCTGTGTAGGTGGAACCAGGCAAGCTGTCTCTTACTGGTCCTCTAGCACCATTAATTTGCTTTCATAAAGACATAAGATGTGAGAGAGAGCTGCTGCTGCTTGGCATGTGTTGCTGGAAAATACCATCTGAGACATCACAGTGTTCTTTCCTAATCTTCGTAAAGATGCTAGCAACAAAATGAGTCAAGCATATTTTCTTGATTCAGATTTTTCTTTTACACTATTTTTAACGTGCCCTTATTTCCCACCAATGAGAAAAAAAAAATCCCTGAACCTAAAACAAACAAACAAAAAAGAGATCCCTGAACCAGTAAGTGAACATGAGGCACACAGAGGAAGGCAGGCACCCCTTGGTGCTCTCCCCATGGGGTAGGCAAACGCTGTGGCCTCTGCCCTGAGGACACCCTTGCGCTCCTCTGCGCCGCCCCAGGCCACCATTGCGGGAGCTGCGGCCTGGGACCCAGAAAACTCATGAGATTGCACAGTTTTGCAGGAATCCCACTGCTTCCTGGTTTTGTCTGGTCTTTCATAGTTTATCTGCTCCCAGCAGTGGACCAGACCAGCTAGTCTGCCGGTCTGGCATGTTGCCCCCCAACATTCTCCCAAAGAGTCTCCTTACCTTCTGTGAGCTTCAAGGAGTTCACGCTCCGCTTGGGGTGAAGGGTAGGTCAGTCCTTATCTCACATCTACACACATACAAATGTAGCCCTCACCAGTTCCCTTCCCAGGTCCCAGAGTTCCTGCCCCTGGCGGCACACTGGGAACCACATTTTCCTTCTGTGCTGTAGCCTTTCAAGCAGTGCAAAAAAATCACAAATATTTCCTAGAGACCCTTCAACTATAAGGAAAATCCTGAGGGGATCTACGACTTTCTCCTTTGCAGCTTTGGGTACAGGGTTTGTGCCCAGCGAAGAGAGCAGATCCACAAGACCTCTGCTCCCGGCTGGCTAAACAGAGTACCAGGTGACTCTGATTTACAACAGGAGATCAAGAAATCCCACACTGACCTGCAGCCACAGTGAGATTCAGAGATACATAAAGCTGTGCTGGCCCCCCTTTTTTGGGAAAACTTTTAGTTTTTAGTGCAACTAAGATGTATTCAAGGATGTGGGCTACAGAATCTTGCACAGTTTGATTAAAGAAATACTGTTTTAGTTAATTTTCCAAATGCCTGCTCACACACAAATTGTCTAGCAACCTGCTAGGGCTCCAAAATATACAAAGAAATTTTCTAGGAATGTGTTTGCATTCTTGCCTTTCCTTCTGACCATTTTAAGACCAATTGCACATATATATGTATATATATTTAGGTGAAAAACAAACAAACAGTATTTCAGAGCTTTGAGGAGACTGAGAGATGGGGAATCCTGCTTAGACCACTGCCACCTTGCTCTAACTGTAACACAACCTAAACACATCTCCAAGCGCAGACTAGCAAATTACATCTGTTTCCCTCTCTGCTAGTAGCTACTCGAGGAGAGCACCTCCAGACCTGAGTAGGGGTGGATGGGAAGAGTGGGGCAGATGCAGGTGGTCCTGTGTGTTTTCTTGCCGTGAAGATAAAAGTTTACAAGAGTCAAATGAAAAATGAGCAACAATGGAGGAATTTTAAAGAGGCCCAGGCTGCCACCTGACTCAGCGTCTAGGCAGGATATTGATTAGGGAGGCTATTCTTTACTCCTCTGCTATTGTTTAAGACTGGCCTCCCTCATGACAGCACCAAGCGTGGGAACACAGCAGCTTTGGTGTTAAAAAGTGCTTTTATCACTGAGCTGAGTAGAGGGGTCTCTGGGAACCAGAGATGGTGTGTGCGATAGTCAGGGAAAGGCATTCAAACCGAGAGCTTATTCTGAGACCAGCAAACAGCTCTGAGGCCCACTGACTCCGTACAGCACATCCGCAATCCTGCATTTCTTCTGAGCTGTGTACAGGCTCCGCTGAGCTCAGAGAGGCGCAGAAAGAAAACAGCTCCATCTGCTAAAATTTCCTCGGCTTTTCTTCGAGCAGTAGTCCTACAGACACACATACACCCCAAAAGCTGCCGTGATATCAGTTCCTATAAGACATACTCAGGCTAGTGTTAAGCAAGCCAGACTGGCTTCTAGAAAAATACTATAGTGCAGTGTGGAGAATAGGCTTACAGCCCATGTCTTCAACCTGCTTCCTGGGCAGGTTGTGCAAGCCAGGCTGGGCTGTAGCCTGGAATAGCTACCATAGCCAGATGAGCGTATTTCTTCTCCAATTAGCAGAGTCAGGCAAATGTATGGTCAAATAAAATAAATTCCAGTTAAATTATCGATATATTGGTAACTTACCATTCTGAAAAACACAAATCTTGTCCAAACTGATTGACAGGTACCCAGTTTCCTACTAGCTCAAGGTAGGAATGAAGCAAAATTTAGATAACTCTCAACGCACTCAAAAGCAACATGCTCCTCAACACTTCAGCCCATCAGATTTGACTCAGCAGAGGATAAACAGTAACCACCAACCAGACTTTCAGACAAGCAAAATGTTCCTGGATCCCCCCCAGGCTATACAACTGGCATTTTATATTCTATATTCTTTGTAGGTCACCACCTTATATATACACTTGGGGGCTTTTGGTCTTATCTACCCTTAAGACAAAAAGAGAAATGAAACTCCTTCGGGCACTGACTTGACAAACATCAGCACGTGAATTCACCAAATGAATGCACAGTGCTGTGCATAGTGCTGTGGATCTTCAGATGTAGGGCATGCTCTGTGCAGATGCTGAATACTTATTCCAGCACCTAGAAACACTCTCTGTAACTTTGCTTCATGTCTGTCTGTGTCAGAATACTCACAATTTGATAACGTTGTCAGTGAACCACCTTTTCTGCAGGCTTTCCTACTTCATTCTTTCCAAGCATTTCTAATCTTCTCAGTTAAAAAACAGTCCTGACTTACATAAGGTTCTCCTCCTCCAATTTGTAACAAATGGACAACTAACCTACACTGACTTAGACATTTTTTAATAGGTTAAAACGGATAGTCCTCCTTCTACAATAACCAGGTTAGCTTACAATAACCAGGTTAGTTTTTCGGGTTTTTTGTTTGTTTGTTTGCTTGTTTTTCAAAGATGATGAACATCCTCTAATGTTATCTCAGGACTGCTTCAGTGAGAGCTTTTACTGAGTTCCTACTCTAGAGCAAGCCATATCCACACTATGAGACGATGCCCAGAGCCCGGCTTGCTCTGCCCATACAAGCACAGTGGACAGTACAAGCTGGAACCACTTGGCACAGCAAGCACAAACCCTAGCACTGATACGCATGTCAATCCAGACATAAACAAAGCTGCTCCTGCATCAGCTCAGGAACCTAGTGAAGATGTCAGTTAAAATCATAGAATCATAGAATCGTTAAGGTTGGAGAGGATCTCTAGAGATCATCTAGTCCAACCCCCCTGCACATGCAGGGTCACCTAAAGCACATAGCACAGGACTGCATCCAAGTGGATTTTGAAGATCTCCAGAGAAGGAGACTCCACAACCTTTCTGGGCAGCCTGTTCCAGCGCTGTCACCCTCACTGTTAAAATTTCCTGTGGAACTTCTGGTGTTTCAGTTTGTGGCCATTACCTCTAGTTCTGTCGGTGACCACCACTGAAAAGAGGCCAGAACCATCCTCCTCACTGCCTCCCTTGAGGTACTTATAGACACTGATTAGATCCCCTCTCAGCCTTCTCTTCTCCAGGCTGAACAGGCCCAGCTCCCTCAGCCTCTCCTCATAGGGTAGATGTTCCAGGCCCCTGATCATCCTCGTAGCCCTGCGCTGGACTCTCTCCAGCAGTTCCACATCCCTCTTGTACTGTGGAGCCCAGAACTGGACACAATACTCCAGATGTGGCCTCAGCGGGGCTGAGTAGAGGGGCAGGATCACCTTCCTCGATCTGCTGGAGATGCTCTTCTTGATGCACCCCAGGATCCCATTGGCCTTCTTGGCCACAAGAGCACACTGCTGCCTCATGGTCAACTTGTCATCCACCATGACACCCAGGTCCTTCTCTGCAGAGCTGCTCTCCAGAAGGTCGGTCCCCAGCCTGTACTGGTGTCTGGGGTTATTCCTCCCCAGGTGCAGGACCTTGCGCTTGGCCTTGTTGAATTTCATGAGGTTTTTCACCGATCAGTCGTCCAGTCTGTCCAGGTCCCTCTGGATGGCAGCACAGCCCTCTGGGGCATCAGCTACTCCTTCCAGTTTTGTATCATCAGCAAACTCATCCAGCTCATCGATGAATAAATTGAACAAGACTGGACCGAGGACTGACCCCTGGGGGACACCGCTAGCTACAGGCCTCCAACTAGACTTGGCACCGCTGATCGCTACCCTCTGAGCTCTGCCATCCAGCCAGTTGTTAATCCACCTCAGCATCCACTCATCTAAATCCTTACCAGTGAGGAGTTCAAGAATAAATCATTTTACCCATTATTTTTTTGAATCATCATCATCATCATCATCATCATAGAATGGTTAAAGCTGGAAGGGACCTCTAGAGATCATCTAGTCCAACCCCCCTGCACACGCAGGGTCACCTAGAGCACATGGCAGAGGACTGCATCCAGAAGGTTTTGAATGTCTCCAGAGAAGGAAACTCCACAACCTCTCTTGGCAAACTGTTCCAGGGCTCTGTCACCCCCACTGTTAAGAAATTTTTCCTTAAGTTTCTGTGGAAAGGAGCCCAGAGCCCAAAAAGCAAACCAATAATTGTAGCAGGTTGCAATTTAAAGAACTGTTTTTCTCTCCTTGAGCTCAGTGGCATGATCATATTTTCAACACTTTTCTGACCTTCTTCCTGTTCCAAGCTTTGCTTGCTCTCAGACAGTGAAGGCACACATCTAATTTACAGGACAAAGGCACAGGCTCTGCTACTATGCTGCCATCAGCAATGTTATTTACCTGTCAGCATGCTTCTTGGCAGTTTCTCCCCAGGCCAGTTTCACCCTCCTGGGATGGCTTAGGGCCTGGCCTCATTAAGAACAGCTCCCAGTGGGCAGCATGGACAGCAGGACTTTTCTTTGGTGAATTAGGCTGGGAGAGTGGAGCCCTATGGCCATAAGCTGTGCCAAGTCATTTGCCAGTGAACAGAGCAGTCACAGATCACTGTCTAGACACCATCTTTTCCACCCACGCTGGTCAAACCAAAGAACCTCTGCCTACAGCGTCAAGCCCTCATTTCCTTTTGAGTGACCACTTGTCAGGGAGCTGCTCACAAGAATACTTTCTACAGCATTTTCCAGGAAGGGTTAACTTTATTCAGGAGTCTGGAGTACTTTAAAGTGGATGTGCTTCCTCTGACAGTGCAGTGGCCTGTACTTCTCCCATGATTTCCAGTTGCGACCACACTGCACCATGGCCATGTAAGGTTACTCCATCACATGAGTCCAACTACTACTCACACAAGGCATGATGTCTCAGACCAAGGGATATGACTGTGCTCAGCCACACCCTGGCACATTTAAAGCAAAGCATCAATCTGTGAACCACTTCAATAACTATTCTCTAACCAGAAGAGGAACTCGGAGACAAGTATGATCTATGTGGGACCTGGGGACAAGTTCCTCCATTAAAGAAGTCTCAAACATGACACAATCTTCCAGAAGCAACCTAACAAATCAAGAAGGTAGGCATGCATTTTGGAGACTCTTCATCACTAATAAAATCTTTCTGCTGTGAGAATGATTGTTGTTAGCCTTTTCTAACCAGAAAAACCCAAGCCACCAAAACAAAAAAGCTACTCTGACAGAACCCCACCTAAAACTATATATATATATAATATATATACTATATATATATATATATAAAATATCCAAAAGACTCTTATTCAAGAAGCAATCTGACCTCCAAATTAGGAAAGTTATTGAAGCTGTGGCATCCCTATGTATAGTATTACTAGCCAGATGGAGACCTAGATGGATATATTTGTGTTAGCTGCAAATTTAGCCACATTCTTATCTCTATCTCAATCACTAGTATATATTTTAAATAACATTTCTACTACAATACATTTTTTTACTTTATTAATCTATCGTCTGTGTTAGACAGCCTAGCTACTTTGATAATTTACTTTCTTTCTTTTACCAGTTCATGATCTGTATCAAAGCCTCATCCTTAAGCCAAGGTCACTTGACTTCCTACATAGCTTTATCTAAATAACTTTTTGAAAAAGTGAATTAAAAAAATCTTCTTTCACTACTTCCCTTGATGTGCTGAAGAAATCCTATATCCTGGTGTGATTATACGTACAGAAGCTGTACGTATCTCATCCTGTTATATAATAGCTTAATTCAGTTTGGAAGGGAGCTCAGGAGGCTACAACTTTTTGCTCTTTAACTTCATCAGCTGAGACCAAATTTCCTTTGTGACACCAGTTACTCCAGCAGTTCATCTTTAATACCAGAGACAATTTAAGAGTCTAGTCTAGACTCTGGCAAAGCTCTGCACTTGAAAGCACAATTGCAGCCTGTTTTCAGAGAGGGCAATTCGAGGGCTGCTCTGTGTAATGCAGGAAGCCTCAAGCAGTCACAGAGTTCAGAGGGTCATAAAATAGCTTAAGGTAAATAAGTGATGGGTTTTCTCTGCAGTTTACAACTCAATCCAGAATGAGCTCTTCCGTATTAGCCACAGTTAATATGTCACCAACTGTTCCAGGAACTGGAAAATACTGCAGGTCATTTGTGGCTATCACCAGCTGGTTTCAACAACTTAGGAGAAGAATAAAAGAAGCTGAAGACCCAGGAACTGTGATCTTTGGAAGTATCTGGCACTTACCAAAGCCAGATGATATCAATGTTGGAATAACATTCAATTTCTTAAGTTCCATCTTCTTCCTTTCTCACAGCTGAACCAATTGCACCTGGAAACAAAATATGGTTCAGTCCTGAGACAGAATCAGCATTTTAGTCCACTTTTCAGAGTGGAAAATAAATCCCTTTAACTATATGAAGTGATTTCTCAAGGTGTCTTTTTTATGCAAAGATAATCACAAGGATCTGGATCAAGGAGTGAAAATGGGAAGGAATGTTCAGTTGGAAAGAAACTTGTGTGGCCTGGATTTGAAAGATTTGACTAGAAGATTAGCTTAAATTTGCCCAGACCTGTTGGATAGGAATGGCAGAACTTCTCTCAAATGTTTTCAGGATGGGCATGTAGGAGGTGCAAGAAAAAGCAACTCATTTGATTCATACAGGTCAGCTACAGCAGCTCCAGGAGAAAACGGCTTCAGAGTCTACAATGAATCTTGGCACCTGAGGAGTTCTCCAGCTCCTAAGAATCAGATGTCATTAACAGCCCAAGCATCTACTCTCAAGGCAACACTCCCCATGTTTTCCAAATAACCTAGGAACTGCAGAGAGGAGTGCAAACTTTTCAACCCAGTAATTGTAATGTTACCTCATCATTTTCCCACCAGCACAACTCTAAGCTCTTTAGATTTTCTCCTCAATTGCACGCATGCATCAATCCTCCTCCAGCAAATCTCAGACCTCACTGATTATTATTAATAAAATTATTGACATTAGAAATGCTGACTCAAGAAGATGAGATTATTTAAGAACTTTTTACCAGTTGTTAGTTGAGTGATTCTACATCATTTCATGAAGTACCCTGCAAAACCTTTTTTTTCCCTATATTGAACTATCTGCTACTTCTTCTTCTGCTATATTGAACCATCACTTTCCCTGAAAAATTTGGTTCTTCACAAGGCTGTCCTGAAAGCATACAAAGAGTGTGGGCACTGTAAACAACATCAAGGCTCCTCAGTTTCCTGTTCTCTGGTTCTTCTAAACTCTCTTGCATGGCTTTTAACCACTGCCATTCATATTCTGAAACGCTCTTTCAGTGGTTACATCCTACAGTGTCCCTCTTTTGGTGACAACACTCCTAAATACTGACTGCACTGTCAAAAAATCAGTCTTGAGTTCCTTTTGATCTGAAAGAACCCCTTTATTTTCCTCCTTCACATATCATTCACATGGGTATCACATGCAAAACCCACCTATCCTACTAGCATTCATTACTGAGACATTTCAGTTTCTCACACTTGCAGAAAGCCACAAAATATCATCCCAGACCAGAAAAAAAAAATCTCATGATTTCTGTAGTCATTTTTATCATTTCTCAGTTGGGTGGGGGGGAGGGGTTGAGGAATATGAAAATGAGGTTTGTGTTTCCTCACCTATCAGCCAAACTCTGTATTTGAGTACACAATTGAAAGTTCAAAACCAATAAATTTACAGCTATTTTAGCTTGTTTCAAACACATTTAAAGATCTTGTTCACTGCTTTAAGAAAAATAATGAATAACAGCAAAAAAACACTCTCCTTGCTGATATCACTAACTAATCAGATTTTATAACAGGTTTCTGCAGAAGCTCATATAGGAGTCTTAGCATAGTGCAAGCCCACTTTCATATCATTCGTCAATCACAAAAAAAACAGAGATACACAAAGGAAACATTTCAGTGCAGGCTGGCAAGTTTGCATATGATTTTCTTCTAGTTGTCCTACGATCAAATTTCATCTTTGCATCTGCTGGCATTAAAATCAAGAACCTACAATGTGCAAAGGTCCCGGTGAAGAGGAAATCCCTGGATTAGAGAGCATCTAATACTTAAGATCAGAGTAGAGCATATAACACTATGTATGAGGAACAAGGGAGTAGAACTTAAATGAAATGGCAAGTTGACCCAGTGGGGAAGGCCCTATGCTAGATCACTGGCAGTACTGTAGTTAGCCCTCAGAGGATGTCCTAGCCCCGACTCCTCACAGCTTCAAATGTGAGGACATCTTGTGGCCACCTGGAGAGCCCTGCAGTGTCTGCAGTGGGATCTGAGTGGGGTCTGCAAGGCCTCAGCTGGGTCTGCAGAGCAGTGATGGCCGTCACTTCCTTCTCTTTGTGGCCGTAGGTGACTAACAGTTACATCTGCTTCCTCTGCAGGCTGCCACCTCTTCTGGGGAGTGGGGGCTGCTACAAAATGCCGAGCATTCTGCCCTTTACCAGGAAACACAGGTGTCCAGGAACACAATTAGGGAATCTTGAATTGACCAAGTCCTTCATCCTTCCAGAAAACAAAGCTAGATGCAAACGCTTCCCAAGATATAAACTTTTCTCTAGCTAATACTCAGCATGCCATGCTGAAGAGTGTAGGTGCTGAATGCAGCCCTATGTGTCTATTGCTTTTGTGCAGTCAGATACAAGTTCCAGCATGAGAAGAAGGGATGTTCACTTCCCTCTCACAACTCAAGTTGACCTCATGGCACACTTTGGATAGAGGAGCCTCTTTTAAGGCAACTCCCCTAGGTGCCATGTGCCACAACATTGCTGGGAGTTAGTCTAGCTTGCAAACTCCTGCCAATGAAAGAACTACAACTTCGTTCTGTGTGTGCACATGCATGCTCAAAGCACGGACGTTTGGTCTTCTGGTACAAAATATCATTCTCTTCTCCTTGGGCCAGCAGGGTCTTCTTACCCTCTCCATTTGCTATAATCTGCATTGTTCACAGAGGCTTCAGAATCCAACCAAAAGTGCTTTGAAGAGCCACTGCTCTTCAGTTTGTGTAACTAGTTAAATTCTTAATTTAACCCAGAAGATTCTGTTTTGAAAGGGTTTCAGGCCATTGCAAAAGAGAACAAGACGTCTGGAAGCAAAAAGCACCATCTCAGAATTCCTCCTTAATTCAGGCTGTTTTCTTTCGAGCCCTGCTCATGACTGTCCAAGCACGTATCATTTTTTTTCCCCAAATGCTTTTACTGTTTCTACCTTTCCAGCTGACCCTCAGGGACAGCTCTATTGCTCTTGGCCTCCAGAGCAAATTCAAGTCCAGATTTCTCTATCTGCAGCAGAGAATTCATAGAGCAGGTCTGAGGTCCTCCCACTCCACAGGCAAGCTAAGTTTCTTTATGCAGAGGAAGGTATCTGTGGCTCTTGTGGGTTTTCTACACCAGCAGCATTGCTAAGGCCACATCTCTTCTAAACGCTCAAGCTTTAGAGCTGAGGGGTCCTGCAACACCATAGCTATCTAACCCCACTCAGTACCAGGTGCTGGCACTGGCACCCCATGGCTGGTGGTGCATGTGGCATGGCAGCCAGGTAGGGTGAAAGGTCCCCCACTCCTCTGCCTTCTGCCAGCCGGGACCCTCTGCTGCCCCAGAAGGCTCTGGGCAACTGTTTTGGCTGTTGGTGATAAAAGTGGGAGCCGCAACAGTTTACAACGTTTTCCAGTCTACTGCATTTGTGCAGAGGGATCTTTACCCATGTGAATAGCTGTAACTATATGAAGTTACTCACATGACCAAGTCGTTGCAGGATCCCAGTCTCAGGAATTACTGAGAGTCCAACAGTGGTGAGCAACTGTCAAAAAGACACAGCATTATGTTTGGGGTTCTACTTATGAGAACAAAGCATGAATTAAGCGACAGCAGTCCAGATGAGACAGATTCCAAGTCAGTACAAATAAAGCATTTTAGACTGCCAGAACATCACCATGTGACTTACATGTGGTACCCTTTACACAGAGGCAATTCGGAACCATACCAAATAACTGCTGCCTGCCTGGGAATTCCCCCAGCAAAGATGGCCTGGTTAGGGATGTAGGATACCTAACCTTCAGGCTGCTAAGTGTCACTGAAAGCAGTGCAACCCAAGGATGTCCTTAAAATTAAGTAAACACCTATAGACGGTAATGAATTAGGATGTTGTACTGTTCTGTGTACTTAGCTGGCTTATTTGTTTAAACTACCAAGCTTAAGACCCAGTTTATTGGGCCCTTCCAGAGCTCATGCACCCACTTTGACCCTCTTATAAGCATTTAACTCAGATAAATTAAAAGTAAAAAATAAACCAAGATCTGCTAACACCTGCTAATGCAAGATGCATTATTGCCCTAGGTGTCACAGAACAGTGTAGTTTGGCATCAGTTAAATGACTGAGGAGGCAAAGAAAGAGAATTTTTGTAGCGAGCTCTTCCTTTTTTGTGAAACACAGTTACTGAATTGTTCAAAGCCTTCTTGCACAGCTGTGTGTGCTCAGTACCTCTCAGCATCTGATTTTTTAGAGACCATATTACACCATTGATGGGAAAGGAGAGTTCTTCCTATATGTTTCCTGGAAGCAGGTTAAAAATTCTGTTAGTGGACAGCCCTCTGAAAAAGGGTTCTGCATTAAGCAGAGTTTGTAAATGCTTCTCAGGTGCTTGTTTTGTTCTCTTCTTGGTACTTTGAAAATGATGAAACTTCTTAGGAAGAGTCAGACAGCATGAACATTTTCTACATGCAAGTCTAAGCTTGGCTGCCCGTTCTTCTCGCTAGCTGCATGCCAGCAAGTATCCAGCGACTTTATGGCACCGCTACTTTGGGCTGGCTGCATGGAGAAGCAGGCTGCAGCTGCTTCTGAGGGATATAAATATTTTTAGAGTCTGGGGGCTCAGGCACTCCAATAGGATTGAGGACACCTGGGTTCTATTCCTGGCACTTTTGCAGAGCTCCTGTATTGTTCTGCTCCTTGCTGCAGCTCTAAATGAAGACCTTTTCCTGCCAAATGTGTAATCTCAGATGGGAGATTTCTATTTGAAAATTTGGGCCACATTAAAGAATTTGGGGTGGGGGGACTGGATTGTGAATACAGGGCTGGGCATTCATTTGACAACAGAATCCCACTAAAGCCATTGCACTGGTGGAGAGCATGAATGGCTCACAGGACAACCTTACTTGCACCATTTACCAGCTAGCCATCTGCTCCCTTCAGATATTATTTAATGGCTTTCCTTTGTTTTCACTGAGGCCTAAACAGGAATGAAATTGTGAGTCTTGTCGCTGGCCCTTTTAAATAAATAGGTCTGCCATCGCTCTAATAAGTTTGACAAGTTGGTCCCATGCCCTGAGCAGGAAGCTAATAAACTTTAAGTTGCTTTTCTATTGTTTTCCTAAAACAATTTAACTTCCTTTCTGATAGCCTTGAATTCCTTCATTAAAAATAGAGTAGCTGGGAGCCAGAGGAAGAGCTGAACTTGAGCCAAGTTGTGCTTACAATGCCGCCTGCGTAAGATCACACTTTTATCCTGATCCACGAAGACTCTTTAAAAGAATAGCGGGCGGACAGCTGCCAGTGCATATCAGGAGCAGCTTGGGAGCTAGTCTCCCCCCAGCATCAGTCCTTAAGGCTTGAGGGAATCTCCAGCCAGTGAGCCCGTGTCAGACCACAGTGGGAGGCTGAGATCCCGGGAGCTGGCTGAGGTTTCCTTACCCTGCCCAGCGTCCTCCCACAGACACAGATCTCTCCTGAGCGCCCAACACGGGCCGCTCTGGGGACTCAGCATGCCTGAGGGGCTGTGCTAAACCTAGCCCTTCCGTGAGCTCCATCAGCTCCTCCTGCTACCTGTGTGGGCTCAGGAGAAAGAGGTAAAGCGCTGTCCTTTCTATATATTCGGGTGTATATGTGCGAGAGATATGTATGCTTGTATGTATGTATGTTTGTTTGTTTGTACTTGCACATGTATAAATACTTGCATGAAACAGGAATTCATCAAGTTAGAAGTTTCATATTTATAGAAGAAAGTGAACTCCTGGTGCCTAAGTAGGTGAGGGCTCCTTTCTTGAAAATGACTTGCCTGAGATAGATCCTTTAGGCTCTCCACAGTTTGGTTCCTCTACCTATAAAACAAGGAGATTACTTGCAGGAGGTGTAATTACATTATCATTTGCAAAATATTTCTCAAATTCTCAGCGATGATGCAGAGTTGAGAGGTGGAAAGCAGTTGCTATGAGAGTACAGTGCTTTATTTCCAGTAAAGCTGACAACTAAGTTTTACATTGGGAAAGATGATCATTTCTTATCAGGGATGTTAAATTTTCTTCCAGCTTTTCTTGCTGAAAACTGCAGGCAAATGGTATGGACACATGGTGACATTCTCATATTCTTTTTGTTTCTACTTTCCTCTTTTCTCTCTCTGTGCTGCTTTGCAAGTCTGTTGCAATAAAAAACTGGAGAAAGGATGTCCATCTATAATGGAATGACTGGGAATGTTTTATTAAATAGGCACTGTGACTATACAACTATTCCCCCTCACTAAGGGGCCTGTCATCACATGCTACTCATGTTCCTTTGGGGTCCAGCCTGTCCTTGGGAATTTGCCTCCTGCTAGAGTGTACCTTAAAGACATCTCCAAAAGCCTAATCTATAAAGAAGAACTTCCCTTTCCCTCCTTCTGTTTCAGTCATGTCCCCACCAGGAGATTTTAGATAAAATGTTTCACTATGAAGGTTAACATCCACTTGAAATTTAGAGCAGGCACTAGAGGTATCTGTCCAGCAGAGAAGAATGCAAAAATCAGGTGTAGTTAGTGGAATGATGTGGCCAGTTATCAGAAATGCACCTACAGGAAGTTTCTACTTCAACGATTGCTCTTTTTGCTTCCCTGAAATTTCCTATTGCAGTAAATCTGATATTGTCCCCACAGCCCTCTGCAATGCAGGAAAGGACGTTTTCACTTCAGACACTCTCCTGAAGTTCTTCAATCCCAGAACATTTCCCCACATTTGAAACAGTCTTCCAACAAAGGCAGATGCTCCAAGAACCTCTACTCTGTGTCAAGAAGCTCTATCTTATGCGAACTTTCATCTATACTACTGCATGTTTGCAGACCTTCTGCATGAATTGTGTTCCCTTGCTCCTTTTTTTTTTGGTAATGAATGAAGCCTCCATGAAATATCCATGGGATCAAAGCTGAAAAGCTCATCACGCTGGTACTCTATTCACAATTTATCTGGCTTCTGCATAACAGGGAGTAGCTCTGATAAGGCAATGCAGAAAGTACAGGAAATAGAATCAAAAAGGGACCACTTGGCTTATCAGGTTCGATCCATTTGAATAACAGGCAAGTACAGCACAAATGGCCTTTTTAAAATTTACTAAGCTCTACCCTAAATCTCATTAGGTTCCTGCCCTCACTCTTGCTCCTGGAATGCTGTTCCAGCACCTCCTTCCCTGTTCTGTTGCTTAGAAACCTTCTGATTTCCAAACTAAATTCGTTCATGGCCAATTTATATCTATTTATTCTTGTGCCACATTGTCCTTTAGCTTAAGTAGCTCTTCTCTCTCCCTAGCACTTTCCCAACCCCCAATTTCTAAAAGTATTTATAGGCAGCAAATCTCTCCTCTCTTAACCTTTGTTCTGCCAGACTAAGGAACTAAGCTCCCTTCTAGTATTCACCCTGCAGGCACATCACACCACGTTTTAATTATGGTGGGTAGCTGCAGGAGCATGGAGTTCAGTGCAAAACAATTAAGTGCATAAAAGCTTGCATTGGTACTTGAGCTATTTTCACATCAGCTCAAATACCTCTGTGCAATACTTCAGTCAATTCTGTGACTGACAAGTAAATATACTGTCCATCCCTCTGATCAACTTGTTGCCTTTCTTTGCATCTGTTCTGGCTGAATCTCTGTCGCGAGTCAAGTGAGTGGTACTGCACACGCTATTCTGGGGAAGTCTCACAGCATCTTGGACAATGACATTGATCTTATTCCCTGCAACTGGAAATACTGAGACCTCATTTGCCTTTTTCACCCTCACATCACATCAATGATTCCTTCTCAATTGATTACTTTCACCCATTATTTTCTCCTAGCAGTTGAGGAACTCTCAGTTGCTACGAGATTCCCCATTCCTCTCCTAGTGACTTTGCACTCTTCCTTTTCACCTCACCTCAATTACTCCTGCCTAAAAGAGTCCTCAGTTCTAGCACTGGAATCCTCTGTCCTGACCATAGCTCCCAGCTTTGTTCCATCAGCAGATGCGTTAGCAGTGCCAAGGTAATTAACACAAATATTAAGAAAGATCAGTGCTAAGAGTCATCCTTGAGCAGCCTCACAGATAACTTCTCTTCTGCCTATTAGGGAACTAGTGTCTCCGTTCTGCCAGTCTCTTACCCACTTGAGGATTCCTCTAATAATCCCTGTCTTCTCTAGCTGAATGTTCTTCACTAATTGGTTCTTCTGGAACACCATATCAGATGCCTCGCTAAAGACAAGGTAGATAAGAGCTGGTGTGTTTCTTTTACTTAGAAGATCAGGAATGTCACACTATAAAACCCATTTACCTTTGATCAAAATATGGTACATTTTATTATATTTTTCCCTTACCTACCTGTTTTTATTTCTCCTTTCCTTAAAAATCTTTTCTACAACATCACATACTACTGAGAACAACAAGCTGCACCAGGTAAGCTTTCAGTTGTCGTTCTTATCACAGACTCACAGAATGGTTGAGGTTGGAAGGGACCTCTAGAGATCATAGAGTCCAATCCCCTGCTCAAGCAGGGACACCTAGAGCATATGGCACAGGAGGGTTTTGAAGATCTCCAGAGAAGGAGACTCCACAACCTTTCTGGGCAGCCAGTTCCACGGCTCTGTCACCCTCACAGGAAAAAAGTTCTTCTTCACATGGAGGTGGAACTTCCTGTGTTTCAACTTGCACCCATTACCCCTTGTCCTATCACTGGCCACCACCAAGAAGAGCTTGGCCCCATCCATCCTACATTCTCCCCTCAGGTACTTATACATATTGATCAGATCTCCTCTCAGTCTTCTCTTCTCCAGTCTAAACAGGCCCAGCTCGCTTAGTCTTTCCTTATACGATAGATGCTCCAGTCCCTTAGTCATCTTCGTCGCTCTACGCTGGACCCTCTCTAGAAGTTCCACAGATCCAGGCTGCGGGAGCATTCTCTTCCACTTGCTCTCCTCAGTCAAATCATAAAAGATTTGCATAGCAGTCTCTTGGGAAGGAGAGAAGAAATCCTTCTTCCCAGTTTGTCAGCAAGCTAAACAGCTATTTCTCTAGATGTGGAGCAGGAGATGCTGCCACAACACCTCTGTTTTCCCTTGAAGAAAGTGCAATGGGGAAGACAAGCGAGGATGTGCAGGGGCTGGGTGAGACTGCTCACCCAGGATACCACATCTCCCCTCACCTTTCTATCCCTTGCCTCTCAAACTGCCTTCACCCACTTTCCCTCAGCGTACCAAAATTAAAATGATTTCCTGAAAAAAAAAGAGGCCTTAGCAGTTACCTTATGTACATGGTGCAGGTACCTAACAGAAACCTTCTCCACCTATTCACTCAGCAGAACCAGATTGTATCAGTTGGATTCAGAGATTAACTCTGTAGAAGAAAGAGTATTCTACTCTAGAACGATACTGGAGTAGGAAAAGACAAGAAGTGACCAAGGAAAATCAGAGCTGATCACCCTGAATGTACAGCAAATGTCAGCAAAGCAGGAAGGGGATATTACTTTTCAGATGGTCTACCCAGGTGCTGCATTTCTATAGCATGACAAATGCTTGACAAGGCTTAACTAACCAAACCCAAAGCCTTCTCTGTGAGCTAGCTCTGTATTATTAACATCTTTCTTTGGATACTCCTCTGGTGAAATCCTTGACAATATCACTGGCATAAAATCAATAGGACTTAACATAGTAATGATTTATGGGAATTACTCCAAAAAGACCTAAAGAATACAGTGATATTATTCCTATTAAATTTCATCACGGGTATACCATTGTCAGGCAGGGCAGAGGAAGAACAACTCTAGGAACATTCCCATCATCTCTGAAGCTAGAAAGAAGTGGTAAATGATTATGGACTTTTCCATATTAGGAGTTTATGGAGCTGCTAGGGGAATTTACAGTGTACCTCATGTTCTGAACTAATCAATGAAGATTTTGCATGAGGGAGATTAGCCTTCTTGGAAAGGAGTTGCATTCTTACTTCAGAGCAAGAGTGCCACATAGGACATGACTCCAGAGTGGCCTCTGAACAGCACTTTCCCTGCATGGGCAGGCCTTCAATTTTCTGATTAAGCGTGGGGGACAGCAGCATTAGTGGGAGAACGGTGATTAGACTAGGAGACTTGCCAGGCCTGTGTTTTACTCTCAGAACCACGGTAACTTCTTGCTCACTACTAGTTGCTGCATAGGGACTGCTGGCTACTATGCTCTGGATGAAAAGGATCTAGCCCAGGAAGGATTGCTGGAGGGACGTACACCAGACCTTGTGCATGGCGAGTCGGTTCTCAGGGTACTGCAGTCTTCTGTGTAAATCGCACTCTCCTGACACCGGCTCTTTGAGACCAGCCTTTGTCCGAACCGGCATCTACTCTCATCACTGGAGCCTGACGTTTAGCAGGAATCAGAATCCAGATGCATACATGCATACATAAAGTACAAGACAAGCATTTATCCAAATGCATTTTCAGAAGGGTTGAAACGCTCATGCATCAGACAGCACGGCGGGGAGGGCAAGGCAGAAAACACCTCCCCAAATCAATGGTTTATTCTCTATTTATCCATAAGAGGGCCCGTGACACCTCCCTGGAAGCATCAAGTGCTCCTGGGACAAGGCTCCACCACTGCTGTGCTCCTGGTCCAAGCCTGCAGAGCAAGCCCTGCCTTACTTGTAGAGGTGCAGGACCCTGCTCCTTATGAATTCTGCTTTGGCTGGCTGAGCTTGAATAAGAGAATCAGAAGAACCTTCTTAGGTGATGTCCTACATGAAACCTTCCTAAACTCCAGCTGGGATGACTGCAGGGCAGCCCACTCTCTTCTTGTTTAAGCACGGCTTAGCCCTGGCGTGTTATCTGGGGAGGAGGTGCGAGGAACAGCGGCAGTGGCAACTGGAAGGGACAGCACAAAGGCAGCAGTCAGTGTGGCATGTCAGCATGGGGAGAGCGGCGCACAGAGACACTGAGGCTGGAGAGGGCAAAAGGAGACCCGTAGTCTTTAGGAAACTAGGTTTGAAAATAGATTAAGCTGGAGGGGGAGGAAGAGACCAAAAAAAAAAAGTGAAGGAAGAAGAGGAAGAAAGAGAGGCAGTGGGGAAGACAAAGTGACACAAGAAGGGGGTGGAGAAAAAGAGAGGAAGAGAGAGAGAACCATATTAAAGGAATAAAACCAAGCAACTGAGAAGCACAAACAGTCCCACTCCTCTATAAAAAGGAAAAGTGCCAAAGCAAGGAAAGACACCGTAAAGATACTGGAAATCAGGTAAGTAAGCATGAGGGGGAAACAACAGCACATCAGTAGGGAATCAAGTTGTTAGACCCAGGGGAAAATATCATGAGGGGATAGTAGGACTTGGTGAGGCAGGAAAAGGACAGCCAAAAATAACATAAGAAATATATGTTTTCTTTTAATTTTTCTCCAAAACAGTCCCGCTGATAACCAGGTGGACTAGGGACACCTTAAAAATTAAAACCCTTTTGTTATGAACAGTTACAGAACTAACAGAGGAGCCTCCCTGAAACGAATATGTGCACCAGCACATTTCAGTGTACAGGGAAGCAGGATGAAAGCCCCAAATACCCTCAGACAGTATAATGCGCAAACTGCAGTTTCTGTTAGATTCAGTCTCAGCATGCAGTGCGGCTGCTCTGGGGAGAGTGGTGAAGGGAACTCTTACCCATGAGAGGCTTCCAGAGTATAAACGCTTTATCCAGCATGTGTGTGAAGTGCCTATTCCAAGGCGTGCAAACGGCCACAGCTTCTTTTCCTTGAGAATGTTGTATCCCTGCTGCTTTGAGGCATGGAGCCTGGGAGCATAACTTAAATGTACAGACTTGCCTTGCTTGTGTCTCCCAGTCACATGCACCGTGCGCGCCGCGGGAGGAATGCCCTTCTCCTCCATCCCGACACTGCCCGGCAGGAGCATGCACAGAGCTAGAGGCAGGAACACCCTCTCCCGCTAGCGGCTTTTTGGTTTTTTATTTTAATTTCCAACTTTTTGTCCCCTTTTTGTACCTGGAATAATTATTCAATTACATTTCCATAATTTAATATTTCTAGCAGGGCCACCTCAGGGTTCAAAGAATCCTCCAGCTTGAGAATATAGTACTTGTTTCCTCGCACCTGGAGAGGAGCTAAGGGAATGTGTGTAAGGGTTGTCTGCTAATTGCTGCTTCTGATCTAGCCTCAGATCTGTGGTGACCCCTTAATTTCCCAGAGGAGCATTTTATTGGTCATTCGTAGTAACTAATGACTTTTGTGGGCTTCTGATTTCAATAACGCAGGTAAACTGCGGCAGTATCTCTAAGGTACTGTAAAAGCTATCAGAGGATTATGTAAATAGTATTTCTGGACTAATCTCAAAAAAGAAACTCTTGGACTGAATGAACGGTAATTGCTGAGCTTTTCCTCATCACTAAACTTGCCAGAGTACCTTCGTGAAGCAGTATGTATGTCCTTACTGCTGCTTATGTGACCCTCTGTTTGTGGCTAATGACTTTTATGCATGTAATATATGTGAGTGTGCAGCCAGGATTGGGTTAAATTCTCAGTTTCTATAGTTGCACCAAAATTCAAGGAATTCTGCATTTGCTGCTCCTTAGAAAATCCACTCTGAGAAGAAAGCACAACATTTCTAACTATTTTCCCCCCTTTTCCTAAGGACAGAACTCTAGTTTAGAATTCCTGAGAATTCAGAGTTTAAAATACTCATCACACTCTGCTCACTTGGGAACTATGTTAAGTATTCCTGCTACTATAAGCATTTGTTGTTTGTTGTTTTTTTTCTTCTTTTTTCACTCAGCAATATATTTTATCATACTTTAGTATTTAGGGCTTTCACTGGAAGAATTTGAAGCTTGACAGAACATCCTACCCCAGCCTATCTCCTCTTTTTGACCTTTGGAGAGATTTCACACATCCTGCACATTTGTTCTTGTTTTCTGACTTATCTAGCAGCATTGAAAATAGACGAGAAGGAATGAGTAATTCAGCACTATACCCTCTCATTAGGGAGCATATTTCAGAGACTGCTCCACACCTCAAGTGCTGTTGTATCAGGCATGAGGACAGAGGCTTAAAATTAGAAATGGTTCCCAGAAGGCACCAGAGAAACTTCAATCTTTGGGCTAGGAATTCATATAGAAAAAAAATAAATCAATGTTATGGCTATTGATAAGGAACAGAAAGTTCTATGTCATATTTCTTCAAAAGTGACCCTGAAGCAGTGTCTCTTACTTTCTGGGTGCATGTCTTTTAGATGTGGTCTAACTCATGGAAATTATAAACTTCCTTACTCCACAGTTAACTGAAGAGAGCTTTGCTTTGAACATATGTTGTTTAATGCTAAGTACACTGGGAAAAAAACACCACCAACAACAACAACTAGCAGCATCTCCAACCAGCTTTCAGAATTAATGAACAATTTTTATCTTAATCTCTCACTGCCTTAGTTCCTCAGCTGTAAAGTTGGGATAATATCATCCCCTCACCTCGGGGTGGTGATGAAAATAAATTAATTATTACGAAGCAATCAGATACTGTTGTGATGAAAGCCATAGGAAAACCCACGAGGAAACTAATAATTCTGTCTTTGGAACAGGACTTGAATAACGTACAGTAAATGAGGCACAGGCCACCTACGGAACAATGAAGAGAAAACAAAACATTGAATAGCTGCTGTTCAAGAAAGCCCCAGCCAGGCTGGCACAGAATAAGGCAGGCATCCTGTGCAAAGAATGAGGTGACAATGTGAGGATGTGGTTAAAGACTCCAGCCATGAGGCACAGGCACAAAGAGATTGAATTAAGATTGCTTAGAAAACTAACTCCCAGCTGCTTGGTTTTGCAAATTTAATATTAGCTTCTTGGTTTTGTTTTGTTTTTTAAGGGCGTGTGTGTGCATATGTATGTAGACACAATATATAAAGTAACCCACTCACAAGCTATAGCCAGATACCATCCTGGCTGAGAAATGAAATACTTGGAACTGGGGATACAGCAATCAGGTTAAAGTGTGAAGAGAATCCTACAGATCTTCAGAAATAAAGAAAGAATGAGATTTGACAAGGCTCTTGATACCAAGTGGGAAGTAGACAGTCGCTGAAGAATTCTCCTTTCTAAAGCTGAAAATAGTAAAAATTAGGCAGTGTAAATAGTTAAGGGGTCAAACTGCTGAAAAGCTGAGGCAGGACTACAAATAGGGAGCTCAGCTGTAAAGGAAAATCTGGGAAGGGACAGGCAGGGAAACATGATGGCATGCAGAGGGGGAGGGAAAAGATGGGGCAAGTCTGTGAATAAGAGTCCTCTCCTCTTCCCATTACCTCTCCAGTCCCTTCACTATTTTTTTCCAACACTGTTCTGACAGGCAGACATCATTTGCAGACTATGGACCAGCTTTAAATCACATAGAAGGCTTTTCTGCTGCCATATTGCTTCCCAGATGGTGCCTCCTATCACCTCCATGTCCCCTTGTACCAGCTGCCCCTACTGACATGATCACCTCACAGCAGAGCCTGGGAACTGCCTTCCTAAGCCAGTCCCGACATTTCTCAGCATGTTTCTGCTCTCTGGCACTCCCTTTGCCCTGTTTGGCTGTCATCTCAGTGTGTACACCACTGCCCAATTTAGTATCAACCACAAATGCATATAAGTTGGCTTCTCCTTACAGAGATAAAGATACTGTAAAGAGCACCAAGCTCTGTAATACTGAACTGGATATTTTTCATACTGTTAGTTAAGGAGTAAGCTAAATAAAATCTATTTGCCCGTTTGCAGCATTTATATCAGAGAGAAATGATTTTTTCCCCTAAAACAAAAGCCATATGAGACTTTACATGGCTTATATCAAGTCCAGTTTTGCTACATTTGTTGGCCTAAGGGCCCATCTTTGTAAGGCACAGGGGAAATCCCAAGAGAATCTGAGGGATTCATGTATACAAAATGCAAGCCTGCATAGCATCATGTAGTTACTCAAAGCAGGATTTTCAAACACCCTGGGCCACGTTCAACCTGCAACTCACCTGAGTTCAAGGTCTCTTCTGTTCCTGGTCTCCACCCTCTACATGAGGAACCTTTGCCCTAAGGTTTATATATGTCAAAGCACAGCTGGGCCCTGGCCAAAAAAAAAAAAAAGGGCATTAAATGTCCTAGATAGACAAATAATAAGAATTCAGTAAAATGGAAAACTCTTCAGTTTCCACCACCACTTCAGATGAAAATATTCTACATAATACTGTCATCTGTGTGTGTAATACATCCCTAATGTGTACACTTGGAGGTGCTGAGTGATTTCCCTCTGTCTGTGTCTCCGTGTACAACAGGGTATGTGTGTGTTCAGGAGGTGACAGGTCATTCAGCTCCTTTATCTCCTCACACACTCTCTTTTCTGTGAACTCTGAGATCCTCCACACTTGGAGAGCAGAGCGAAAGGACACCTCATCAAGGAATAACGAGCTGTCTGCAACTGCAGGCAGGGCCAATGGTCTGGACACGAGCATGACCCTTCCAGAAATTGCAGTTAACTCAGGATGAGCGGCGTGACAAGAGATACAGGATGACTGTCTTCTAGGACAGAAGCTGTTAACACAGAGCTCTGTCTTTTCCATTTCATTTAAGCATAGGAATCAAAATCACTGTCCTTGTTACTGATTCCAGCACAGGATTTTTAACACAACAAACCAAAAAGGAGCCTGTATAAATGTGCCAATCCGTTTTTTTAAGCAGAAAGGAATATGAACACACTTAATTCAGATCCATGCATGGATCAGAATTACAAAACTGGATAAAGCACTGGCCTATTTCAGGCAGAAACTTAACATAAGCACATGCTCATGTGTATGATGCCAGAGGGATAATGTTTGGATCACAGTGTCTAACGGGTCACTGTAAACATGTATGAAAGAACCAGCATCAGTAGCAGTGACCAGAAAAATATATGCTGAGGTGGGCTTTAGCAGTAATTTGTGTCCCAACCTCCTAAGAAGTCCCTGGAATTCAAAGCATTGCACCCACTCTGGAGAGTACAGTTCCAGCTTTATTCGGCTCCTTGCAATGTTGTAAACCACACATGCCCAAAAGCCTCCCTGTTGAGGTCCGAGCAACAGAGGAGCATGATACACTTGTCCTGAAAAGGTTGCTTCTTCCTTTGGGGTACAGATTATGGCTGCAGGCTCTGTCAGAAATAACAGACACTCGTCTCTTAGAAAAGCACCCCTCTGGTGGTGTGCCTGTTGCAGAAGGGTACATAAGGGCTTGTTATAGAAGGATAGCACAAGAGGGGTTTCTTTCAGATCACCAGGACACTATTGCCCTGGGGCACAAGATAAGGGCGTCAGTTTGCCCTGCAGCTATGGCCTGTGATGGAGCCTGTGGAAGCAGCCTCATGTTGCTGTTTTGAAGCCTAAGAGGGCACTGCTCAGAAGAAAGAACACAGGTTTGCAAGTCACAACCTGGGGGCTCCGTCCCCATGTTGACACATGACCTTGAAGAAACATTTTTCTCATTCTATACCCCAGTGGTTGTCATTTGCAAGATAGAGGTGACGGGATGCTGTGAGACTGAGCCACTGCTAACAGGGGGGCAGAGATATAGAAGTGAAAGGCATAGCTTTTATAAAAAAACAAACAAACAAAAAAAAACAAAACAGTGTTATCTACGTTTTCTGGTGGCCGAGCTGGAAGTGTTCTTCCTAAGTGTCTAGAAGTGCGAACAGCCAGGTTTGCAGTGCTGGGACCACTCAGGTCTGGCTGTTGCCTGACAACTGTAATGCTTCCCCAGGGAAAAGATCTCCACACAAGTGTCCCTGAGGTAGTATCTGTTGCACCATACACTCCAGAGGACCTGGTAGGAGCTGGCAGCTGGAGAAGGCCACAGGCAACTCCTAGGCACAGACCACACCACAAGTAGTCAAGATGCTCTAACTAAAGCAGGCTGTCAAATCCTTCACGTCCAGTGCTTAACTGACATGATTCCCTGTCCGCTTGGTGTCTCAGAAGTGGGGGGCTTGCCACACGGCCTTCATACACTAGGGCTGTGTCTGTTGCGAGACCCTGTTCATAACATCGCATGTCCCAGACCTAAAGTTGATTGGGAAGCCTGATTAATATCAAGTTGACGAGGGCTTCAAGGCAAAACTATGATATCTTTGAATTGTCTCCTTTCTTCCTCTTTGGGAAACACACTTCCCCCTCACAAACAGGCCTTTCTCGGGGAGCCTCTCTGGGTGCGCCTGGGACCTGCCAAGGGGAAGAGGTGAGCTGAGAGAGAGTGAGCAGAAACAATGCTATAATCAGGCTCTCCGCTTTATTTTAGAAACATCCTGCAGAGATGGCGTCCTCCTGTCACCTTCCTTGTGGGAAAAGTTACTGTGAAGTGTTGAGCTCAGCTATTTATATCTCTACTGATAGTCTCGCCTGTCTTTCTATAGCAAGGGAAACCAGTAGATTCCTAGCAACCCCTGGGGAAATAGGCTTATACTGAGAAGAGAATTGTGTAGAGAAAACATTCACATGGCAGGAACAGCCTGCCTGCCTCTTTGGTGTGAATTTCCCAGCTGCTCCCCGAAGCCATGGCTAGTGTGACCAGAACCAGCGCATCTGCCAGAGCAAGAAGCAGTGATGCGAAATGCCTGCCTGTCATCCCGACCATGTGGCATCATAAACAGGAAGGGCAAAAATGTTCTGAGAGCTACAAAAACTTATCCTCTCACCCAAGAAGTTAACACAAAGGAGAAAAAAAAAAAAAGATAGGAAGTAGCAGCAATGCATTTGCAAGCCAGCCTGGCATACTAGATGGTGCTGTCTCTGCAGGGGTATTTTTATCTTGGAATTCGGCAGTCATGAGGCCTGGAGCTGTGTGGATTCCACGCCTGGTCTGTGGCCTTGATACTTGGTTTTCCCCAGCTTTAATAGCGTTCCAGGTGATGATTAAGCTGGAATGGCCACGTTGTTGGGTTTGTGCCGGGCAAAGCTGATCTTTGTCACATACACATTTGCTGTTGCCAAGGTCTCATGACTGCGCACAACTTCTCTGTTGACCCAGCAGAAAGTTACTACGCAAAGGCACAGCAGTGCAATGGCACAGCCCAAGGGTCTGCAGGAGTATGCACAACACTCCTGTCAGGACGTTCTGCTATCAGCTGCTGAGACCCTGCAAAGATACCAGAGGGTTTTTTTATTTTTTTGCTGAGTCACACCAGAGTGAGACCAGATTCATGCAATTAAGTCCAAACGAAGAAAATAAAAGGTCACAGATGCTCCCATGCTGGGAGGTAAAACCATATGGGAGTCACAGTGGTCTGTGAAAGAGGAAAAGGAACTATATGGAAAATTCCCAAGAATAGTAAAGCCCTGAGGAGAAAGGTTAAGCCAGAGAAAGTCCTGCAGAGGCAGGGAAAGCTGTCAGGAGGTGATAACCATACTTCTTTGCTTGCTGGCAACAGACAGCTAGATGCTTTCTTCTGTTGCTTTAGAAAGCTCTTAGATTGGCACTGGCAGAACAACTCACTAATAAGTAAAGAACAGCTAAGCCACATATACAGCACTGAGAGGGAAACAACCTTCTCCTGGTATCAGAAACTCACCCTCCCTTTCCACCTACCTCCTCGCAGCTGCCACCTGGCTCTCTGTTGGACTGTAAGCAGGCATAGGAGGACATATTTGGCTCTCTGGGTAGCACTTGCTTCTCAGACAACAGCTCTTCATTTCATCAGCCTATGCAGGGCAGCAGCCACCAGGAAAGAAGAGGGAATGGCCCTAAAATCCAGTCTAAGCCCTACAGCTGTCAATCTTGGACCATTCTGACACACCTTCTCTTAAAGAAAATTACACATGTGTGAGTCAGGTAAATTAGTTACTCTAATGCCCACTGTCATTTTTTATTTCTGGACTGCTCTTGCATTTTAGTTTTTTAACTTCATGTTCTATGCCCTTCAATTTTACTACCTGCACGTGCCCAGTGTAACAGCCTTCCCCGAACAAAACAAGCCACAGTACCACTCCAAACGGTACCTGCATTAGGTAAAACCCATCTGAAGACAAACTTGGTCTGCAATTCTAAACATACACAGCAGCACAGAAAAGTCAGTGTTGCTGCAAGGGAGAACACTGTTCATTTTTACTCTAATGAGCAAAGTGAATCAAGAAAAGGCAACCAGTCAACTAGCAAGCGCAGGAGCCACAGGGACACACCTGCAAACAACAGGTGCTCACATAGAAAAATGGAAATATTGATCATGTATTGATCTGTGGCAACAGAGGGAATATTCCACACGTGCAGCAAGTGTCCAGCTCATTGGACAAACCAGTACAGAAAACTCAGACTGCCATGACAGCAGTCTGCAAGGAACTATGTGCTGATTCTAGTAATAGAGTACAGGTAACTGTCTTTACATATTGCTCATTGCTGATCTATCTTCCTATATTTAATCCTTTGACTTCTCCAGGTGCTCACAGGAAAAATCATGATGCTAATTTATCCAGAATGTAGTAACTACAGCAAAGCCAGGAAGTTCAGAAGACAGGAAGGACCTCCAGGTTCACCATTTTTACCAGTGCAGTTAAAGGGAGAGTCTAAAAGATTAGATGATTTTCCAAAATGATTAAATAGTTTTCCGTGTTACTGCTTCCCTGGTTCTGGACTGGCAGCAGATGAAACAGCTTCTATATAACTCCAAGCAGGAACTGGGATCTACATTAGCATTATTGCAGCATCCCTGCCAGAAAAGAGCCATATCCAAGCTTTTGCTTCCTGGTGTGCCCTTTCTCCATTCTCAACATGCAGAGGAGGCAGCAAATGAGCATCTCTTCTCTCCCTACCTGGGAGGAATTCTTGGCTTTCATCAGGGCAGCAATCGGTAGCAACAGGAGCTTAAGGATTCAACTTTAGGTGGTATAAAGTGTGTGCACTGCTATATTGAATTGTATCAGTTACGTACCTGGCAGCGAGGGGAGATTTGTTCCCACAACAATTGCATCTCTGTGTTTTCCAGCTTCTGCACACAGGAAATCTCAATATTGCTGCAGTAAATTTTCAGCATTTAGCAGTGTCTGCTCTCCACAGCCATTCTTTGCACAATAAAAACAATTGGCTCTTAAAATCAAGACAAGGGACAATAAAGAAGGAGAGTTAACACTTCTGGTCCCTACAGCTTGAGGGTTGACTTTGTCCAGTGGCTTTTGATATTTCATTTTGACAATTATTAAGCTTTTCATTTATTTATTAAGAGAGCATTTTCAAAAAGAGTGGTTGTGGGAGAGCATTATCTCCAAGGTAGTATTGTGCACTTTATAGCACCTAGCCCTTGCTATAGGTTGATGCACAGGGGAGAGCTTCACAGTGCCCCGGGAAGCTAAGTAAGGTGAGTGTAACTGAATCAAATGCTCTCTCTTGCGCTCCCACAGAGCCACACGAAGGATGGATTAAACCCATCAGTCTCTTTTTATCCAGAGGGTTAAGTGACTCGGCCAGAAGCAATCTGTCAGAGTCAGAAACAAAATGGAAGCAGGCTCTGCTGCATCCTGAAATTGCAGTCTTACTACCAGCCCATCTCTTCAGACCACCTCCTGAACAGCAGTTCCCAACAGCTCTTAGTCCCTTGGAGGTATTTCTTGAGAGGCGTTCCAAGGGAGATTTTTTTTTGATTGTTTGTTTGCTTGTGCAGTTGATCTGAGAGTTTTATTTGAGACCTTAAGAAAAGGGGAGGAAACAAAACTCACCATTTAGATTTTGCAGCAGTTCCTTCTTCAGTGAGACAGGGATGGCAGCAGAGTTAAGTTTATAAGATGGGCACAGCTGGCTGAAGCCTTTGCTGCTCCCCAAAGTGTTCGCAACTTGACTGCAGCACTTGGATTCAGCAACATCGCAAAACCAAACCAAAACCCATGGGTGAGGGATGGGTGGGCAGCAGGAAAGCTGTCTGTGCAGTTCTTTTAGTGCTAGCACCCAGCTCAAAAATGAAGCCTAATGCTGTGGGCACTTCACGTCCCATATGTCTGTGCAGATAATACCACTCAAAGTCACTGGGAACTGCAGACATATAAAAGGCCCAAGGCACTGCTCAGCCCAACCTGTAGAGTCCAGTCTTATCTCCCAGAGGATCAGTCCATTTAAGGACTCCCCAAAGTACAGTTTGCAGACAGATGAATATTGGTTTAACTACACAGTCCACTGAGGACTGAATATGCTGACCACAGTGAAAGGATTTCCTGAACCAAGAAGAATATCTGGCTCATCCTCAAAAAACTTATAAGCCCATTTAACAGATTGTAGTTGGAATGTGAAAAAGGGACATTTTTTGCTTCAGTAGTTGAACAAAAAAAAAGTTTTCAATGGTTATGAAACTAGTTTTCAGCAAGCCAGAATTTGTTTATTTCGGCTTAAAAAGAAAAAAAAAAACACTCTCATTTGCATTGGCACATACTAAGCCATTTTACTCTAGAGACTCATGGTACGAAAATTTCCTAACCTTCCTTAGAACCACTTTCTCTCTTCTGTCCTTTTTCTCCCACAGAGGCTGTGCCTGATTCTCCCTTCAAGGCTTCTCACCCTTCCTGGTGAGCAAAAATGGGGGACTGGAGTTTCCTGGGAGAGTTCCTCGAGGAGGTTCACAAACACTCCACAGTGGTGGGGAAAGTCTGGCTGACCGTTCTCTTCATCTTTCGGATGCTGGTGCTTGGTACAGCAGCCGAGTCCTCATGGGGCGACGAGCAGTCCGACTTCATGTGTGATACCCAGCAGCCTGGTTGTGAGAATGTCTGCTATGACAAGGCTTTCCCCATCTCCCACGTCCGGTTTTGGGTCCTCCAGATCATCTTTGTCTCCACTCCATCTCTGGTGTACATGGGCCACGCAATGCACACAGTGCGCATGGAAGAGAAGAGGAAGATGAAGGAAGCAGAAATAGAGGCCCGGGAGATGAAAAGCAGCGGTGACACATACTACCAGCAGAAGTGCTCCGTGGCAGAAAAGGCTGAGCTCTCTTGCTGGGATGAATCAGGAGGCAAAATTATACTTAGGGGCAGTTTGCTGAACACCTACGTCTACAGCATTTTGATTCGCACTGCCATGGAAGTGGCCTTCATTGTGGGACAGTACATCTTGTACGGGATCTTCCTGGAGACCCTATACATTTGCCAGCGGGCCCCTTGCCCCCATCCAGTCAACTGCTACGTTTCCCGGCCCACTGAGAAGAACGTGTTCATTGTCTTCATGCTGGCAGTGGCCGTGCTCTCTCTGTTCCTCAGCCTGGCTGAGCTGTACCACTTGGGCTGGAAAAAAGCCAAAGAGAAGTGCTCTCGGGCTTACAAACCCAGCCCCAGCACAGCCCCTGGCAGACTGGAGTCTGCCCCACAAGTAGAGAGGGCCCAGATGTACACTCCCCCTCCAGATTTTAATCAATGCTTGGCAAGTCCCAATGGGAAGTTCATCAGCCCCTTCAGCAATAAGATGGCTTCACAGCAGAACACTGCCAACTTCGCCACCGAGAGGGTCCACAGTCAGGAGGACGCCACCAGCGAGGGGCCCTTCATTAAGTCCAGCTACGCGGAGAGCCCCGAGGTGGCCAATGAGTGCGCAGCGCCTGTCTTCCCCGAGAGCTACTTCAATGAGAAGCGCCGACTCAGCAAGACCAGCCGTGCCAGCAGTAAGGCCAGGTCGGATGATCTGTCTGTGTGACCTGTCCCTGGGAGGGATGAGGAACAGTCTTAGCGCTTAGCAAACTTCTACAAGATGGACTCCAGACTTTCGCCATTAACCTCTCTTTTAGCACCCTCCTGCTCCTTTTCAGTGAACATCATTGTCACATTGCAGGAAGCATCCCTCACAGCTTAAGACAGAGGCAGCCACAGGGGCACACACACCTGGAGGCTGAAGAGAGGCACCCATCCTGATGAAAATACAGTCAAAAAGGGCCATGTTCACATCTCATGGGACCCACGGGGATTGGGGACTTCCTGTCCTTAGCTGGTAGAACTGGCTGTTAGATTCACTCAAGCATAGGGTCCGTCATCCACTGCGACACTATATTCAGCAGACTGGACCTCAACCCACCTGCATCTTCTTTGGTGTCATTTTAACATTTGCTGCATTGGCTCGGCAATTATACAAAGTTGATGCTTCTCTCACCTGCAGGGAACAGAAACACATTAGTAGGCTTTCTAAAAGAAAGACTTTCTCCTCTGCTTTGTTGTCTTTCTAAGACTCCCTTTCTCTTCTTGAGCCCAGATATTTTATAGCAGTTTACCCTTTCTCTTCTTGAGCCCAGCAGTTTACTGATACAGTAAATCCTACTTGAATTTTTGTATTGTGTATATAACCCATATGTGTATTTTCCCGTAGGTAAGAAAAGTCCATGAGCCCCCAAACACCATTGCCTTGTGTCCAACTTTGAAATCCCTTTCTCATTCCTACTTCAGAAAAGCAGATGGGTCCCAGGAGCTCTGGGATATTGATTAGGTGACCAGCTGATGGAGTCTATGGAATTTTCCCGATAAATTTATATGATCAATTCTAAGCAAGACATCCGTTAATAGAAATAGACATTCTCCTGTGAAAATATACATTCTATTAGCAAAAAGAAAGGAGGACTTATCATGTGGAAACAAAATGATTTTCCCCCCTTTTAAATTGCATCTTTCAAACAACCTGAATGCTGCTGAAAAGGTGCTACCAGATGCCAGCTTGGGAGAAAAAGCCATCTTCCGTTTATCTGCAGAAGAGGTACAGCCTGTGTCGTCTCCTCACTGCCCTGCCAAAACACTTCAGCATCATTTGCAAGGAGCAAGAGTCCTCTCCAGGCCCCGCATGACATTCAGCTCTCGGCTGCTCTCTGAGACCTGTCAGCCAGTGCAAGCCATGATATTTGTGCTTGCGACAGGTCCTAGTTCTGCCATTGGGTCCACGCCATCCCCAGTGCACAGGCCTAAGGAACCAGCCATGGGCCTGCACTGTAGCCATGCAGAGCAGCTCTTGGAGGCCAGCACTGAGTGAGTGAGTCCGGTGGATGAGACCTGTCGGCTGCTCTCACTCCAGATATGTTTCCTCACCGCAGAGCTCACATTCACCTTTTACAGAGACACGCTACCAGATCCAAGCTGCTCCCTTTTGTTTACCCTGCACTGCCCTTTCAGAACTGGGCCACAGCTTCCCAGCACTGGACTGTGTGAGCATATGGCCTGGGACCAGCTTATAAGAGGGCTGAGCCATTCCCTCTCATAGGGGCAGTTGAAAGGGACTGTGAACACTTGCTCCTGACATGGCGTTAGGTTTGGTACAGTTCCCTGTACACACACATGCATTGCCACTCACAGAGCAGAGTAACGTTTTCTTTTGTTTGTAAGGTGTTTTTCATACATGTATTTTTTAATCCTGAAATGACCTGTGTGCTCTTAATGTGAGATTGTGGTCAATTGTTCCTAGGTTTGTCCTAATAAAGTTCTAACTTCAACTCTTGTTGGCGTTTCGCCTCTCGTGTGGCTGAGAATGAGCTGCTAGCACTAGTCAGACTGCCCGCCAGCCTCAGCTGTGCAGAGATCACAGAAATTTCCTTCGCCCAGAGTGGCAGGAATGAGGGGAGAGCTTGGCCAAGGGGATAAATAATAAACATGGAGAATGATTGATTGACTGACTGGTCTGCAAGCAGAAACCCCCTGCAGCTCCCCTGCCTGTCTTTGCCTTACCAAGGAAGAATGTACGAAGCTGTACGGAGAGCAGCACCGCTTCCAGTGGCAATGAAATACTCGCCGCGCGTCTCCCTTAGCGCACTGCCGTACCCAGGAAGCCAGCTGGGAGGTGAGGCCAGCAGAGCAGGAAAAGGTTAGAAGAACCCGTACCCTGAGCATCCAATCTTTCATCCACCAAAGTCAGAAAAGTAACCTGCCTTGAAAGTCTTTTTAGGAGGTGAGGTCCAGGGAGGCAGAGTGCGCTATTAACCACCTCTGCAAAGGGTTCCTGCAGGAACTGCATCTTAAGGCGCAGTTGTTCCGCCCAAAGATGACCCTTTCTCTCACCAGCTGATGCCTCTCCTTCCTATACCCAATCTGATGCTCATCTTTGTTCCCTCTTTCTGGCTTTCACAGGCCCCCTTCTCCTGACCTTGAATCATCCTGTCCACCCACAGGAAGTGCCTGTCCTCCCTCTCACCACATAATCTCCCATCCCATGGGACTCTGCAAGCTGGGAAGGAGGAGAGAGGTAAAGGACTGGCTCCCAGCAATAAGCCTAAGAGAGGCCATAAAAGAGTGAAATCAGAATATGATGAATCACCAGAACAAGGACCTTTAACCATATGAGAAACTGCAGGGACACTTTAAGATCACTTGGGGGATTTCAGCCCAGATGGGAGGATGCCACCTCAGCACCCACAGCCACACCAAGCAGCACGGAGGCAGGATTAATCCTAGCCTTTGAACTGGCATGTGTTCAGCCCTGAGCGTGTGTGTCCCTTAGGATACAGCCTTTCTGGGAGAAATACGCAATGAATAAGTCAGCAGCTTATTAATACATATTCATAGCTGAGTTTTCCTTGGAAAGATTCTATGCAAGCACTAGCCCAGGCCTTGTTAATAAACTGTTCTTGGTTTATGGCAAGCAGTGGCCCAAACTATAAAACTCTATGCTGTGGGCACTCAGAGGTGTAGCATCTCTACTGGAGAGTAAGGGTATGGCTGAATAATGAGGATGTGGATTTTCTCCACTTCATTTCAGTCCTGTAGAATCTAAACATGTTCATAGGTGGGGTTTTGCTGATTTTTGAGACCACAGGAAAACAACCATCTCTCTGTGTCCCAGACTAGAGCCACATGCATCAAAGCACATAGTCCCTCCTCTGCCACTCTTTTCTCAAAGCCCCACTGGTTCTGTCTTCGACATATATGAAGTAGGGTGTATTTGATGGATGGCTGTTTGCACTGATGACAGACCATAAACTTAGGATCCTTGGAATCCACTGTCAAGGCCGCCTGGGCTATCGTACCACAATGGGAACATATTTACTTCAGCCAGCAAACCTCTATTCACTGACCTGTCATTTCAGACAGATTTTATATTTATTACTTTGTACCAGATGGATGGATGGACAATCTTATAGCTATGAGCTAAATAAATATTATTTATTAAATTCAGCCCTTGAATAGGCACTCAATCTCTAAGCACAAGCATTATGAAGACCATATGCTGGGGAGGCAGAAAGAGAACATGGGAGAATGTTTCTGAACTTGCCCCTCATTTCTTGAGAGTCTTACCTGATGGGGTTAGCTCAGTCTCTGAAAACCCAGAATTTTCCAGAACAGAACTGACATGCAATAGATACCACCGTCTCCAGTCTTCTTCAGTACACCTCACACCATTTCAGCATTCCCTTCTTTAACTGGTGTCTGAAATCCGTCCTGCTCTAAGGCCCTTTATTAATCAGCTGCTGACTCTAAGATAAGAGAGCATGAAAATCTGCATTCATCAAGCTCTTAAAACCAAAATATTTATTCCTATAAAGGGAAAAGTTATATTTAAAAATACACAGAATGCCAAAACCAACAAAGCAAGGAATCAAGACATGCTCATGCCTGGAGTCCCTTTCCTCTCTCAAAACATCATATTAGGACCGTTTAGCAAGCTAAAAGCTAAAAGACAAAACAGGGAGAACCTGAGGGGGTTACTTAAAAGTAATGGCTGATATAAAGCATGCAAATGAAGCAAGTTCTTTCCTCTTTCAGAATATGTCAGCAAGGCAGCACTCAACTAAACTCAGTGCTGACAACATTGAAGACTGCTAGAAGAGAGCAGGCAAAAAAATCCCAGACTATACCACCTCCCCCCAGACACTTCCAGAAAATACCATTGAGGCCAAGGACACAGGAAGATCCAAAAAAGCAGGAAAAATAAAAGGATCAGATGTCCATAGGAATCATCAACATTCTTGGTGGCAATGCAATAGGCGAGGGCGGCTCTGCAGCAGTGCTGAGCGCTCCAGACTGCCGGAGTTGCCCGGCCGGAGCCGTGCAGCCCTCCAGGAGGGCCGGACCTGTGGAAAGACAAGCGGAGTCACTGTCCCCCAGAGAGTCTCCTCTGCCTCTACTCTCTTTCAGCAAGGATGCAGTCACACCGGAGGGATGGCAGGGGTACTTTCAAGCCTGACCTCGACAAGAGAGTCAAGGTATGGCTGGCACATAGGGATTCTCTCATTCTAGGCCCAACAGTAGCTGTCACCATCTTCTGCTTATCCAAGCAGTAAATAAATAAATAAATATACAAATAAGTATCCCCTGTTCTGGGCTCTAATATTACAAAATGAACACCAGGAAAGTGTCAACATTTACCTTCAGCAGTCAAGAGAGGACCAGGCCTCCTCTCTCTTTTCCCAGCACAACTTCCAACAGCCCAAAGGATTTCTGGTAGTTCCTCCCAAATACGGATTACAGCAGGGTATCCTATATTTGACATGCCATTTCTTGGACACACACATGCAACTGTGAATAAAATGGAACATTTCAGCGATTAGGTTACCAACAGCAGAAGCAGCACAGATGAGCTGAGAATAAGGACAGAGGGTATCAGCTTCTTAAGATGCATTTTTCTTTTTGGGTGGGGGGGAAACTACACTTTAAAGTAATAAATTAGTAGCTTTGCTCTTGCCTTAAGTGGTTGTTGCTTATATGTCCTAGATGACCAAAGATCTTTCAGGGGACCACAGGAATTTCCATACCAGGTATATACCTACAACATTGTCATGGAAAACTGATTATAGAAAAAGAAAGATGATCAAATGAGCTTATAATACTCACTCTAAGCAAATAATGCAGAAATGCTTCATTTTTCCTCCAGCGAACATTCGTTTACATATTTTAAAATGAATTTGCCAAGACCACGTTCACATACCACTGCTGGTTTCCCACAGAGCAATTTCAGCAATTAAGTTTGACGAGCAATAGACTTCTCAGAAAGTGAGTGTCAGGCATAGAAACTAAATTTTAAATTCATTTCTGTAAACATTCATCCTGGAGGCTGCAATGTGTTTCCCAAGTCATCAAGAAGCATGGGCAATATTGTGTAACCAATCACAAACCAAAGAACACACCTCCACTTGAGAATATGTCATCAATTCACAGAGGAATGTTTTAAATATACATTTTGATTAAATTGGTAAGAGTAGGTATCTCAGAGAACCGTGATCTTCTAGTAATCTGCTAGTGGAAACAGTGAGCACATTAAAAACATTTTTGTCTCCTTTTTACTAGGCTCTGTGCTCTGCTGAAACGTATCTGGGAATCCTCTAAAACTGTCCCTGAATACTGCAGAAAGGTAAAGGGAGGTAAGAGCGAAGACCACCCCACTTCCTTGACCACTCACAGAGCTCCCCTGGGAAAATTCTAATTTCTCAGCATTTCTAACATAAATACTTTCTGCCACTTTGTGCTCCTACACAGAAGGTTCTATAACATCCTCGCGATCTCCTACACTTCACAGGCAAAAATGTAGTGAAAGTACATGAAAGACTCAGGCATAAAATGTAGTCCCCATCCTCTAATGCAATCTGCCAAGATAAAGCAGGGCTTCTTATCCCACCTATTAATAAGAAAGCCCCGTTCTCCAGATGAATAAAAGCAATCATGCTGTGTTTGTTGCCAAGAAGCATTCCCCAGAGCAAGCCAAGAAGAAAAATTCTGAAAAGTTGCAATATTTGCTTATTCATTTAGACTTATTCCTGGACTAAAGCCTGTAAGACTACCAAATTAAATGTCAGTGCAATTAAACTAACATTAAATTCACCTCCTCCCTTGAGGTATCTATGTTTTATGAGTAAATCAGGCAATCCGTTTTTTTCTTTTTTCTTTTTTTATTACATAGACTCAAACGCCATCCGCCTGGCACGTGATGAGCTCCTGTGAGGCAACAGCTCCACTTAAGTGAGGTCTCTATAGGCTACCGCTGCTTGTATAAGAGGACATCTCCATCTGACATAGCTGGATCACAGTGGGAAGATGTTCAGGGATTACTCTGAACTGGGTTTTGTGACTCGCTATTTGTATGTGGTGACTTGCTAAGATACGTGTGGCCAAGCTAGGTAAAGACCAAAAGGAACCACTAGTGACCTAGGAGAGAGTTAAATTTTCTTGTTTGTGTAGGGCATGAAGTTACCCTTAAAAAGGCATGTCGGCAATGGACAGATATGTGACAACATAAAGCAAGCAAAAAACCCATCTAGTGATTTTTCAAGAAACTTGATACAGGCGTGCCATTTTTAACACCCCCTCCCAACAAAACCCAATGCTTATATTCAACTACACACAGGCTTTCACTAAAAATTACTTTAGCCACCAGCTCCTACCCTTAAAAGGAATCAGATTAGCAGGGGGAGGCAAGCTTGAGGTCAGAAACTTGCTGCTCTTTGTCTGGGTTTGCTCTTTCAGTAAATGCCAGGCTGGCTGTTCAGCCTGGGAACAAAAGTTCGAGCTTGAAAAACACTTTTAACAGAACGGGCTTGATGGGTGCCAGTCTAAAGGCAAAGAGTTTCAGAAACAAGTGTCTAAACTTAGTCATTACTAAGTAACGTGTTACAAGGAAGCTGTGTCCAGTTCCCATCTTGCTTTTCTTTCATTTAAACCCTGACTGAAGGAAGCACTTACAGGTATACGTATAGCATATATATATTCACTGCATGACATGATCCAGTAACCGAAAAGCACACATGTATTTGTAACTGATATTCTACTGAAAACTTTTTTTTTCCCCTCTCAATTCCTTTTCCCCTTACAGATCACTAAAAGTCTCATCTCACCTTTTCTTTCCTCTGTAATGAGGCTTTGGATTTTTCCAACCCTATGTGATCTTGTATTTCCTCAAGATACGGTTATACTTTCCTCTGGGTATTTCGAGTTTCTCCAGATCTCCTTTTATCTTTGGCACTTCCAATATGTCAAATTTAAGGACTTTCTGAAGAGTTCATTCAGTAAAATGCCTAGTTCTAAATGAACGACAAGAGTACTCAGTACTAAGAGTACTTAGGTGAAAAGAAAAAGACCTACAATAATCCTTACTAATTCCTGATGAGCACATCTGACCAGACAAGCACATTACAGACTTCCAGCAAACTGAGGGAGCCTGCAGCTGGTTGATTCATGAGATCCTCAAAAGGAAACATGCAGAGATATCAAAGGCACAGGAGACACTATAGCCTGGCCATCAGAGCGCACACACAGACTACTTGGGGGTGATATCCCCAGATCTAGCAGACTGGAGAAAGTTCAGCCAAGCTGCCAAGAAGAGTGAGGAGTCTGGGGACCATGTTATAGAGCACAACTCTCTTGCACGACAGAGCAGCATAGGAAGCAACTAGAGCTTTCACAGAAGACCAGGAGAGCTTAACCTTTTCCCTTTCCCAGCTGTAGTCAAAGCAAACAGCCAGCTTCCTGTAGGTCAAACAGCCTACAGCTTTGCAAACCCTCCTGCCTCACAAGTCGACTCAGGGCTGCCACTCTCCCTACACCTATTTCGAAGCAGGTGGCAAGCCTGCAGCACGCACACATTCGTACCATCCCAGGTCCAGAAACAAACAGTGAGGCTGTATTTGACTGCACTGCACTTGCAGGTGACCCCAGCTCCAGTGCAACCCTTTGTCATCTCAATATTGTCATCTCAATGTCAGCAATAGGCTTGCAATGAAAGTCGAAAGCTTGCTCTATTTCATTTACCTAAGAGTAGGCTACGAAGCATTTAAATCCTGATACTCAAGTTCTTACGTACTAATCCTGATATGCAAGTACTTACAAGCGGGACAAAACTTGCAATGATCAACTGCTCTTCTAGCATAATCAGTCACACCATGAGAGCTATTATTTTAATGGTGAGCTAATTAACAACTGGAAAATAGCATCTAGGGATAGGATATGTTTTTTAATTATTATTGTGAGGTGTTTTGAAAATGGAGGCACTGGTGCTAACAGAAATTACTGACACCCAACATTATTGGTTAAGGTTCTCTGTCCTCCACTAAACAGAACAACAGGTTGGTCAGCCCAGCACTAAAACCTATAAATCTGTAAAACCTTTGCTGCAGTTGCTACAGGGCAAGTCTTAATGATTACTTTTAGTCCACAGTGTTGCTACTAGTTTCAACCCACTTAGCAACATTCATTAGCTTCCTGCTTCAAATTAGGGTAATTGAAAGTAAGAGATCAGGTAATAAAGCCTTTCACTAAGGGAGACTTGTCACATTCCCTTTGCTGTTTCATGTGTTAACACCACCAACTTGTGATCATGTTTGTCTAGGAATCTTTCTTCAGAAATAACAAATACTTCTTGAAAAATGTTATCCTACCCTTTTCTTACAGTCTTTTACCACCGAAGATTTTAAATCACACATTTCTTTATCCATTTATTCTATTGTTTTACAAGAGAAGGATATTAAACTCCAATGTCAAGTATGTTTTGTCCAACACTGTTTCCTGACTGAAACCACAAATACTAAAACACTGGAAAAAAAATCATATATGTCAATATCTTTAAAATAAATACTAAAAAGCACTCTTACAACGAAGCTGACATTGACTCTGCCATTGCCTGGGATACTTCAAATTCCTCCTCTCAAGCAGTCTCAGCCACATGCATTAAATGATTCCCAGCTGAGACAGTGAGAACTGGTACTAGAGTAAATACCCATGAAGTCCCGACTGACACAGCTGACAGGGGATCAGAACAGATCCCACAAGGGATCAGAACAGCAACAAATCATGACACCGAGTCCTGGCAAGCAGCTCAGATACCAGCCTAGGACTTGGGAGGGTGGTCTCAGCTCCATGCTCAAGCAAGCCTTGGGTATGAGAAGGGGCAAGTCACTGAGCCTTCCTTTCCCGAAGTCCCCATCCAGCAATGGGGACTAGCTCATAGTGTCTATGAGCTACTGCTAAGGAGGTGCTGAGATCCTACAGGAATGCAAGGTCAAGATGGACAAGAGGTGGACATGGGAACCAGAACTAGCAAAATTAAATGTCCAAAGGAAAGTCAAATGCAGAAGAAAAATGAGCACAAAACAGCTTAAACGCACATCTGGAACTACTACATACATAGACACATAGATTACATAGCTAAGGCACTGTGCATGTGCCCACACAACATATACAAAGGCAATGCAGGACATTTCCACACTGTAGTGGCAGTGATGTGGTCCAGAAATGTAAGGCAAGACCTGATATATCTCCCATTCACATAGCTGCTAATGTTGCTTCAAAAACCGCTGAGCTCTTGCATATACCAGCCTTTCTGCAGGCATCTTGCTACTTCACAACCTTCCTGGAGAGACAAGGATTAAGTATTGTTCCCATCTACCAAAACAAAATCTGTGTTTCTATGGCCTACTGAAGGCAGCATGTGAAATGACATTGATTTTGATTCAGCTCTCCTTGTTTCCTCCACATCTCTCATACTGTATGAGGACCCAGTTTCAAGTTCATTACCTTCATGTTTTGAATTAGCACCTAGACTTTGTACCCACCGCCTGCATGTTTGCGCTTGGTATTTTAATGGTTTTCAAGAGCTATGAAAACCCTACAAACAGATGCAGCCCAGTACTTTCCAGCACTACCGCATGACTCGGGCTCTTATTTTCTGCTTTGCTGTGGATTCACTGCATCATTGAGACAAGTCATTAAATCTCTTCCCCTCGCTGTGTCTCCTGCGCATGCACTAGAAATCATAATAATGACACCCACAGCTCTTTGCTGGGGAACGGCAGAGATTAATGCTCGAGAGCTGCTCTGCATGGCACGGATGGAGGCTGCTACAGACACACAACCATAAAGTTTAGGACAAGGGATACCTGCCTATATGCCTTTATTAAAATTACTAGCTCTTGATTTTTAAGCAGCTTCTCTTGGTGACTGCAAGTAACAAGGAAGATGAATCCTCCTTGTTCATGGATGTAGAGAACAACCAACCAAGGCATCCCTCTGCCTGTATTTGATGCAAGGAGCACTCACCCTGTAGCTCTGCACGTGGCAACACACCAGAGTGGGAGTCTGCTCAGTTTCTGCTGTAACTCAGCTGCTTTTGTGTTACTTAGTCACTTGTGTGACTTTAGCTGGTGATGGGGAACAAACTGTTGCTGCCTCCCTCCTGATTTACACCATGAAGTATCTATTTCATTGTGATATGATTTTATTTTTTTACGCCTGACCATATCAAATGCATTAAAGAGATCTGCAAAATACTTAAAATTAGCCACTGAAAAATAAAGTGTTCAGTGCCTGCTTTGAAAAACCTCTGATATAAAACAACAAAACTGATTTTCACAATTCTGTGAAAAAATACATATTTTTTCCAGGATACGAGAATTGCAGGACCAAGAATAGAAGGATGAGTTATAAGCCTTTCAAAGCAGAGATATATCATGGAAATTCTGACAACTGTCAATGTGAGCAATGCCGCCAGGCACCGCTTACAATCCACAGCATCTTTCAAACCTGTTGGGGTTTTTTAGAAAGGGCTAAAAATAAACACAGAAATGGAGCAATAGATAGATAGATGCATGCACACACACATGTATATTTATATATATGCACATGTATATATTATTGTTCAAAAAATAACAGGTGGGCCCTCCAACAGTGTAAATACAGATGACTGTTGAACACTGCTGACAAACGCGTGGCTAAGCAGCCTTCCCTGGCCATATGAGCAGCATGTTTGAAGCTCTCCTTGAATTCTCCTAGTCCGCAAGCCATAGTCATTTGGGATCTGGATGCTCTGTCATGACAAGGCCTGAGGACTCCCAAGTGTTTTGATCTCCTCCACCCAATGTATTCACACAATTCCACCCTCCTGACCTCCTGTGGATTACTGCCCTTCTGAAAATAACACGCATGGAACAGCTGGTAGGGCCAGAAATGTCTTGAATGTAAATAGCAGGGGTCCCCTCTTCTGGCACCTCACCACTTGGTCTAATCCCCATCCTCTTGTAATAGAGGAGTAGATATTAAAGGAGAAACCATGGACAACACAAAAGCATTCAAAGAGCCAGTATGGATGACTCTGGTTTGAAACCCATCAGGTGCACTACCTGCAGTGAAGTCAAAGAACTACACAGGAAGCAGCCCTTGGGTCTCAAACCTCAACCTAAGCCTGAAGCAAAAGGTTATAATGTTGTCTCCTCACCCTACCCCAGGAGAAGGCAGAGGGCACAGGTTATACCAAACACACAAATTCTACTCTCTAGTCCCTTATGTCTGGATAGGAAAGCATAGCAGAATAGCCTGTTTTGCTGGGCGCCCACTGTAAGCTTCAAAAATGCCTCCTTGTAGCCCTTCTGCCCTATCTGCTTAGAAAAGAGTAGTTAACCACAATAATTTACACTTGCCCCATTTCGTTAATATCACATCATCCTAGATCACTTAGCGCAGGACATATTCCCCAAAAGCAACAGAGATGGTACAGATTAAGAATGCTGAACGGCTCAGTGCTGCCACAGGGGAGCCCATCTGCGGCGGCGAGGCAGAGCACGGCGCCCTGGCGTGAAGCGTCTCGGCGCTTCTCCTGCACCATGCAGGCAGGTCTACCACGCAGAAATAGAGAACTCAGTGCCGTTGCTGTAATAAGCAGCTGACTGGGCTTGCTTCTGGCGGATGCTGGTCATCTAAGCCTGCATTTGCATGGAGGAAACACCCTTTAAAGTTGACGAGAAAACCTGCCTGCTGTTATCCCAGAGAGAAGCATAATTGAGCCTGCGTGATCCCGCAGATTCCCGAATGCAGCAGATGGCTGTGGGCCATCCAGTTTAGGATGACAAAGTTTGAACAAAAGGCAAACAGAAGGCTGGGAGTGTATCTTTTGCACTAGGCTACAGGCACAGCTAAACCTTCATACAGTCAGTGTGTCACTCGGCGCACAGCCTGGCTCTTGCTCTGCTGCAGCACTGGCAATGCCTACATGCCCAAGCCTATAATTTAAAAGGAAAAGAGAGGAAAAAACATTATATGTCTGAGGCATAAGGCACATGGAACAACCAACTGCCTGATATAATGTTTCTAAAACCCACAGAAATAAAATCTTAAAAACTTTCCTCATGACGCTAGATGCCAAGACTCTGCATTCCCGGACTGTCTCACATAACACACACAGACTCAGAAATCTAACAATGACCTGCAAGTCTCAACATACACAATTTCTTTGCTGACCAAAATAAGGGAGATAAACTGCTGATATGAAAGCATGCAGAAAAAGAAACACCTAAGATCCGCACACCATACTATGAATGGTGCCTTACGGGGAAGGCTAGGCCCGTGGCGGCACTTAGGAGTTTATTTTTGCTGATTCCATCCCAAAGGATCACAGAAACTAGGAGTGGAAACATTCTTTCCATGTCCAGAGACGCTCACCAAGCAGCTGGCCATAAGGTTTACAACAATAGGCAGACGGGTGGGGACAAGAGCGAGACGGTGCCACAGGAAGCAATACAGCAGGCTCGAACGTTTTAGAAATAAATAACTCCTGCTCTTTGGGCTGGCAGCGCAGTTGACAGGCTTAGACCTACTACTTGGTAACAGACACTGCTGTGATCGGTCGTGAGCCCTTGCATGATACAGAATGTCATCATTAGCACTGCCTTTGGGAAGGGTGAAGGCTCTTTTGGCCCTCTGATTTTGCAGAGGAAACCTTCATACAGTTCTGCCCATGGTGCCCAAGCGGAGAACTCCCAGTTACAGCACCCGAGACCTGAGCAGCCACAGTTACTTCTGGAGACCAGAGGGACAAGTAGCCCTTCCTAACTGTATGCAGTTAGAGAGCTAGACGTAGGAACATATTGGAGTAAAGGGTATTTCAGGAAAATATTTTGTGCTAGAGCAGAACAGAAGCTCTCACTGGAAGACTTCACCACTTCTCCTGCACGACAGCGCTGAGAACACATGTAAGGGAGAAGAGCTCTTCTGGGCAGTGTCCAAAGGCCCTACAGCTGCTGAGCACCCCTCCACGTGCCCTGGTGCATGCAGTCCTTTAGCCCCGCGAGGTCCCTCAGCAGCCCAGGCACATGTGGCTCCAGCAAGCACGGTAGCTGGCCAGCGGGATGCACCCCACGCACTCATACAGCCCCCAGAGCGGCCCCAGAACGGGCACGTGCACACCACACAGGGATAGGGAGGCACCTCACTTTGCACCAGCTGCTCCTGGCTCACTTTGGGCCGTAACAGCAGCCTGATTATGTCACCCCTCGTTGGCAGACGGCTTCGCTGCCAAGGTCCCCGTGCCGCTAAAACCTGCGCTTCCCTTGGGCTGCTGGAGCCCGTGCCCAGCTCGCTCCCCTCGCTGAGCAAAAAGCGCTTGGAAAGCAACCAAGCAAGCCAGAGGGTTTGTAAGTCTATTTTCTGCCCCTTACTGTTTAGAAAAAATAACTACCTCAATTCTATTTGTGTCTCTACCATTCAGACAAGTTCTGGTGTCTCCAATTTACATCACAAACGGCTACAGCCATTTGTTCAGGGGGAAGGAATTCTCTGAATCCAAGAAGCAATAAAACACAGGAACACACCAGGATAAACTGTTTTGGGTGGGTATTTTTTAATGACTATTTAACTGCAAAATACTTTATGGAACAAAAATCTAATCATGACAGTCAGTCTCGTACTCTAAGCAAACATCCATGGACAAAACCAAGTCATCAGCCATGTAACTACTGCCTGGTTTGGTTGAACTATGCAACTCATCATGACTCAGTTTCCTTTCCAAGAAAACAAGGATCTAAATGCAAAGTTATCACATAGGAGCAGTCTGAGATGCTGTAGCAATAGCAGTGCTTTGCAAAGGCAGAAATCACTGTAATTTGATTCAGTTGTATTCAGGAGGAAACCTGGACTCTGCTGTCGGAGGGTGAGGTTGCCTGGAACTCGCTTGCTCTTTAGAGTTCATTAGCTTCCCCCAGCGAGACAAAGCTCTCCCACCGCGGCCACCGAAATAGCCTTCTGCTCCCTATCTGCTCACAGAAAGCAACAGAAGGGTAAAAATAACAGGCCCTTTGAAAGCGTTTCTGTAAAGATGATGCATCTGAGAATAAATTTCTGCACAGTTGGACAAAGGAAAAAAGGGTAACACCATTTGCTAAAAAACCTGACAGCCGCCTGCTATTTTGGAGAGCGCTCCTCTAATTGCACACACCTGCTGTGGCAGGGTATATTCTAAAATATACCTCTCCAGCAACGCTGCCCCAGCCACATCCCCCAGGAGCAGCGCTGCAGTCCCAGCCCTCACAACATCACAAGAACTGGGGTTTCTTCCAAGACAACACTGGAATGGAAATTCAAATAAATTCAGTATGGGCTTCTTTCTTTGTTTCACCTCTGCTCATTCGAATTACATTACATTACTCTCCCTCCTCCTTGCCTCCAAATCCCCATCCTTTGACTACTTTTTGCTATTCCTTCTCTCCACCCAGCATCTTTGCCACCTTGACCTCCCCCACCTCAAGATTCAGGCTCGATTTCTCCCTGTTCGTTATTTTCCTGACTTCTGCAGCCGTGGATTCCTTCTCTTAACTCACTCTGCTCTTGTCACGCCTCCCTGTTTCACATGCCAGGCTCCAAAGCGAAGGCGGCCCTTTTGGAGCAGCCCTGTTTTGAGTGATACCAGTGCGATCGCCAATCCCCCCTGCTTCGCAGAGGGACTGGTGACTGTGCCAAACTCTGGCCACCTGCAGCAGCTCCTCCCTGCGCCCCTTGTGCTCTCTGCTCTCCTGCTCCCTCACCCTTCCCCTGCTCCCTGCGTGACTCCCGCCTGCCCCAGCCTCTCCACCAGCCTGTTACGAGCGAGCGCAGCTTGAATCAACGCCTGGAGCTCCTCGTATAAGAGACCAACAAAGGTGCCCTCAGAGGACTGGGTTCCTGCACCCAGGAACTAACTAACTCAAGGCAAACCCTTTAGCCTCTCTATGTCTCGGGTTGCCATCTGTAGCAGAGCATTTGTACTCCAGGATGACTTGAGAATTCTTGCCTTTAGAGTTTGACACGGTGGCGGTAAGGACTGAGCATGAGTTTCCAGCAGGTGTCCATGAGAACTGAGAAGCAGGAAATTCTGTATCTAATGTCCATATGGACATTTAGAAGCAGTCTCATTAAGCCCACAGTGATTTTTTTTCCCATTTCCAGCCTACTAGCTTGGCAGCTGTACCATGCATGTACTTCATGGGGCCACTCTTCCTTTCTGTGGCACTCTTCTCAGAAACAGTCTTGTCTCTCTTCCCACGTTTTCTTTAATTGCTGGCACTGGGGAAAATGGAAAGCAGGATGGCTGGGACCCAAGGGGAGGCAGCTCAGGCAGGAGGCTCTCTAGATCCTCTCACTCCCCAGGCCTATCTGGCAACAACCCAGGCAGACCTGGCAGCACCCACTTCTGAGCGATCAGCTTCTGCAAGCAGCTGGGGCTGCTGTGCTGGGTCAGCACCCACGATATCAGCCCGATATTTTAACTGCTGGGCAAGGCCTTCTCGTGTTGATTCTTTGCAGGGCAAGAGGACAAAGGGAACGAACACACACACACACACATACACACACCAGGAAACTCAGAGCGGAGGCAGGCAGCGGCCCAGCGCATCTCTGGTCGAGGGGACATAGCACGTCTTAGAAACTCAGAGGAGACTCTTCCAAGAGGAAGGAATGCTCTGGACTAGGGCAGCAGTGAAGGGCAGAGGGAAATCTTATATCCCTGTAACAAAACTTGGACACTTTATGATGCTCCAAAGATGCAAACATCTTACTGAAGCGATCTCCACTTGGCAGGTTTCCTGAAGACCTGCTTTACTGAAAACACATTCTCTGGCCTAGTCTCCACAGCATTTCTTGGTTGTGATAGCTCTCAAAGCTATCACCTCCTATCAACTCCAGCACTTCAGAGAGCGCTCCAGCTCCTCATAGATAGAGCCCACTTCAAAAGGAGAAAATCACAAAGAAAGGGACAGCAAATACAGCTTTAATCAGGCCTGCAACTGTCTATAGGTTAGAGAACTGATTGATAGTCTCCATGAACACCCCAAATTCTTATCAAGCTATCCCGATCTCCTTGAAGAGATTGACAGCACCTTCGATGAGTGAACAAAGTGATGGTGGGGGGGAGCAGGAGAATACACAGGGGAGATAAAGGTAACCAAGGAAAGGGGCCACAAAAAACCCTCGAAGTGAGGAGGAAAAGTGGGGAAAGAGAGAGAAATTGTCCGTAAGTCAAGATGAAAAGCTAGAGGAAAAAATACTGTGGATTACAGTGTAAATAAGGAGTCAGGATGGAAAGGAGGGATGCAGGAATTCCCAGGAAGTCCAAGTGGGAGAGAAGTGATGTAAAGAAAAGGGTTTATTCTGTGGTTAAAAAAAAAAAAAAAAAAAAAAAAACTTGTGTCAGAGTGACATCACTACCAAGTCTTGAACAAGAGTTACAGGAATCAAGGAAATGGCATCATGTTGAATGCTTGCTAAAGGTCAAGAAATGCTCTGTGAAGGCAGAGCAATTTAGCTTCCTCAAATATCAAAGTTATTAGCTACTACGCTAAGAAGATACAAAACAGCACTGAAGAGATAACCTGTACACACTCAGTGGCACTGCAAATCACTGAAAAGAAAGGAGAAGCAATGCCTGAAGAAACGAGCAGTGGGACACGCACCTCGAGGCTGTGGGTTCCAATTCTCCCCCGCGCAGCTTTGCCAAGTGCTGCCGGTGGGTGCCAAGAGGCAGCCCCAGTGTTACAGACAGCCCTGCGGGCCATGCCCGGCTGCGGCTCGTGTGACGGGGCCCTGCCTCGCTCCTGCCGGGATCCGCGCCGAGGCATCCTGCTCTCCCGCCCTGCGGCTGGGAAGGAGGGCCGAGCAGGAAGGGGTCGAGGCCCTCCACCGCCTTCCCAGAGGGGCCGCCGCTGGGCACCCAATTCAAAAAGCAAACCCACAATGTGAAAGAGCCCCAGCTGAAAATCCTGCTAACAGAACACCCTGCCACCGCCTCATTTAGCACGAGCAGCACAGTAAGGTTAAGGGATTGAGGGAATGTGGACAGGGAAAGGAAAAGGCTGCAGTGGCAAAGAGCAGAGCCATGCTCTCAGTGAAATGTTCCCATTAAAACATGGGCCAGGGGAAATGATGAGAGGGAAACGTCTCCTGCTGCTCGTGCTATGCCTGTACGGGCAGATTAAAGACCAAAGTATTGTATGCTGTGTATTGTGTAGATATTGTATACAGAATATTTTGTATATTGTGACTGGCCCCCAAGAGACTTAACTGAATGCAATGCCCTCCCCTTCCCCAGCTTCCCTCCAAACTCTCTACTGTTAAGAGGGCATTAGCAGCCAAACTGACAGGAATTATTTACAGCCCCGTCTCTCCACCATGAATTCTTTCCTCCAACATTCCCTAGCCCACCTGATACAACACTAAATTCAATGCACTGATAAGCACCAGCGCAGACTTTCCTATCTAAACGCATCACATCTTTGGGTCCAAGAGTGTAAAGACCGAAACAACAACAACAAAAGAATAAAGCACAGGAAGACTTCTTCCTGGGGCTCTGCAGATTTTCACTTTGTGGGTGGATGAGCTCACGGTAAGCACAAGGAATTAAAA